>JADLZK010006537.1:0-245946 GCA_015847255.1 Hyparrhenia diplandra
CAAATGTGAATAGTGTCAAACTTTGCAAAATTCATAGAAATTTGAAAATAGCCTCAAAAATTCTGAAAATTTTTGTAGAACCTTCCTATGAGTATATCTACCCATGAAAAATTTGAAACTTTGATTTTGAGTAGTTCTTGCATGATTTAAAAATACAATCTTTAATTGAAAAATACATCTTCTATGATTTTTAGAAAATAAAATATTTATTCAAAAATCATAAAAATTTATTTGGTACTGTTTTTATGATGTGTCCTACTTGTATAAAAAGTTTGGAGTCTTTTTGAAATGTTTAAATTATTTTCTATTTTATGCTTTATCATTTCATGTGATTTATAAATTGTTAGTGTCAAATAATTTAGGTTTTGTGTGACTTTGGGGGTTGTTTTGTGAATCTTGGATCATACCACAATCAAATGGTCCTTGAGAACTCCTTAGGCAATGGTGATGATATCTTTTAGAGTAGTTCAACAAGTTGGTTTTGTTGGGTTGCAACTTTATCATGAAGGAAAGTTATATTCAAGTTGTTATCATTTCATGCATCAGTTAAGCATCATATTTAAATTCCATCATGTTGAAGCATACATTATTTCGTGTAGTGAACGAGACCGAGATTGTTAAAGCCGAGACAGCTTCGAGGAGGGTTATTCTGTTAGAGAGGATTTCTTTTATTGTGGTGTTGACCCCGAGTCCCAGACCGTCAATGAAGGCAAGCCCCGGATACATTTAAACCTTTCCTTGTATCTTACAAAGCTTTTACACTTATGTTTATGATATGTTGCATTAAGTTCTAGGAGTTGAGAGATAACCTAATTGCTGCATTATCATCCTTGATTATTGCAATACCATCCTTGTTAACTTTGTTTTATTTCAAAAATGTTTAGTGATGCTTAGCCCTCGCTTAATTAGTTAATTTGTTTCTTCAAAATGCTTTACATGAGAATATGGTACCTTTTCGAAAAAGAAAGAGAAGTAGAAATGAATTTGAGATCGGACGGGACGTAGGTTGAAAGCCGGCGGGATACCTAGCCGTGCTTGTCCCGTGTTGGTCGTTTAAGGACCGGTCCGTGGATTGGCCCTTGGATCAAGAATTTATAATATCGCCACATACTCGTGTAAGCCCGAGATCTCGGAGGTGAGCCAAATCGGGAACGCACAACCGCCAAGACCGGGAGTGGAGGGATGGCGTGAGTATAAGTTACCCTCGTGGGTTAAAGTCCCGGATTGGAGGTGTACGGTACTCTCGGGTGGCGTAGGACACGGTCCCGTTTTGGACGGTCCGAGTGAGGGTTGACATATGCAAGTTTAAGTTCTACATATGTCGTGGTGAGGTATCCCCACCTGGGTTTTAAGCGGTTGAATCGGCGTTTGCTCCACGAGAAAAGGAGACTTGATCCTCGCACCCTTCTTTCGTAGTAAATATGGAGTATGGTTCTTGAGGAAAGAAAGTTGGCTTATGAAAGAAATGTTTGCTCTAGAGTAGGATAACCTAGAGTATATGAGCTACTAATATGAATTAAAAATATTGAAAGTAAGGATTCACTTTTAGTAAGCTTTTCTACAAAAGAATTCTTGATTCTTGCTAAGCCTTACCTTGATTCCCCTTAACCCCGCATTCCTAAGTCTTCTCCCTGTTTTCTTTGTCGGTTAAGTCTTGTTGAGTGCTCCCGCACTTTCGTGGTTCGTTGACCCTTGTTGTAGGGAGCAGGTCATGAGCGTGCTTGTTTTGGTCCCTCGCTGCATGACGGTGTTTCAAGAAGAGGATGATGAGTAGAGGTGAACCCTTAGGCAGGGTTGTCTATGTAAATATGTTTAATGTTACTTCAATAAACTCGGGTTGTAATATTACTACTTTAGTTTGTTTTGAACAAATGGTTTGTAAAATTATGGTTATGTAATCCTTCCGCTTTTTACTCGATATATTTTGAATAAAATGTTGTAATTTGGAGTGACTTGTTAATGAGATCCCTGTTCGAAGTTTAATAGCACTTTCTAGATTAATGGGAACTCGTGCATAAAGGTCGAGGTCTTAATGACAATGATAAGTGCATGTGGGCCCTGTAATTTAGGAGGTTTAATTTGTTACATAAACTAAAATTGTTAGACTCCTCAAAAAGAAGAATCACATTTCTTTTTTTTCGTGCCATGGTTGCACAAAAATGTAAATTCAATAAGAAAATACTTCCCCATCCTAAAAATAATGGACCAAAATCATGCTGCTTAAGGAGTCTAACAATCCAAGATAAAAAAAAAAAGGAGTCTAACAATCCAACATAAAAAAAAAAGGAGTCTAACAATCCAAGATAAAAAAAAAAAAAAAGGAGTCTAACAATCCCAAGTTTGACCTCCATATATATACAAAAAGCGCAAAATACATTTTTCAACCTTTGGTTTACACGGTGGTCATTCTATTCTCAATGTACAACTACAAAATCAGATGACGGACATCCTCCAACGAACCCCGCAAAAATAGAACTTTGAAAAAAGTTATTTACTAGGACGATCCAAAGTTTCAAACTGTTTGAACATCGATGGAGTACCTAGACCTAGCTAGTTTGCATGCCAATATACTATAATGTTAAGTATGCAACAAGCTAGTATAATTAGTGACGACAAGACGACTCCTAGCTACTAGCTAGTTGTTCATACATACCTTGTCTGAGTCTCCTAGCTCTGTTTGACGAATGCAACTACATTGACTTTGCTCATCATGAATCTGCACGGAATATTCTCGCATGTAGACTAGCTAACACGTACTTGCACAGAAAACACTTCACTCGCTCATATTATATATATACTATATATATATATATATGTATGGTCGTGACTCGCGAAAGACACTAGTAAACCACAACTTGGACTCCAAGTAAAAAGGTTTGGACTTAACGAAAAAAGAGGTTTGGACTTAACGAAGACACCACACTTGCTAAAGAAGCCAGCCCCGTAATTATATATTAAAACTGTATTTAAACATAATTAGTATCATTGAAAAGCTTTTAAGTTTGGATTTAAATACCTTCACACACAGACGACAGTCAGTAAGTGATCAAGCAAAGATTTGACTATTCAGTCTCTTGAGGCATGCGACGGCGGCGGCGTCATTAAACAAATCAAACACCAATAATCAACGCGTATATTTCTGCCAATCAAGCCAATGCCTTTTGACCCTTCTTCAGTCCTCCTCTCTAATTAACCCTCTTCCTCCTAGCTTAGCTCTCTCGCTCCTTTCCATGTCTTTGCATGCTTCCATTAATCTATGCCCCATGAGGCCATGAACACAATCTTTTTTTGCAAAAGCTAGGGTTAGGGAAAGGCACAAGCAACCAAGTTAAGGGGCCACCTGTCACCAGTTGGAAAGGAGCCAGAGCCTGCAAGGAAATTGGGCGGGCGCCCGTGATGAGGTCAAAAAGGTTGGTGATGCATGCATATATGAAAATTGGCAAACTGCCAAGAAGCTGTGTGTACTCGATCTCTACCCTAGCTTAATTAACGCGCCAATTAGGCCAAATGCAAGTTAATTCAGCTCCAGTACCGTACTACACACACATGTCCTGTCGTTAAACCCCCTACTCACTTGGCAAACCACGGTCTATACTCCACACTCTGCTACAGCTTTTTGTGTTCATATCCCCTCTCATCTGCTTGGATTGCTGCCTAGATGCCATCACTTTGTTAAACAATCTGTGCTGCTCTCGTGCCTTCTGGTCTGGTGGCTGCTGTTCAAAGCTCTTGTTGACCGTTGAATGGGCTTAGCTAGGGTAGCTAGGCGACGCATAACATAATGCAAAAATCGATCAGCTCGGCTTTACATCGATCCCAACCAAGCAAGCAACCAGACCAGACCAGACGACGACGATGCAGGCAAATTCCACGTACAAGGCATAAAGATACAAAAACCATCAGGCATGGTATAGACATGGCTTGTCCAAGAAACATCCTCTGTCGATATATGGACGCGACATGGGTGTTATACAAATCCAAGCTTGTTTCTCTCGTCTGTACGCTGTTCTGTTCAGGTGGCTAGCTACTAATTTGTATTTGTATATGAGAGCGACGACATGGACGGAGACGTACTGATTGCTGGATAAAAGAACAGCTCCCACTGGCAGGCATATGGGTGCCAATTAGAGACAAAACCATGAAGCATTTAACAACTCGATCAGAGGGTCTTCCTCTAGTCAGTATGAGAAACTATAAACTTTTATATCCCTGATTTGGAATGGAGATACTACTTCGGGGTTGTTGACCTTGTGCTGTGTGTGTGCTACTTCTGCTGAATTTCTGTGGAATTCATGCGAAACGCGTCTATTGCGATCCCCTAAACTAAACTAAACAGATGATTTTATAGGATTACTGAACTCTGGACTCGCGAAAAAGAAGGAAGGTACGGTTCCAAATATATATACACTCATCAGTCGGGCGGCTCCATTAATTTCCTGCAGGACCCCCTAATTCGGAAAGGTGCCTACTTATTTTTGCAATGCTGCCAGAATGCATCATTTCTAGTGCTTTCACATGCTTCCCGAAGAAATTTGGCTGATCGAGAATGGCCTGGAACGAAGCCGAAGATCCACCTCTCGCCGCACAGTGTGCAATGACTGTGTTCGAGCTGTAAGCATTGTGTGGATCATTACTTGGAAACACACACTTAATTAGTTAAGTATTTGGTAAATTCCAAGTTTGTTTGAAACAGATTAAATGGGCTTGTTCGGTTGCAGTAAAGCAGTGGCTGTTGCAGCTAGCCACATGCTGCGGCTGTGCCTGCTGATCGAGGGGCCTTCTAGTTCTATCCAGCAGCTGCTACTTCAGTTGTAGGGAAGAGAGCCAAACTTCACTTCGAATAATAATATAGCAGAATGTATGGGAATATATATAACTTGGAGGGCAATAGTTACATGTGCACATGTTTTTACATCTAGTACTGAGTAAAAATAGTGTTGTGCAAATCAACTAACTATATCTGACAAAGAATTTTCAGTTTTTTTTACCCTCACTTTCAGGGCCAAAACGTATTTATTCATTTGGGTGGTAACTGGAAAAATGGTTTCTACTTTCTTTCAAAAAAAATTGTGTATGATTTCACCGCAAAGGCGGCAAAAAACTCAGTCACCGCCGCCCCAACTCCATAGGATGCCACGAGGAGGCTCTTTGCCCACTCAGGTTACGAGCCCTCCATGCGGGGGGAGTGTGGCAGCCAGGCAGTCCTATTGGCTTACAACGATTACATTGTGGCGTCATTTATCTCTTTGGAGGCATCATCACAGATACATCACTACAAGGAGAAAGCAAGAAGAACACCATATAACACAAGGGCTCTTTGATGATGCCTCCAAAGAGGTACTACAAGGAAAAAGCAAGCAGAACACCATAACACAAGGGCTCTTTGATGATGCCTCCAAAGAGGTAATAACGCCACAAATTTGTGGTAGTCTAGCTCATCTTTTGCTCTTATGTGGCATGTTGTTTATGTTATTTTTTTATACCCATGGATCTGCCAAAACCTCGCCTTTGTGTTGAGTGATGTATTGATTTTAGTGTGTTTTTCAAAATTAACCGGATGAACGGGTTTTGCCTTGTTTTTTCCCCCAAAAAACAAGGTTGATGAAAGAAATGTTTTTCATAAAAAATTAATAAAAATTAATCATGTTCCACTTATGATATATGCGCGCGTGCCATGAAGAATGATCCTCTGTGAATAATATCTCTAGAACTGCTTCTCTTGGAATATATGTTTGGATGCCCTACAATAGGTAGGTTCCGACCTACAAATCCTAATTCCTATCGCCTTATACTATAACCTTTGTTGAACCGGGAAGAATCTCACTTGTTTAAAGGCTGGTGTGCTCTAGAGTAATAGGGATTACCTAGCTGGCTAGGTTGATTTGGCGCCTTTAATCAACTGTGTGTGCACCAACATCCATGTCAATCCCTTATTTTTTTTGTTGTCTGAATGAATGAACAGCTACAGAACTATAGTCTTCACCAATCACCACTTCAGCTCACAGCTATATATTAGGCTTTATCTGAAAAGAAAAAACTAAACCATCTATCAGGCCGTTAAATCAGCTCCATTCTTCCCTACTAATAATCAAATGAAACCCCAGAGGGATGGTTGCTACTAGGAGTGTATTACACAAATTAAAAGCCGCCATTGTTCTTTGTTCTCCGTCCTCACTCGTCAGTCCTTGCGTACGTTTCTCCTCAGCCTCCCTCTGCGTCACTAGCTTGGAGAGTGCGGGAGATTACTATTTTGCCCCAGCCCCCAATACGGCAATACCCCTCTCCTCAGTCCTCACTCCTGCTCTCTTCTCTCTCCGTCAACCAACTAGCTACCTCCCTGTATAAATTTGCTGCACGTCCTCCACCACCTCCTCGTCGTAGAGGAGAGGCCAGCAGAGAAGCAGCAAGCTAAGCTCTCCTTGAGCTAAGCTAAGCTAGGCTAGGCTAGTTGTGACAGCGACGAAGAAAGCTATAAGCTAGATATTGTCGTTTGAGGTCAGCCGTCAGCGTCATGGAGAAGAAGGTGTCGTTTAGGGTGAGGGAGTTCGACATGGACAGGGACCTGGCGGCGGTAGAGGAGCTGGAGCGCCGGTGCCAGGTTGGCCTTTGCGGCGACGACGACACCACAGCCGCCGCCAACGCCGTCGTCGCCGCCGCCTCCTCCTCCGACGACGACGACAGTGGCGGCGGCGGCGGCGGCAAGCTGAGGAAGACGACGAAGAGAAAGAAGAAGAAGAAGGGCATGTCGCTCTCCGTCGAGCTGGTCGGCGACCCGCTGGCGAGGGTCCGCCACGCGCCGGAGCACGTCATGCTGGTAAGTGGCGGCGGCCTGCCTAACTAATCTACGCGCTAGCTAGCTAGCTGCAGCAAGCTAAGCTACCAAATTAATTAATTATTAACAAGCACATAATAACTAAATGACAAACAAAATAAAACAACAAGATACAGTTTGTTTGTTTGTTTGGCACACCAATCCGATCGTTGTGATGTAGTGTTTGGAGTTCAAACACTGAGGGATCGAGAGGGACTGATCAATATTTTGTTACTGATAATTGATGTGCACGAACGAAAGATGCGCGCGGTTGATAGTGACAATTTGTCAGATTATTCTGTTCTTTTGGCTGATGAATTTGCAATGCTCAGGTTGCCGAGTATGGCGAGGAGGCGGAGATGGTCGGGCTCATCAAGGCCTGCGTTAGGGTGGTGAGCAGAGGCGGCGGCAAGAAACAGAAACCATCTTCCTCCCCGAACCCGAAGCAGCCGCAGCCGTCGCCGCCGGCGTACGTGAAGGTGGCCTGCCTCCTCGGCCTCAGGGTCTCTCCGTCTTACAGGTACGCTGCCTGCCACGGTGGCCATGTCCGTCCTCCTCTCACCACTTCACTTCTCTTTTTGTTTCTTCAGTGTTCACCACATGTGGATGTGGATATGCATGCACGCAAACACAATGCGTCCATTTCCCTGCTCCACACCAACGTACTTTCTCTGATTGCCTAATCTCGCGCCGCGGAGTGGGCCCACCGGTCCGGCTGGTTGGCCGGAGTCCACTGCCGCACGGTTGTCGAGGCTCAGCCGCCGCCGGCGCCGCAGCATGGTTTGAACGTCTGTTGTCTTGCAGGCGTCTCGGCGTCGCGACGGCGCTGGTGGAGCGGGCGGAGCAGTGGTGCCGTGAGCGCGGCGCGGCGCACGCGACGATGGCGACGACGACGTGCAACGCGGCGTCGCTGGCGCTGTTCACGGGACGGTTCGGGTACACGCCGTTCCGGCGTCCGGAGTTCCTGGGGCGGCCGGTGCACGCGCACCGCCTGCCCATCCCGAGCGCGCACCGCGTGTTCAAGCTGCCGCCGCCGCTGGCGGCCGCGGCGTACGCGCGCCTGTGCCCGCCGCACGCCACGGAGTTCCTCCCCGCCGACATGCCGGCGCTGCTGGCCCACAAGCTGACGCTGGGCACGTTCGTGGCCATCGAGAGCGGGCCGGACAACAACGCGGCGGACCCGCCGTCCTTCGCCGTGCTCAGCGTCTGGGACTCCACCCGCTCCATGCGCCTCCGCGTGCGTGGCGCGCCACCGCTGCTCCGCGCGTCGCTCGCCGCGGTCCGGGCGCTCGACCGCGGCGCGCCGTGGATGCGCGTCCCATCCATCCCGGACATCTTCCGCCCCTTCGGCACCTACCTCCTCTACGGCCTCCGCATGTCCGGCCCCGCGGGCCCGGACCTGCTCCGCTCCCTCTGCCACCACGCCCACAACATGGCACGCAAGAACCCGGCCTGCGCCGTGGTCGCCGCCGACGTCGCGCCGGAAGACCCCGGCCGCCGCCGCCGTCCCGAGGTGGCGCCGCTTCTCCTGCGACGAGGACGTCTGGTGCATCAAGAACCTCAGCAAGAATGCCGACGACGACGGCGACTGGGCGGCGCCGGCGCCGTCCGGGACGGTCCTGTTCGTCGATCCCCGCGAGTTTTGACGTAGCCGCCATGCATGGCAGGTGTAGGCTGAGCCGGCAGAGGGCTAACCTCTGCCAAATTTTGACAACTACACACGTGTACATACGCTTGGTACCGCAATGGCAATCACCTGCCTTGCCATTTGTGGTATCAAACCACCCAAGCTAAAGTCTGTAACGGTAGCATGCATTTGCTTCTGGATTTAGCTAGGATAGCGACGAGGTTTGCCTTAGTTTCTTTCTAATCAATGTCGAAGAAGAACCGGTTGACGTGTTTAATTTCCTCAACTGTGCATGCCAAGTTGGTACAAAGGTTTTGAAAGCTAAGGGCTGAAAGCAAACGCACGGCAATT
This sequence comes from Hyparrhenia diplandra, assembly GCA_015847255.1. NCBI lineage: Eukaryota > Viridiplantae > Streptophyta > Magnoliopsida > Poales > Poaceae > Hyparrhenia > Hyparrhenia diplandra. The sequence continues at coordinate 8,790 of JADLZK010006537.1, forward strand.
GCATCGATCTGCAAGTACCCACAGACGAAAACGACGTGCACTGATAGTGAAACGACGATGGCAACAGCTTGCAATAATTCACATCGCCAGTTGGTCAGAGTGTGAATTACTCCTTGTTTTTACAGTTTGACTAGCATTGCCATCACAAGCAACAACTAATAAGAAGGATTCAACTGAGGTTAGTTTTAAATTCTACCAGTCCTAATCAAATTGACCGTTGGCAGAAACATTCAACTCAGTTAAGTTCTAATAAAATCTAGCAGTCCTAATCAAATTGACCGTTGGCAGAAATATTCAGTGGAGAAAAAAGGAAATTAGATGAAAAGGGCATTTCTGTCTTCTGCTCATCCTTCCAATCACGGAGAAATCAGAATTCACCATGCCACTAATATCCATGATCTTTTGACTATATTGGTAGGTACTTTAGTTACTGAACCCCAGCAGTTCAGCTTCAACGACCTGATCTATATTCCGGCCAGCAGAAGTAAGCAACCAAATCTTCTTTATTCATCATCAAAATTCCATGCACAAAATCAGCCAAATATTATTCCGAGATCACCTAAATCCCTGTGTCCCACCAATAGCAAGGAGCTTTCAGTTGGTTCAGATCTGATGCTTCCATGATGTTGCTCTGATGCATCATGCATGGTCCATGTCACCAACGCCGGCCGCATGAGATTGAGAGGTCCACAACACAAGGAGAAAGTACACTCACATCCCTGCTTCAGAGAGTTTAGAGCCAGATCTTCACATAGTACGAGCCAAACATGGCATGTCAAGGAACTGATCATGCATGAGCACTAGACGGCCGGCGATCGATGGTCCAGGCTCTATGTACTCTGATCAAAGAAAGCCATGGATGGACCTCTGCAAAAGAGCCTCTAAGGTTCATCAGAAATGGCTCAGTAAACTGCAGAAGCAGCTAGATTAGCGTGGTCCCTGAAAACCTGCCCGGCCGGCCAATCGATCGATGAACCACTCTCAGGCAAATTAAAGCTCAAGAAGTGACAGCACTGGCTGGCATAGATTAGCCAAAGCACTTCTCAAGTTGTGGCCTTTCATGCAGGGTTGCCATTGGCCATTAGGGTTCTTTTCTGCTTTTTTGAACGAATTAGGGTTCTTTGGTCCCCTACACAATCCTAGGATGGGGTGTACATGGCCATGGCTGCAGTCACGCTCACTGCTCACTTTGTTCGGCGTCGGCGCCGCGCGCAGAAAGGTGCAAGTGGAAACCAGAGGGAAAGAGACGGCTGAGAGGAATTTGCAGCAGCAGATTCAGCACCACCATAACAGCACAACAAAAGGCACGAAACACAATGAACAGAAGATTGTGCAAGGGAGCAAAGCGAATTTTTAAAAATATATTTTGTCTGGTGCAAAAACATAAGTACACATCTATTTCATATACATCTGAATCTGATTATTAAGCCTATGATTACACGAAATGCCTGAGCAAAAACCTAACAATGAACAGTATATATAGCCAGATAGAGGCAAATAAAACAGAACAGAAATGATGGCCTTATCAGAAAGGAACAATAGAAGAAGTCTTTTTCAAAGGGAAAAAGGAACTCAAGAGATGAGATACATGACAGAAATTGCCTTTGAAATCAACCTAACAGATGCCCACGGAGAATATACCAATAGAAAAAGAAGGGCAGTGCCAAGTGCCAACTAAAAAATCGAAGATATGCTGGAGAGGAATATGGAAAGGCGAAACAAAAGGAATATTTGAAACCTTTTATGCTGGTGAATAAGTATGTCACAGCAGGTTTATTTTATTAATTTCAAGAAAGAAGGAGCTCCTTTTGTGACCCGACTAAGACGTTAAGCTCTATATATTTTTTAGTTTCAGAAGATATATATTGCATCAGAAATGCACTAACGAGATAAGCTGGAACATCCGTATCTGAACAAAGACAAGATAACAGATCGATGTCTGCATTCGAATGGGTTATTTCTTCAGGAGCGTTGAACAAGAATCTACAGGTGTTGATGTCTCCTCATCATTTTCAGGAGCATTGAACTAGAATCTAAAGCATTCAGGATCACAGAGCAATGTCTCCATCACCCTGATGCATCAGTGTGTGTTTTGGCAACGTGCTTTCTGGTCTTCAGAAAGAAACTTCCCTGGACGAGTCTAGTCTACACAGTAGCGATTTGGCTTCTTTATCCAGCTTTTAGAGGATGCTAAGTGGAAGATAGCTGCCCCACACCACAAATATTGTATACATCTAACTAGGAATTAGATTTCATTTCAAAGAACTGTTTACACTTTATAAAGTTTTTTTTTCCACTCTCTTCTTTATAGCTCATCCTTACGTTGTAAACTCTCAGCTTGAGATAAGATCTAGCCAAAAAAAAAAAGTTCTTATCATTGCGGAATTTGATTCGCCAAACTGTGTTGAAGTGAATTGCTGACAATTCATATACTATCACATTAATTCAATCCATAGGGCAAACTGCAGAAACCAAGCATGTAAATGACAACTGGACTCAGCAGTTTCACTCAATCTCACCTTGAGTTTTACCTGGACAAGAGTTCTAAACTTGTTGCCAATTTGTTCCACTTCAAAGCGATAACAAAAAGTTCGTGTCTAGCTAAATCAACAGTCAACTCCAATAGTCTTTCTTAAACTCACTCTTTATTATATCAACTGAAGAACCATTTAAATAAAACCCCTTAATATATCTTTCTACCATTCAAAAACTTCTCTGTATTTTGTGCGCGCTTTGGAGAGCTATTCGTTCTCAAGATTTATGGCTAGCCAGAAAACAGAAAAAGACAATGACAAAATTTGGCGATCTAATTAAAGCTGTTGGAGAACCCTTGGAGTGGAAAACATTTTTTGGTACATTTTTTGGGTTTTCCTTTAATCCTCATCACCAAAAATTTGATGATGACAACACTGATTCAGCCATTTAGCTGAAAGGACTCAGGGCAATGTGAAATCAGATGGCAACTGAATGAACTTAGTTCAAGTATTTCTAGACAATACAGGTGACACCTGACTCATGTAGTCTGCTAATCTCATGGCACAATAAACCACCCAATACAAGGCTTCAATTCTGAAACAACTATAATGTAGAAATAGCATAAGCAGAAACTACAGATATAACTTTTTAATCTACTGGCCGCCCCTCAGAGCAAGCACAAGATGGAGCACTGAACCACCTTCAATGTTGTAATCCTTGGCAGTTTTATCATCAGCAAGTTGCTTCCCAGCATAAATGAGCCTATGCATGCAACAGTTCTATTAGGACCATACAATTGCTAAAAGATGATTAAAAGAAGCTTATAGAAAGGTTTTCAGATTCATATTGATTATTGTGGGGGCAAGTTGAGTACCTCTGCTGAACAGGTGGAATGCCCTCTTTCTCCTCAACACGCTCCTTGATCCTATCAATCGTGTCAGTGGGCTCGATGTCAATCTCGATTTCCTTCCCAGTCAGAGTCTTCACCTTGATCATAGTTCCACCCCTGAGCCTCAGGACCAAATGGAGTGTCGACTCCTTCTGAATGTTGTAATCAGCTAATGTTCTGCCATCCTCCAATTGCTTACCAGCAAAAATCAACCTCTGCTGGTCAGGCGGAATGCCCTCCTTGTCCTGAAATATACAAGGCAGTATGTTAGAGAACCTGCCAAGTTAGAATGGATTCCTTAACCCATCTTTTATTCAGTGTTACTTAGAATTTATGATGGCGAGTTTTGGAATGTGAGTCAGATTGTGCTCTTGGCCAAAAAAAAGGAAAAATGGTCAAACATGCACAAAGGCATGGAATACAAATAGTGAACATGGACAGGTATTACAAAACAAGTATTACTTGAACATGGAAAATGTAGTTCAAAGCTAACTCAGACAGAGGTGTTTGACTAGTAAATTCTTTTGTTCAGCGAAAAAGACTCAGGAGTACGCTTTTATTTCCTAAAATGTGACTTAGAATCAGAGTAACACTGCATTAAAATACATAAGCAGCATCAAGGAAACCTTTTCTACTTAAAATCTAATCACGCAAAGCCTAGCATGGGAAAATAAAACTGCCATTCAGTACTTGGGGTTACAGGTAAGTTCATAAAGTCGTGTTTGACATTGTCATTGAGTAACACTGCACTAAAATACATAAGCAGCATCAAGGAAACCAAAATCAATCATGCAAAGCCTCGCATGGGAAAATAAACCTACCATTCAGAACTAGGATTACAGGTAAGATCAGAAGTCAAGTTTACCATTGTCATTGCCAGCATAAAAAAAAAAGTATTTATGTTAGGATAATAGATGGTTTCGCCTATATTCAAGTACCAACCATGGTAATCTGTATTAGTAATGATGTCAACACTTTACATCCCTTGTTATTACATAAAGAATTCCTATGCCAGGTGCATGCGCAAAAATTGCATCTTCCATAACCACATAACAGAGGGGCTGTCACATAGACACCAACTTTCCTAGATTTATTTGTTCATTCATCACAACAGACAAGACTTGGAGGCGACAGGCGAAGATATGAAGACACGACACCACGACCACAGCAATTAGTAGCGGAAACCATCATATGCGCCCGGTTGTAAGGAGAATCTCCATGCTGCAGCCACCGACAGTCACAATCCCAGATTTTTTTTTTAAAAGAAAATCCCAAGATCCTTCCCCTTCAGTGGACAAGAACCGCACTTACAGCCCTACCAGATCGGCACACAGCAATCAACAAGGCTATCAACCAACCACGAGGGACACAACTCCGCTACGAATCGTGGAGTCACAGGGGTGGATAGGGGAGGGGGAAGGGGGAAGGGCGGACCTGGATCTTGGCCTTGACATTGTCGATGGTGTCGCTGCTCTCGACCTCGAGCGTGATGGTCTTCCCCGTCAGCGTCTTCACGAAGATCTGCATCTCGCCCGGCTACGGACCCGCGATCTGGAGCTAGGGTTTTACCTCGCGACGAACGAACGAAGTCGCCGCCGCAGCAGCAGAGCCCGGAACCGAACGAGGCTGTTACGCGGTGTTGTTGATTGAAGAAGAATCGAGCCGATGGATGATGATGATGATTGGGGAGGCAGGGAGGCGTGGCTGTTTTTATATATGCCCCGGGGGTGCTCGTATTCGCGTCGAGGTCCGCCGCGTGCGCGTGGGGTTTGGGCTCCTCCACCGAATCGGACATGCTACCTCGGTGGAGGAGCCTTTCAGATGTGGTGGGCCTTTGGGCCTCATATGGGCTGGACTGTCTGGGATCCCTCGCTATGCTGAGATATATTAGGAAAAAAAGGCGGATTCCTCCTCCAACTTGTTTACGAAAGTTAGAAAAGGTTTTCAAAAACGCATATATCATTGTTTTTGTTTTTTTTCAAACCATGCAAATTACCTTCGAGTGGTTTTGAAGGTGGATTTGCTACAGTAACCGTGGTTTGCTACAGTGTCAGTGGGTTTGCTACAGTACCAGTACCTTTTCTTTTTAAAAAATCTTGTTGAATCTTTGAAAAATTATAATAAATCATAGAAAAATCATAAAATAAAAAATCCAATTTTATTGGACTCCATATGATTAGATCTACACAGTGAATATATAATTTGATATGCTTTAGTATAAAGTTTTTTGCTAAAAAAGATTTTGTCTTTTTCTTTTTATTTATTTAGTTTGAATCTTTAAAAAATCATAGTAAATCACAGAAAAATCATAAAAAATAAAAATCCAATTTTGTTAGACTCCACATGAGTAGATCTACATGGTGAATATATAATATGGTGTGCTTTTGTCTAACAAAATAATTATAGAAGTTGCAAGTACAATTATAAATATAAAAGAAAAAGACAAAATCTTCGTAGCAAAAAACTTTGTACTGAAGCATATCATATTATATATTCACTGTGTAGATCTAATCATGTGGACTCCAATAAAATTGGATTTTTTATTTTATGATTTTTCTATAATTTACTATGATTTTTTAAAGATTCAATCGGAATTTTTAAAAAAAAAAAGAAAAGGCAAAGGCACTGTGACTGTAGCAAACCCACTGGCACTGTAGCAAACCACGGTTACTGTAGCAAATCCACCTTCAAAACCGCCGAGGGAGGTAATTTGCATGGTTTGAAAAGTTGAGGGACGTGATATATCCGGTTTTCGAAGTTGAGGGAGGAAAAGTAAACTTTGTGATGGTTGGGGAGTGAATCCGGACTTTTTCCTATATTAGATGCTTTGACGGCCCACGGGACCTGAAAATTGTTTAGAGAATAGAAAAAAAGTTCCGGCCAAAATTCATTATTTTGTGGAGGAAAAAACAGAGAACAGAATTACTCGTACTAACACAACACAAGGATAGACGGACAAGATCGAATTCAGTGCTCCTACAGTCCCACTATGCTCAAGGAATGAAGAGAATATGCTTGGCCTTGAGCGTGAAGTTTGGGGACACCCGTTGTCACGTTTGAATCGTCGGAGCAAACTAGGCGGCATCTTCGGCGGCCACGGATCCACCCCGATTCAAAGTCAAACAATGCAGCCGCCGGCCGCTGCGCGTTGACCCGTTCCCACCTGCTGGATCTTTCTTCCCTCGTCTCATCTCATGATCCGAGGCAAGCATGCCTCCTGTCCTTCATAGGGGCTGGCATTTAACATTTGGTATTTGGTACTTTACCTCCTTATTTAAATAAAATTGTGTTCGTTTGATTTTTTTTTAACCTCAAATTCGTCTTTATTTAAAAAAACATGTGCAAACAAGTCAAATTAATATTTTATATAAATATTTAAATAAGATAAGTGTTCAAATTTGGGATGAAAAAGTAAAACGAACTATAATTTAAAACCGATTTAATATTTAGCATCTCGTTTTAAAATATGTTGTCTTCCATAGGGTTGTCACTTGGCAGATGCATACAGCATACAATCAACCGATTTATTTCGGCTCCTTTCAGTTTATTCGCTCGTGCAACCGATTTATTTCGTTTATCCCCACCGAAATCAGCCTGGTTATCGACCAGCCGAACGGGAATCAGCGTGCGGCAATTCATCACTTTCACAGTTGACCCTCCACTTCGAGTTCAGTTCCTTCCGGTGAGGTGACGGCTTCACACTCCGTCCACACCTGGGAGTTCAGGCTGACACGAGTCACGACTCACGAGCCATGCCGTCCTCCGCAGACCGCCGGCGGCTCCGCCTCCTCCTCCTCCTCCTCCCCCCTACTTGTCGCTGCCGCCGCCGCGCTGTGGGGGGCGCCGGCGGCCCGGCGAGGACACCTGCAAGGCGTGGTTGGTGCAGTCCATCCCCACCGACATGCCGCACCTGCGCCGCGTCCCCGGGGTCCTCTCCACCGGTTCGTATATCCCACACCCACTCTTCTCTCTGCCTCACCTCACTTGCGCCTCTTCGTGGTGAGGAGCCGTGCATATACATGGTGGATAGTGCGTCTATGGGCGTTTGCCAGTTTGGGGATAGGTGGGTGTAGCGCCGGCGCCGCATACATGTGCTCATTGTGTGCCGCCTTTGAGGCTTTCGTTTTGGTGAGCTCCATTTCTGGTTCTGGCTAAATGAGGTAACCCATTTCAGTTGGCTAGGTGATGTGGACTGCTTAAGAAACTGTGGATGGAAGATTTGCATTCTTACAATTGTTGCTTTGTATCAGCCTCTGCTGTGAGCAATTCGGAGATTGCTCTGCTGATGGACTAATTGGGGATACATATGGCGTGTCCGGGTTACTAGTTAGAAAATATGTACATTCCTGGAAATATGTGGAGTCTTTTTGCTTTTATATGAAGGTTTTCATTGTGCATTCTGTAATTTGGTTGAAGAGTTGTGCATTGAACTATTGGTTCCTCTTCAGTTTAGGGTTTTTTCGATCTCGAAACTGCAGTTAGGTTTCAGTAATGCTGTAATTGGATTTGGAACACACACGATTAGGAGCTTTTATTGGTGATAAGTAATTGGGGATACATATGGCGTGTCCGGGTTACTAGTTAGAAAATATGTACATTCCTGGAAAGATGTGGAGTCTTTTTGCTTTTATATGAAGGTTTTCATTGTGCATTCTGTAATTTGGTTGAAGAGTAGTGCATTGAACTATTGATTCCCCTTCAGTTTATTTTTTTTTTTCTCTCCATTGAAACTGCAGTTAGGTTTCAGTAATGCTATAATTGGATTTGGAACACACACGATTAGGAACTTTTATTGGTGATAAGTAATGTAGCTGGTGATGCTGATAGTGCGTTTGTGAATGAAATTACTAATGCTTCTTGCAGTCACTACATATTCACAGGGCTGTTCATTTCTGTTCTTTCTGTGGGTCCATAGGAGATGTACTTCAGTGGCTCTCGGGGAACGCGACGAAGAGTCTGGACATCCTTGCACAGTACTGGCAGTTCTTGTCTACACCAAACGATCCGAAATCGGGGGATTATGGATTCTCAGAGAGTGACATGAAGAGATTTGGGGCTGATGAGGGCCGCCTGGTTTACAAGGCATTGGAAAATGCTGCGGATCGTAAGATCAAAATCAGGCAAGTATTGTGTGTGATACTTGAATTAACAGTTTCTTTAATTTCAGAGATTACTTGATCATAGGATGGTTGGGCTAGGAGCAGAGAATGTCGGCCTAAAAATATGGAATATTTTTTAGCACAAAAAATATGGAATATTGACATAGCTGTATGCCAACAGCAAACCTGGTGTCACAACTGAATCTCAAAGAAGTGAAAGCAAACAAAGAGATGTATTTTCTGTATTAACCACTTCAGTATCATTTCAGGATTGTCCAACACTCTGGATTTGCTCCTGATTTCGACCAAGAGAGCGCCGATCTGGCCGCAGGAAGACCAAATGTTGAGAATGTAACTGTTCTTTTTGAGGATTGGTGGGGATCTGGTGTTGTGCATGCAAAGGTCTGGATATCAGATAAAAAGGATGTGTATATAGGGTCAGCAAACAACGACTGGAAATCCCTTACCCAGGTATACCTGACAAAAAACAAGTTATATTACGTTTGCCGTATAGTGCTGAGAAAGCAATTTGGTTAACCTGCGTGGCACTACTTTTACGTGCATTGCAGGTCAAGGAGCTTGGGATCTATTTTGCTGGTTGCCCACAAATAGCAAAAACTGTGGAAGTATATTTTCAAAATTTATTGACGCTTTCAACCCTCAACTCAACTTCTTACACTAAACAAGCCTGGGATAAGCAGTGGCAAGTTTCTAGAAAGGTTCCATGCTGGTCTCATTTCCTACAGCCAAAAGAAAGATGCAGGTTTGCATCTCCCTCTGTAGCTTCACTTCTTTACTGCTTAGCGCACAAATTTGAAGGAAAAAATGGCTGGTACATAAATAAATAGGAATAGATTATGTACAGCCATATGCTATCTTGTCTGCATCTGCCTTAATTTTGGTCCAGCTTCAATTCTGAAAATGCTCGGTACATACTATCCTCTATACCTCTGTCGTTCTTCTTTATAATGATTTAGTTGCTGCTAAATATTACTTATTAAATCTTGTCTTGTGGTTTCTAAAAATATTCAGGCATAATATTTCTATTTTAGACTATTTTTTGGTTAGGTCAAATAGTTTATTCTTCATCTGCGAACAGGTCACCCGTACCACTTTCAGTTGACATCCCAGATGTAGATGGATATCCAGCTCTTGCAAATCCTAAAATGATTGATGTTTCATTAGAAACCCCTGGGTACAAGAAATCTACTCAGGAGCACTACATGAGCTACCTTTCCTTTGCGCCACCTGAGGTAACTTTGTAGCACATTATAGACATCTAGGTATTGCTAGTCCGTAGTCTTCAGTGAATAGATGCTTTAGTGTTTTTTCTGTAACAATGCTTTAGTGTTAGACAGCGGCATAGGCACTTGGGCTATTGACCCATTATGGCTAATTGTAGATTTCATTGATTCATTTATGTTATATTAGGCAACGAGATTCGAACGGTGGTTACACTTCTATAAACCAACCCAGTGTCCTTCTTGCCTATACATGTACCTTGCTTATTGGCCTCTTAATCAATCTATCAATTTCCAGTTCAATCTTATTGCCTTCATTTAGTAAACTAACTTTTAGTATAAGTCATCATTGATATTCATGGTGATATGAAGTGCACATTCAATGAAAATTTTCTGTGATAAGGATCTACATCATCTGGTTGGTCTAAGAAAAAGTCATCTTAATTCTCAAAAAAAAAAAAAGTCATCTGACTGACCATGTACTTGCACTAATATATCAACATATTTCATATACATACATAAATGTTTGACTACCTTAACCTATCTGGCATATTTATCATAAACGTAGAATTATGACATGCAATTTAATAAAAGATAACTGGTCTGAGGACTAATCTAGTAAGTAGTACATTTCAGACGTTGGTTTCATCTTTTCTTGTTTCACAGGTGACATTTGGCAAATTCCAAGCAGATGAGCAGGGATGGGTTGACACCATTAAGTCTGTTAAGTTTGGGGGAATAGTAAGAATGAATACCATGGATTGGCTTGGGCAGTCACAGTATGCTACTCAAACAGTCTACTGGTCATCTTTATCATCAGCAATCTCAGAGGTATTTATAATTGGGTCCAACATTTTATCCTAGCAAAAACCCAGACTCACTTTCTTTTTTGAAGATTTTTCTTCAAAATGTACCTCTAATTAGTTACAAAGCAGTGATCTGACAAAGGGTAAATTGATTCTTGGCAGGTAGTATTCTCAAAAAATGCAACCGTGAGGCTACTTGTTGCCTACTGGGCACATTTCATCCCAAACACCGAAAAATACCTGAAGAGCCTACTATACTCCAACATCCTCTGTGCATCTTCGACATATAACCATTGCGGTGGCAAGGTCGAGATCAAATACTACGTGGTTCCTGGGTACAACGATACCGGACCTGCATTGTCCCAAGGTGGCACCGCCACGGGGAGTCGTTACCCTGGCTTCACCAGGGTGAACCATGGCAAGTATGCTGTCAGCGACGTGAGGGCGAACATCGGCACCAGCAACCTCATCTGGGATTACTTCTACACCACGGCTGGAGTCAGCTTCGGAACATACAACCCCAACATTGTTACACAGCTGCAGGATATCTTTGATGCTGATTGGTATTCTCCGTATACCGTGCCTGTTGAACCACTGGAAGAGTATGTGTAGGACCAGCTGAGCCCAATCCTTTATTTTTTGCCCCACCCACCCACACACACACACAGCCAAGCATCATTGTGTTGCGAAATTGTTTTCTTCTGAGAATAAGCCATCTCGCTGGCAATTGATTCCCAAATGTATAACTGTAAATATTTTTCACTAAAATTAAAAACTATACAGACACTTTTGAGAATTAATTGTTCATCAGCTCAAGCAGCATTCAATAATCTGGAAACAAAATTGTGAACAAGTATATATGTATATAGGAAAGGTTTTTGCAACAGTTTACATATTACAAAAAGAGCTTAGGGCGACGCGGCGAGGCTGGAGGGAGGCGGGAAAAGCGGTGGTTGATCTAAAATTAAACTTTGTTATGTATGCTCTACGCATTTTAGTTTTACAATTATAGGCTATAGGACCCTATATGTTAACCTGATCTGAAATTAAATTTTATGTTAGGCTGATAAAAAATTAAGAATTTTGTTCTGTATGCTCTACACAGCCTCAATATTTCAGAATTGTATGGGCCAACATAGTGTCAAATTAATTCCTCTATTGCCTCGAGTTGCTTCAGTCTACTTTCTTTCAATGCAGTGATCACCAAGTGAGGCCTAGTAAGTTGGTGGCATTGTTGGTAGTCCCAATGGAGCCCTCCGGCCTTCTGCCCATGCATTGTCACTATCTGACTAACCTGCGACTGCTATGTGTATGTTAGCTAAATATTATCATGCATCTAAAGATATTGTAATGCGTTTTGTTTGTTTTAAATTTTCCATAAAAAATTTGAATATGCATCAAATACACGTTTATTGAGTGGACTAGATTAGGGGCCCCTAATCATGCATCTGCCATCTGCATTTTCCTATCAGTATGCATGAGCCAATGAAATGGTGAGAGAAAGTTCACAACTTCGCTATCTAGGAGCCAATGAAATGGTGAGAGAAAGTTCACAAACCTCCTAGCTATCGCGGAGCTCGTCGCCCAGCTTCGCTCACTTCCCAAGAAATGTCCCTCTCTCTGCCTTCCATGGCCCACTCCCCTTTGTACCTGCAGTGGTTTTTTTTTTTTTTTTTTATTTGCGGTCGCTAGCGATTTCATATTCCCTATTGTGGGACGCCCTTAGCACATTTGTATTTCCTCTTGCATTGTCATATCAATTTTTTTATTGTTACTTCACATCTTAGGCCTCCTTTGGTTCTTAGGTGAAACGCAGGAAAGGTAAAGGAATCCAGTTTCTATGGAATTTTTCCTACGACGTCTTTTGGTTCATAGGATTGGCATAGGAAAGTTTCCATAGGAAAGCAATCCGGAGCGTGATTCCGTAGGATTGTCGCAGAAATCTTTCGAAGAGCTCGGACACCTTTGCTAAGTTTCAGTGTGCGAAAAAGAAAGCGCACGCGCATGCTGTTGCCGCCAGACCAAAGCCGTCAATCCCTTCTCTCGCACGGGAACCACGACACCATCGCCGTAGGTCGGGCGTCGGCAACCAGACCGGTGGAGGCTCGGAGCTCCGGCATGGGCAGGCCCTCGCGCCACGGCTCGGCCACCGCACGATCTGTAGGTCGACGGAGCCACGACAAGGCAATAGTGAAACAAGCTATGCCGGGTCTATGTGCCGCTGAAACTCTTCATAAGATACTCAACGCCAAATAGCATGCAACAAATGGATTATCACCATGGCTATGTACAATAGTATACGAGCGCCGCGGAGCGCGCGTACCTACCTAGGGCCTGATGGGTTGGCTATTTGGCTACCAAAATTTGTCATGCCCAGGTTTTGGCAAGCCAAAAGTTGAGAAAAAAAACTGTAAAAGATTTGGCAAACTAAATGTGAGAAATTGGCAAGTTTTAGCCAACCAAACACTAGCCAAAATCATGGCTTGCCAAATTTTTGACGTGGCAAATTTTGGTAGCCAAACCCTTTGCACCTATCCGTCCCGTTAAACCCCTTCGCCTTTCGAATTTCATACCAAACTAGGTAAATGCCCGTGCGTTGCAACGGGTAAAAATAATACCATGATAAAATACAACTCCATGTTTCGATGCAAAACTAAAACAATCAAAGTTTATACTGTAAGAACCTACGTGAAACTAATCAACATTTTCATATGCACAATCTATGTACCGCTTATCCCAAACTTTGAATAATGGCATCATTTCTCCAGGCCCCTTGTTCATTTCTTTGGGTGCAAAAGCTTCCTCACTGAATTGGTCTGGGTGCAATCTTGATGACTCTAATGTCATAGTTTGTTCCACATTCCAAAACCAACGATCTTGTGATGCTATGAAGCACACCCTACACAAACAAATCCATTAGAAACAATCTGGTTATTCCAACTATTTTTTTTCTTTTTAAGGAGGGGTTCTGAGAAGAACCATATCAGCAGACCGAGGCCACCAGTGGACACGCCTTACCTGGCCAACCCCTTTTCAGATATTTGAGGGCTTCATAAAACATTGTGTATGTATCCAAAGTGTCGATGTCGAGAACTGCAGAGACAAATTTGTTCAAAACGAAATTCTCTGAAAAGAGTACTAATAAGAAAAATAGATATAAATACATCTTTAAAGTACTCCCTCAGGTCCAAATTATAAGTAATAAACACTGATAACCTAGGCAACCAAGATGTCATTTTTTTTTTCACATTAAATCCTTCTTCATACTCATAGTGACACAACTTCTACAAGGAACCTGGGAAAATGAACAGGAAACAATCCCTTGGTAACCCGTCAGAAAGCATGGTTGGAAATTGGAATTCTGAAGACTTAGGTTTGCCACAAGTTTGAATAGATGCAGATTGCACACTATCAGTCAAAACAGGAGTAGTTGCACTGCCATTCATTCCCAGCAAGATCTATACAACAGCAGGGATCAGGACCTACTTGCACATATTCAGTGAATAACTCAACGGAAACAATTCAACTTTACAATACTTTAGCTTTAAAAAATAAATGTTCAGCTTCACCAGAAATATATTTGCCACGAATTCAACTTTACAATACTTTTGCCACGAATGCAGGACAGCCGTCCACGTTGCCAAATGTGCTGAAATATTCAGAACCCCAAAAAACTGAATTAATGTCCAACAACTGAAATCTGATTTTTCACTAATTGCATACCTATATTAAGACAAATATAAGCTTTGTGCTACATCAAAACAATGGAAACTGGAGATACAAACCAAACTGTTATTCCCTAAAAAGAATTTACTTTCCAGCATAATATTGTCCAACTTCAGTTCCAGATAGTACAAGCTGAGAAATGGTTAGTCGGCTAAGAAAGGCCCCTGGTTTTATTCGTTTATACCCTTTGTTATATGTGTTTAGATATGATAATTTCTCAAAATGAAAATGCAGTAATATGAGTAAACATGCCGTAATCAGAGTTATGTTTTCAATATCAAGGCAGTAAAAACTATAGTACTTCATTCAGGAAAAATACAATTTTACATGATTTTTTTGGCAGCCACCAGGCAATATCATAAAATGTAAATGGCAGATAGAGACAGACTTAAATATTTAAAGGCAAAGTCTATTTTGTGCGATATAAAATCTCAGTAAGAATAGCCATGATTATTGCTCTGAAAAATACACATTGTATGATTTCTTAGGAACCTACCATGACAATAAGAATCTATTAGCTTCCAACAGATTACTGGAACGGAGCAAAGAACACTATCGATCATAATAGCTTGGCTAAATTCAGACACAACTACTATTGTTCAAAACAACAAGAACCCAATCTAAGCTCCAAGGGATATGGAATAAACAACAACGAAAATTGCAAGGTCGTATTGAAACAGTAGAATCCATACCTAGAAAAGCGGCGGTATCAATGGACTGGAGCAGACAACACTCAATCGACCCAAGACACCATCGTAGCAGCTGGTAGACATTTTTCTTGTTGTCCTCGGCCTAACAGCATCACATCAACATGACCGTCGCCACTCGATCAATAAGGCTAAGACACTTCGCAGATCCACGGCGGTGCAGCGGAGCTCATCGACGAAGGCCAAAAGCGACGCCGGAAGGATGCCGAGATCGACCCGCCACTGGACGCTTCGCAGATTCGCGTACCACCTCTCCTCCTCCACCATGAGCCCGGCGTGTGCGCCTCCCCAATCTTCAGGCGCAACCGCATTTGACTGCCTCCCGAAATCAACAGCCTCCCCAAATTCGTCGTCGGATCTCTCGGCCCCGTTGACCGCCACTCCATCGTCGTGTTTTTGGCGCCGCCAAGCGCTAAACATTCAGCTGCCGCTGCGCCGGTTGACTAGGACGGGGCAGTGGTCCGCACGACAAATCGTCAACCGCCTCGTTGTCTGCGCCGCCGCCGTCATGCTGCTCTCTAAAACACCCAGCAGCAGCGGCAGGCGCGGCCGACGGTGGCGTCGGAAATTTCGACGGCGGTGGTGGAGTCGCGGTGGCTGGCGGATCTGTAGAACCTGGCGACGGCGATCCATCCATCTGTGTCGCCGGAGCAGCTGCGCGTCGCGCTGCAGCAGTCGAGCGGCACGGAGGGAATTACGGGGTGGCGCGATTGGGGAAGGCAGTGGCCGGGCGGCGCGGAGGATTTGCTACGAGGTAGGAGGTGCGAAGGAGATGTTTTGAATTCCAGATGCGGGAAGGCCGGCGACGCTTCTGTCGCGGGTGAAGGGAAGAGAGCGGGGGGGGGAGTTACCGGGGGACGATTCCAGTGGGAACGGAAAATGTCAACCGCCTCGTGGAAACCAATTTAAAAAATTATATATTCGTTATTTTAAAAATTTTAAAACTTGGCGCACATATAGTGCATACATATATGTACTCACATGCAAAAGTTGGGATGTAAACTCAAACTAGAAAAATTCATACAAAAATGACAAAACGGCGATCCATGCACTAAAAGACAAAAATCCTTCAAATTTTGTCGCGTTGCAGCAGTCGAGCAGCCCTACGGGGGAAATTATCATTTTTATTTAATTTTTCAAAGGTAGTAGTGTGCATGTCAACTTTTCCATACGAAGTACATATGTGTAGGAGATGTTTTATAATGTGGAAGTTGTAAAAGAAACCGGCGACGCTTTTGTCTTTTGAATTGGTTTCCATATTTGGTGTGTGGTTTTCACCGTATATTTACCGGGGAACGATTCCTTTTGCTATGTTTTAGGAGTAGAGATCAAGCCCTAAAAAAAAAAAAAAAGAGCAAACAAATTGTTCCCTCCGGCCGTCCGGCGCCCACCCAAACCCGGCCGTGGCAACCGTCCGTCTCCCATGGGATCGCTGCGGGGCGCGGCCGCCCTCACCGGCGCCGCGCGCGGGGAACTGGTGATCACGCAGGTCAGCCTGGGCGGCTTCGACGCCACCGTAACGGCGCGCGACCTCGCCGACTTCCTCGAATCCGAGGTGGGCCAGGTGTGGCGATGCCGCGTCAAGACCTCCTGGACTCCGCCGGACGCCTACCCCGACTTCCTCCTCCCTGCAATCACCCCCGCCGGCGGGCAGCCGCCGCAGTATGACCGCGTGCCCCCGCACGCCTTCGTCCACTTCGCGCGCCCGGAGGCCGCGCGCCGCGCCGCCGACGCCGCAGGGCGGTCGGAGCTCATCCTCGGCCGGAAGCCCCTCCGGGCCGCCTCCGCCCCGGACAGCTCCCTCCGCGCCTCCCGCCGCCGCAATGTCAAGCCATTCCGCTTCACCGACTCGCGGCTCGAGGTCGGGGATCTCCCGGCCCCCGACTCATTCTGCGCCGCCTGGCGCGGGCCGGACGCCGGGCTCGAGTTCTCCGTCGACCCCTTCGACGGGACCTGCCGCTTCGTCTTTACCCGCGACACCGCCTTCGTGTATCAGGAGTACCGCCAGGCCGCCGTGGTTATGCGCTGCGACGTCAAGCTCGAGTTCTCCGTCCGCGACGTCGCTGAGGTCAGGACGTTCCAGCTCCACAGCTCGCTGCTGCTCCGGTTGTCCTCCACGCCCCTCGTCTACTACCGCACGGCGGATGATGACATCCACGAGTCTGTGCCGTTCGACCTTCTCGACGATGACGACCCGTGGATACGAACCACCGACATCACCCCCAGCGGCGCAATCGGGCGTTGCGGGGTGTACAGGGTCACATTCCCGAGGCGGTTCTGGCCAAAGATGGAAGGCGCGCTGGCGTACATGAGGCAGAGGAGGGTGGAAATCGTGGAGTGCGGCGGCGGGTGGGGATCAAGGCGGGGGCTCTCTGTGCGTGACGAGCCTGAATTTGGGGAGCGAATGCAGGACTTATTCTTCTGCGTGCAGCACGCGGAGGGGCTCAAATTTCCGGTGCTGTTCCTCGTGAATGCGCTGGTGCACAAGGGAGTGATAACTCAACACCACCTCACGCCTGAGTTCTATGGTTTGCTCCAGAGGAGGGAGGATGAGGTGAACGTGGCTGCATTGAGAGAATTTTGGGGGGACAAATTTCCAGTATTTGATGCATGTCGGAGGCTGAAGAATCTGCAGGATAGGGTTGCCAGGAACCCCAACCTTCTTCGCAACAAGATTGGGGATGAAAACTCAGAAGTGAGGAGGCTGGTGATCACACCCACCAGGGCTTATTGTCGGCCACCAGAAGTGGAGCTCTCTAACCGTGTTATCAGGCATTATCGTGAAGTGGCTGACAGGTTCTTGAGGGTAACTTTTATGGATGAGGGGGAGCAGCTACTAAACAGTAATGTGCTGAACTTCTCTGCGGCGCAAATCGTCAAGGATTTGATGTCAAACTCATTCCAGCATAAGACAACAGTGTACAAGCGTGTTAAAACGCTTTTGACAGAGGGTTTTCACATGTGCGGCAGGAAGTACTCATTTCTTGCATTCTCACCGAACCAGCTTAGGGATAGGTCGGCTTGGTTCTTTGCAGAGGACAGAACAAGAACAGTGGAAAGCATAAGGAAGTGGATGGGGCGGTTCACAAGTAAGAATGTAGCAAAGCATGCTGCTCGGATGGGGCAGTGCTTCTCATCTACATATGCAACGTTAGTGATGCAGCCGGATGAGGTTAATGAGTGTCTTGAGGATGTTGAACGTAATGGGTATGTTTTCTCTGATGGAATTGGCAAGATTACGCCGGACCTTGCAATGGAAGTCGCTAAAACGCTGCGACTGACAGATAATCCCCCATCCGCTTACCAGATTAGGTATGCAGGGTTCAAGGGTGTTATAGCTGTCTGGGAAGGAGAAAATGATGGTATACGGCTTTCCCTGAGGCCAAGCATGCACAAGTTTGAGTCTTCCCACACTGTCTTAGAGGTGGTCTCATGGACAAAGTTTCAACCAGGATTCTTAAACCGCCAGATTATTACATTACTGTCCTCCTTGAATGTCCCGGATGCAATCTTTGCACAAATGCAGGAAGCCATGCTATCTAATCTCAACAATATTTTGTCGGACACTGATGTTGCTTTTGATGTTGTAACCACCTCTTGTGCTGAGCAAGGAAACACTGCGGCACTGATGTTGAGTGCTGGCTTTTCACCTGGAACTGAACCGCACCTGAAAGCAATGCTTTTTGGCTATAAGGTCTTCACAGCTGTTGGATCTTTTGGAGAAATCAAGGATTTTTTTTTGTGCCAAAGGGAAGGTGGTTGATGGGCTGCCTTGATGAACTTGGGATACTTGAACAAGGGCAATGCTTTATTCGGGCCTCCTCTCCAATGCTTAATAATTGTCTGGTTAAGCATGGACCAAAATGTTCCTCAGCAAACAAAAATGCAGAGACCATTGTTGGTACTGTTGTAATGGCAAAGAACCCGTGCCTTCATCCAGGGGATGTCCGGATCCTTGAAGCTGTTGATGTGCCTGAACTGCACCACCTCGTTGATTGCTTGGTCTTCCCAAAGAAAGGTGAGAGGCCACATGCCAATGAAGCATCTGGGAGTGATCTTGATGGGGATCTCTACTTTGTGACATGGGATGAAAAGCTTATACCGCCAGGCAAAAAGAGCTGGAACCCTATGGACTACACCCCAGCTGAAGCAAAACAGCTGCCGCGCCAAGTATCTCAACATGTAAGTTAAATTGACTTTTAGGCATTTCTTCCCTTAAATATTTGTTCAATGTTTGAATGTCTTCCCATAAATAATTTCTGATTGACATGTTAGTGTTCATACTGGAACAATCCCTACGGTACTTGAGCAAAAACAGTCATCAAAATTGTACCTTAGTTTCTACCCTGAATCAGGGATTTTTTTTTCCTACTAATTCCATTAAACTAGTCTTGACTGGCATGGGAAATCCTAAAGCTCTTGAGCTATATGTCTTTATTTGGTTATATTGTCTGCCATTTGATTATCAGTCTATCAGATGACATTAGATTTATCTACATTTGTTTTGAGACAACCCAGTCAGCCGCCATCACTTCTTATATACTCCCTCCCTTCTTAAATATATGACACCGTTGACTTTTTACTCCAACTTTGACCTCCAATATCCATTGAACAAGTTAGTTAACTGATGTAAAATGTATATCACTATATCTATTGCCAAATGTAATTCAGATTTAACTTGCAAGTTTATCAATTTTAAAAAATATTTGTAGAAAAGACGAATAGTCAAATGAATGCAAAAAGTCAATGGTGTCATATATTTAAGAACGGAGTTAGTATCAGCTTTTCACTGATTGACTCTCATGTACTTGGCAATAGATAGTTGCATGAGTTTGGATGCTCTGTAATTATTCTCTCGTCTTAGTATGCATCATGCAAGATCAAACTATATAACAATTGTTGGTAGTTATTGTGCTTTACATGTAGTTTTAACTTTTAACCTTTCTTTTTAATGTAACACATAATACATGTGTAGTCTGCAGGAACTTCATAAATATCATTTGCACAAGTGACCAATGTTTATACATTTCGATTTGACAATCTAACATAACGATACTATTGATCCAAGTTAAAAAAAAACAGTTTGGTTACAAAAGATCACTTGTTTTTTACTGGAAGAGTGCTTACTGTTCTGTGTATAATAGGTAGGGGCTAAAGACTTGACAAATTCTGGTGCTTCAGAATATGAAGCTTGCAAGCCTATTATGTTCAGCTGGATTTTAATGTTATTTTCTTTGATTCTTGGATGTTTGTAGCTATAGGGTGCAATCAAACATTTAGCAGGATTTGATCCAGACCTTGGATCCTGCAAAGCCTAATATGTTCAGCTGGATTTCAGTATTATTTTTGTAAGATTCTTGGATGAGTATAGCTATAGGGTACAATCAAACATTTTAGCTTATCAGATTTCTGGTATAGCAGCTGTTATTGGTACTTTGTTTGCTTCATTTGGTGTAATTCCTGATGTCAGCAACCAGGATGTTTTCATCACTTAAAAATTATCAGATTTCTGGTATAGCAGCTGTTATTGATACTTTGTTTGCCTCTTTTGGTGTAATTCCTGATGCCAGCAACCAGGATGTTTCCATCAGTTAAAATTAAAGTCAAAGACTCCTAATCATTAGTTTGTGGCTTATATTTGCTTATAGAACAGCCTAACAGGCACAAATTACTTTTTAGTTCATCATCAATTATAGCTGCTCTTTTCTTTTGAAAATTAACGTTGGTGAATGCTTACATTTGATTCGATACAAGTAGCTAATATACACAAATGATGAAGTGCATGCAAATAGCTTCTACCTTGGTTTGTATATGAATATAACTTGATTTACTACAATTTATTAATAATCTCTTTTACTTTTAACAGGATATTGTTGATTTTTTCTTGAAGTACATGGTAAATGAGAAACTTGGTCCCATATGTAATGCTCATGTTGTTCATGCTGACAAAAGTGAGTATGGAGCAATGGATGAGAAGTGCATTCAGTTGGCAGAGCTAGCAGCAATTGCTGTGGACTTCCCCAAGACGGGCAAAATTGTGTCAATGCCGCCATCCCTTCGACCAAAATTATATCCCGACTTCATGCAAAAGGATGAGGCGATCACCTATAAATCAGATAAAATCCTTGGAAGGCTTTATCGGTCAATCCAAGAAGCCTCCAGCAGTGACCTGGTTCCAGAAGAAACTTGCACTTTAAATGATCTTCCTTATGACACAGATATGGAAGTTCCTGGTGCGACGGATTTTCTCTCAAGTGCTTGGCTGTGCAAGTGCTCATATGAAGCACAGCTGAATGCACTGCTCAATCAATACGGTGTCCGTACTGAAGCAGAGCTTGTGACACAGCACATATCGTCACTTGCCAAACACAATAGCAGGAAGCAGGGGGATATAAAGGAGAGGCTGAAGAACTCATACTCTGCTCTCCGCAAGGAGCTTCGGAGTACTTTTGAAAGCATTGGGCCAAACCAAATTGAGATGTGTGAGGATGAGAAAAATCGGGTGTATGAGATGAAGGCCTCCGCATGGTATCAGGTTACCTACCACCCCAAATGGGTCCAGAAGTCAAGGGAGATGCTTGGGCCAGACTGCGAGGAAATGCCGGCGAGGCTTAGCTTTGCATGGATCGCGGTGGATTACCTGGCACGGATAAAGATTAGGTGCCAAGGAGAAGTTAAAGCTGACAGCAAAAGACCTCTGGAGAGACTTGCTGCCTACATTTCTGAGAGCATGTAGTCTTCAAATATGTTCGCGTGAAGCTCCCTGCAGTGCTAAAAGCAAGACCACTCTGCCTTTGTTGCCATGCCATTAAAGCATGCGTCTGTTATAGTCAGTTATCTGGGTTTCTTAATTTATCGGTTGGATTTGTTCAAACTCTCTTATCACCAGGAATGTTTGTGTATACTCTCTTATCGGTTGGATTTGTTCAAACCTCCTTGCCCCCTGATGAACACCTGAAAATTGATCAGTTATGGTCCCTGAACGTTGTCTAGTATGGTTTCTGTTTTATGATTTGAATTATGGTTGTCCAAAAGCCATCCATCATATGTGAAGTTGCCAGCTACGCATATGAAAATATTACCGTCTGAATTCAGGGTTAGCGCAGCTGTATATCATGACATATCATTAAATAAGATACCCACTTAGCAAAATTTATATTGAGGCATTGTTTGGTTCGTTGGTGAAAATCTTTGCGGTGTAAAATTTATATTGAGGCATTGTTTGGTTCGATGGTGAAAATCTTTGCGGTGTCATATCGGATGCTGGAAGGGGTGTTCGGATACTAAACAAGCATTAAAATCGCAAAACTAATTTTTGAACATAATTAACATGGTAAAAATCATAGGTTAATTCACAACCTTGTTGAATTTAGACTGACTTTTTTTTATCATGGGTTGCAAGGGTTTTCATAGAAGTTTGTGGTTTCCACTTGATATATTCCTTAATTGGATTTAATAGATTTGTCTCGCAAAGTTTACAATCTATGTATTATTAAGGTTTGTTTGGTAGGGCTTCGAAATTGAGGCTTGTTTAAAAAAAACCGCTCCGGCTCTTTTTTTCACTAAAAACGACTCCTCCTTCCATAGTGTTTGCCAGCGCTCCTCCAGGGCCGAACCTCTCACCAAACAGGCCCAAACAAAAGGTTGAAGCGTAGATATTTACCATCAAAGATCTTCGGTTACAGATCTCTAGCATTACCCTAAAAAAAAAGCATTTTTTTTTTGACTCCGTTGGTTACGCCGTCCACACCATGCTGGACCGTGCTCTTCCACCGTCCCAAATGGGGCCACCCCGTGCTGCCGAGGCCGCAGAAGCAGAGGAAGGTGGAGGCGCCGCGCCCGACGGACGACAACGACGACTCCTCGGTGGTGCTTGTGCTGCCAACGAGCCGGCGAGGACTGCACGGCTGCGTACATCCGCAGCGTCCGCGCACGCTTCTGCGGCGACTAGCTGTGCGGGCTGTGCGCGGAGGCCGTGAAAGAGCATGTGCGCCGCAGCCCGGGCGGCGGCGGCGCTGGCTGCGCACGAGGCCGAGTGCCGGGACTTCAACACGCGGACGAGGCTGAATCCGATGTTGTCCCTGGCCGGGTCCATGCGTCGCCGCCGTTCCGCTGGCTCTGCGCCGTCGTGCTCTTCAACCCGGCCAATGGCGAGGAGGAGGCCGTCGGCCTCGCCAGCGCAGCCAACGCGTGGGCACCAGCATCCACGGTGGTGCGTCAGTGTTGGTCCCTAAAATTCCATGCGTGGTGGAGAAATTCGTCGGCACTGATGAGTCTCTAATCAAAGCTTCCTTGATCCCAGGTGAATCCATTTGAGCATCCATCTTCACGAATCCATGGCAAGGATGGTTGGAATCTTGGAATTGAAGTTTCCACACCCTGGCCGCGCCGCCGCCGTGGCTCGCGGAGCTCCATCGTCGACGCTGTAAGGAGCGCCTCACGCTGCTGGGCGAGAATGTACGCCTAGCGTTCCGCGCGTCGGCGGCGGCCGAGCTGGACTACACGCGCCAGCGGCAGCTTGCGATTGAGGAGCCAGGACGGGAGGAGGACGATGGAAGAGCACGCCGGGGACGACCGGAGTAAAAAAAAAATGGTAGAGAGCTAGATCTTTCAATGGTAAATATCTACACTTCAATCTTTTGATGATGCATATCCAAAGTTGGGTTCTTTTGATGGTACGGATCCAATTTTCCCTAAATAAAAAGCCAGGGTAGGTGAAATGTGGAGAGTCCAGAGTCGGTGCGAATAGCCGGCAGCTCAGATGCAGAGCATGCCATTCCGATTCTTTAGACGCGTCAGTTTGATCGCTTCTGTGGCGCCCCGTTGGTGTCCCTCAACGCTTGCGCGACGGGCTCCACTGAATCCGGCGGCATCAGCCCTACCGGGAAAACGACTGTCTCCCTTTCCACGGTGTGTTCTTCCACCTTCTGTTTCTTACTACTTCCAAGCATTTTTTTTTCAGATCTGGACGGGGAGAGCTTCTTTTCCCCTCACTTAACCCCTGTTGATGAACTTTTAGATCTGACCGGTTTACGGAGCTTTTTGCCCCTCACTTAAGAACTGTAATTTCAAATCGGAACATCAGCTCTACCGGAAAAACTATGTGTCCGTTTCCACGGTGTGTTCGACAAATGATAACTTAGGCCTGTTTGGTTGAAGGACTAGGGACTAAATGAGACTAAAAATTAGTCTCTAGTTTCTTCTAAGAGTCTATTAAAATAGGAAACTAAAAATTAGTCAGTCTTCATGTTTGGTAATTTAGTGACTAAATAGGACTAAAAATTAGTCCATAGTTGCTAGTTCCATGGAAACCAAACAGACCCTTAGCTACGAGGAACTGGTCTGGGAATAAAAAATGTTGTTTCTGTGATCAAAATGAAACAATTAAGCATCTCTTCTTTGATTGTCATCATGCTAAGATCGTTTGGAGAGTTGTTAATATAGCTACTGGGTTAAACTCCACCAAAATCAGTATCTCATCTGCTTGGAATTTGGTTAACAGGCATAATTAAAAAAGATAAAAGACTAATTTTTGTTGGGGTGACGGCTGTTATGTGGGCGATTTGGTGTATGCGATTTAGTCTTTGAAAAGAAACGATTTTCCTCTTTTATGCAGGCTGTTTTCAGGGATCATATTGGCTACAATATTGGTCTTTGTTGCAGCCTGAGGATATAAGGGAGACCGTTCGTTCAGCAAGCAAGGCGTTGGAAATTATCGCTTTAGATATCTTTGCTAATAATGGATGGAGAAGCAATAATAGACTTTGTTTTTAATTTACTCCTATCGTTTGCGTACTATTTTTCTTCCTGATCAGCTTGAAAGCTGAGAATTATGTAAAAACCTGGCTGTGTACAGTTGCAGAGGCCGGAAATATTCCTTTTTCTTTAAAAAAAAAACGGTGTGTTCAAATTCGCCTTAGGTTTCTTACTTTGGACCATTATTTAGATCACGTCTGAGGACTACTGAGTAGCCCTGTTCACCGGGTTGGTGCCAAACCGGTCAGCCCGTTAAACCAGCCTGTAGAAACCGGCAACACAGTTTCTATCCGGGTTGGGCTAAACCGCGGTTTAGACCAATCAACCCGTCGCTCATCGCCGATGAACGCAGTAGCAGCGACGGCCGCACCGCAGTCAATTGCGCGAGTACCCATGGTGGCTAGTGGTCACTCCTCAGCATTATCCTTGCTCGAGAAGTGCCTCATCGAACTCAGGAAGCCAACGAAATCAAGCTCGCCAGCACCTCGAATAATAAGCGATGAACCTTTAGATCTTGCCAAATTCGATTCAGTTTTCATATTGTTATGGGGTTACACTTTCAGTGCTGGTGGGTGGTGCTGGGTTATGATAAATTTTATTTGATTTCAATTCTGACACAGTGAGATGCTAAGATTGGCTCTTCCTTTTGTTCCTTGTGATCACAGATTCGCATATGGACCATTAGGTTTTTACCATGGCACTGGCTTATAAGATCAGAGAAGAACCAGGATAAGATGGACCGGACCACTGAAGGAATAGATGCAGAGACACAAGAGGTCAATGATTATTGTTTATGGCATGCTAGGCCCTTTAACAACAGTACCCACCGTGATGGTGCTATATACAAGCGAGATTGGAGTAATTATCTTATGGATATGAATGAAAGAAACGAAAGTAAGTACTACTCCAATTATCTTTCCATATTCTTAGAGCATTGCGATACTAAGTTATTAATTGATCTGACTTTTACTAAAATCTTGAAGATAAATATACAGTGTATTCTTTGTTCTCATTAGATTAGAGTTTAATTATGATTGGCCCTAGCTATTATTGAGTTATGGAAAACAACATTGTATAAGTAAAACTCCTAACAAAAATAGATTGATTCGACATAAGGTTTGAAACATTTTAGCATTTCCTTCGATCAAAGTTCTCAGAATTGTAGATCTTAGATCTAATCAAGTAATTAATGATAGGATGAATTTATGATCTTTGACATGATTATATTGTTTTTTTCAATCAATTGTGGTATCCCAGGAGATATTGAATTTTTACATTTATTTATTGGACACCCAATTTTATTCACATGCAATGGTCTGGCAACTTCCACATTGCAAAATGGAACCTCATAGGGTTAAATAAAACCTAGTACTATCTTTCCATTCCACGGGATCTTCCTAATCATTCAGATTTTTATTTCCCTTTTCAAATAAAAAAGGTGCTTCTGCCTTAGATCCACCACTGGAGTGGGTGATTTTGTTTGCTTTTGGTGGCCTTGGGTAGGAAAAAGGAGCTGCTGCAAAATACTTGAGAGGCACTAGTTCATAGGTTCCTAGCTCTCTCTTCAATTCACATTTGGTCTCAGCTCACACCTCTGGAGTACATGCTGACCACAATATGTAGACCACAACCACTGACATACTTGTATAACCGTTATAGCTTTCCAAACTTTGCATTAGCTGGAGTTCCAGAGCTACTCTGCTCTTCTACAGTTGGCATGGACTCATTAACATATTAACTACTAGCTGGTATAGAAGTAGGGCTACTACTACACGTAGCTGCTCATTTACTCTTCACTTTGAGTTTGGCAAACAGATTGATTAGCACCTACACGATTCGAATACCACCAAGGAAATGGATTAGGTACTCAACAAAGTGGATTCATAGTGCACCCTTTTTCAATTTTGCTGTGGCTTCAGCTTTTAATCTTGACCTTTCTCCACGTAGGGTTGAAAACAGTCGGGATAAATTCCATACCGTTTTACCCTGTTTTGTAGATTTGACCCAAAGCTCATATTTGTATATTTGGGCAAGTTTAAAAGCGAGATGAAAAATGGGTTGTAGATGTGAAATTAGGATGGAGATGATTATGGTGTCTCCTGACCATTTTCATTTTCCCCATTTGAGGTGAGATATACTCTTTCCCCCAAGCCGGGATATCCAATTATTTTGGCATTCTAGAAACTCAGCTCGCTGATCTACTGCTTGCTGTCGTATCTGTCTTCCCCTCTCGCTTCATCTCAGGTCCATCCCATGTTGGAGGCTGCTGCTGAGCTTGGCACATGCCACATTGCAAAGGTACAAGTGCACACAATGCCCATGTGTGCTCGTGTGTTGCCTCTGTGGTCTGTACCACCTGCAGCGACCCTTCTCTGAATCCATTGCAGATGAGCTTGTCGTGTACCAGGCAACCAATTCCAACCATTGCTTAAAAGATGTTAGGGCATGGTGAGGCGACTGACCCCTTCTGGATGCCTATGCGAGTAAGGCGGACGCCTAGACAATGTCATAAGAATATCGTATACAATGGCACTAAAATTCAGAACCAAATCAGACCTTAGTATTACCAATTCTTAGCACACATACATAATTGTAGACCATAATAAGGATTAAGGATGATAAGTAGTGCTATAGACTACTAGTGCACAATATGAAGTAGTAAAGGAGCAAATCTGAAATGTCTCAATAGCCAAAAACTACTCTCTAACGCCATGACTTAATTAGCACTGCTAGTGCACATCATATATGAAATGGCAACATGTATCTGAAATCTCTCATCTCTCAATAGCCATCATCAAACTTTCCAAACCACCTGCTAAATGCTGCTTCAACCTTTTTATCCATCCATGAACTCTCCCACTACACAAGGTGCATGCTACCTCATCTTTGTTGCTAAGTTTGATAAGGTCTGGCCAGTACTTCCACCCTGGATCAGTGGATGCTCTGGTGTTAAATGATTTGGATGTTAATCTAACTGAAGTGCTGGCTCGGTTAGATTTGGAGGATGCTTTGGCTGCTGATTTTTGTTGTTTGTCTATAAATGCTGTTGCTGGTAGTGAGGAAGGGGAAGCTTTGAGTCTAAGGGCTTTGGTGAAGAACAAGGTTATGCTCATGTTAGTAGATAGTGGTCCTAGACATCCTTTTGTCTGGGTGGTCAGTGGCTGCCTTCAACATCTAAATGGAAAGTGGTGTCGTGTTTTAGTTTGTAAGGTGTGAGTTGTGGGCCCAGATGGTCAGTGGCCTTGTTCGGGCTTATAGGCCGGCAGCTAGTAAGTGAAAAAGCCTTACTCTAATTTATAAAAAAAACTTGAGGTGCCAGGGTTCATCGCCCA
Organism: Hyparrhenia diplandra; assembly: GCA_015847255.1. Lineage (NCBI taxonomy): Eukaryota > Viridiplantae > Streptophyta > Magnoliopsida > Poales > Poaceae > Hyparrhenia > Hyparrhenia diplandra. Next base: position 36,821 of record JADLZK010006537.1, read on the forward strand.
GCTAGTAAGTGAACAAGCAACTCTAATTTCCATCGGTGGCCTACAGGATGTAACAAGGTGCCCAGCTGGAAGACATGTCGGAGCTGGGGACCTACGGGAAAGCAAATCGGAGCCGCGTCCTGGTGCCTGGTGGAGAGCAGATGGCGGACGGCTGGTCTCCATTTGATTTGGCGATCTGCAGGTTTCAATCAAGCAGTGAATGGTTGCTGCAGAAGGGGGTGGCAAGTGCAGATGTGTGGGGCCGCCGGCTGTGCCGTGCTCTCGTGAGGATTTGACGCCAAACTGATGGGAATCGCCGCGTTGGGAAGGGGTAGAGCGGCAGGCCTTAGGTTTCTCTGTCTACTTCCTCTCCCTCTCCTCCCGCGCTTATCACTCCTTTTGTTCCTGCGCGCTGTAGAAGATGGTAAGGCCCAGTGCAGGGCCGATTTCTTCCCACGCCCCCTTATTTTGTGAGTCAAAGCATCCACCGTTGTCGACAACCGGACGCCTACTTGGCAAGGTGGATGCCTTGTACCTTAAGGCGAATGCCTTACACGCTTAGGTTAAGCGACCTGGATGACTAGGAGATGCCTTTTAAACCATGATTCCAACCCATACCTGCCTTTCTCACCTTGTGGGCCTAAAACCCAAACTGAAATTTGAGCACAGGTTTTTTTTTTTTTTTTTAATGAGCACAGAGGAATTGGTAGTGCCTACTGCCAAGCCATGTTGGGTGGACTGGATGACTGTTTTTACTGTGTGGATAAGGGACTGAACAACTGGTTGGCTTTCTGTATTTCTGTACTGTGTCATGGTCTTGTACTCTAATAGACCTTTTGGTATGAATTAGAATTACTTATGTGTTGCCATGTCACTAACATTTTTTACATCTTTGGTGAAGCTGTGTCAGAGCTTGAGAAGATTTCAGAGGAAGCTTGCTATCCTGACGAGGAAAACTGCGTGGAACATGCGCCAGCTCCCATGCTCCAGATTTTCTCATTAAAGTTGGCTAAAACTCCTGTCAACAGTGGCAGCATACAGTTATATGGATACATGGCGGCGCGGGATGATATGGATGGACTACTTAATTATGTTTTCAATCTAGCAGGGATAATCCAGTCATCATACAGCAGGTGCATATGTATAACTTATGTGGATATGCTCAATAGCAGCAATGAGATGAAACCTACATACTTTCTCATGGCTACAACTATTATCCTTTAATCACAAAGCTGGCATAGTACATCCAAGATGGATATGTTGGGGTTTTAGTTTTTTAACTAGGGTTACTCAGAAGTTTCTTTACGAAACATCCTATTAAATTGAGATGTAACACAGTATAAAGTCCATTTTTTTCCCAAGAAATATACCAAGCACCATGGAGTGTCTCTTCTAAAAATCAGAGAAATGATCAGAGAAATGATGATTAACATAGCAAGCTTGGCCTTCTTGGTAGTGAAGGGATCGTTGTAGGAAAACACAACTCTTTGTTATTGTTTTTAGGGTTTAGAATTTCAGCTACTATTTGAGGTCTATTGGCATCTGGCTTGTAACAATAGTATTTAGCTTCAGATAATTTATAAGTATTTTGCTATGCAGTGCTACTAAACAATGTTTTGCAGGGTTCTCTCATGGAGATGTCTGGGCCTAAAAGAGGCATTATGTTGCTTTCTGATGTTTTAATGGAGTTCGACATGAGGATCAAGACCGGAGAAAAAGAGGAAGATGACCTTCAGCTGATTGATGGAGTAGAACACTTTACCCAACTCATACCAACAAGACCATTCGTACTTCGCTTTGATGGCAGCTGTGGTGCAGTTGACATGTGTTTAACATTTGTGGAGGCTGGAATGGAGGCCAGAATAGAAGTGGTCATATGTGGAGTCAAGACAGGTTTTAATTTATCCCTCAGTTCCTTTCTGTCCGTCACAAAGGAGCTTACAGAATTTCAGATTTTTCATGGAACAATTGGTGGTTTGGTGACAAAAACGTTTGTCGTTGCTTTTCCTGCGCACACCATAATGCATTTGAAGTTTAAGGTAGGTGCCAAGGGCTCTGCAGATGCTGCACACTATTGCTCCTTCAATTCCAAACAGCATGGATGTGTCAATCGACAGATTAAGCTGGATATGGCTACCATTTTGGTGAAGGTTAATGTGTCCCCACCTTGGCTTTGAATACCGGCCTGGTTGAGAAATGAAACTTTCCTCTTCAGTAACTTGGTTCCTGGTCGAGAAAATGATGATTTCTGTCTTGGCTCTGGTGGTTACTGGTTAGGTGTTTCTTTGATCATCACTAGAAGAGTGTGTACTTGACTACTTATATCATGATGATGAGGAGTTAATCGGCTTATCACTCCCAAAAATATATGCCAAGATACTGGAGCTATCGGCTTCGTGGCGTTCGTTGCTGGAAAAACTATTGTTTGGGGGGGGGGGGGCGCTGCTGGAACGCGTGTTCCTGGGGTGATTCCAACACAAATTAGATGCAATGGCTGAGCATCATCTCAGACCAGGAGGCCATCGCGTTAGAGCTGCTGCCGCTCGGCTGACCAGTCGAAGGCGCCCTCAGTGGCGCTCGTTCCGTCCTGCCGTTGCGTTGGGGCACGTCCATCGTTTCCACGCCGCACACGCCTGGAACACGATCGAGATTCGAGGTGCTTCCCCGGCCGTCGGACTGGGCAGCGGGATGCAATGCAACCTCGCGCGCCTGATGTCCTGCAGGTCGGCGTCGAACTACACCATCCCGACGGCGTCCACCTCGCGGAGGCCGGAGGAAGATCATTGGTTGGCCGCGCCGTCTCCCGGAAAACACGCCCTCGACCAGCCTGGGGGCTCTCGCTGAGGCACTTGTTCTCAAGCTCCACGCCGTTGGCGCGGATGGTCACCGCCGAGGTGTCGTGGGAGAGCCCTGGTGCGTAGTCGTCTTCCCGGGGCAGAGGAGCCGGCGTAAAGAGGTGCACGAAGCCAGGCCAGCGGACCAGCGGTAGATCGGCGGCTTTGCGGACCTCTGCAGCTCTGCTGTCGGAGCTCACGACGGTGTGGTTTGCCGCCGACGATGGTGGCCAAGCGGGCATATGACCACCCAGGGCTAGCCAGGTTTTTTTTTTTAGACACGCCGTAGGCGCGTATTTCATTAGCCAGCCAGATCCGATTTAAGGGCCGAGTTCGACGACCGCGAAAAGGGCCCTTAATTTCCCACCTTCCCTTGATCGTTCAAGTCCGCGCGGATCGCCTTCGCACAGGCTGTCGGTCGCCGGCTCGCCGCATTCCGGCTGTCTGGCGGACGACCTCAGCAGCTTCATCCGGTGTCGTGCGTGCCTTCCTGTCCTTCCAGGTTCATGTCGCAGCTAGCGCAAGCCTGGAATGCAAACTGCTTCTGCCACCCACATCCGCCCCAGGGCTGGAGCAGGCGATATCCCAGGCGAGCCAGAACACGCGAGGCGCCATCGCGCGCCTCTCGTCATCTCGCCAAATTTCTCACCGGCGAGCTAGCTAGGCGCGGTTGAGTCGGGTGAACACCACAGACGCAGGGGTGGGGGATGCGCAATGGCATATGATTGGTCCACCATGGTCTTGCGGATGCCAGGTGTGCGTAGGCACTCGACCCCATTGTTGCAGATGAAGAACACCGAGGTGTGTTCACGTGTTAAAGTTGCTTCCTCGAACTGGCCAGACCACGTCGGCCTCACTCGCTGGGATAGGCCCACGGGGGGCAACGGGCAACGGCACACGAGGCTGGCCTGGACCACCGCCCCGCCGTTAAGACTTTCATAGGATTATAACCGAACCCATCACTGTAGAAGCGTAGATGCCGCCCTTGACCACTACTCACCAATCACCATAGACTTGCCTAAAGAAAAAAAAAACTCCACTGTGACCTCGTACTCTCTTGGTTGCCTGCATCCATCCTTCACTCTCTAGTCTTTGCCTTGCTAAATCGTGGTGCATACATGTTACGGTTGGTCCTTTTGCATATTTTGTTTCATGTAACAATAACCCTAAAAAAAAGAACATCATGTATTATCATAGGGAACCTTCACATAACTGCTTGGCGAGTCTCTTGTTAGGCGTCCTACTAGAATCTACGTACCATGCCCAATGTGAATCTATAGTGTAGAACTCGTTAATCGTCAGATTAAAGAGGGGAGAGAGAGGCAGGAGAAAGAAGGAGAGACAATTTAATATTTCTTTATTACTTATGGCTAGCCTATAGTGTTATGGATGTCAATCTATGAGCTGATCTATCACAATATTTCAGGTAACTGGTACAAAATACTTTAATTCTATAAACTATGAACAACATTAATGGTTGCTTTAAAGAGTTCCGCTAACATTGGTGAGTACATTTACTTTTTCTTTTTTTTCTTCAAATTATAGTAGACGCCGAGTTTGGTTGTTTTCCAACCTGTTGTTTTGTATACCTTGATTAGTGGAAGGAGGGCGAGTAGATATATATATTATAGTATGGTTGGTTGCAGGGGTAGATACAATAACTTTATAAAAACGTTTAGTTGTCAATGGGTGTGTCGCCTATCACTGAAATTAAACACTACTAAATTCTAGAATAGTTTTAGGAAAATGCAAGCATGTCAAGTTGAAGGCATAAGTTGAAATGGGCAATTTTCCATAAAAAACAACAAGGCAATTTCATTATTGGGCGGTGCCATGAAACATTTGATTGGAAATAAATTTATATTGTAAAGAATATTCAAAGATCTCTAATGATACTAATTTTAACCAATAATAAAATAGTGAATTTATGACCTATTTTTTAAATACAGATGAATCAAATTCTCAATCATTCATCCATCTTATCAATGAGCATGTCATCTATCACTGAAATTAAACATTAAATTCTAGAATAGTTTTGACATGTTTAAGATATAAATTGTTGGACAGTTTTCACTACAAGGTCTTATTCAAATTATTTATATAATTTATGAAATAAATAAATTATTATAAAAGTTATCTCTAATGATAACATAATTCATCCATATATCAAAACGGATGATGTTTATATTAAAAATATAAAATAAGGACCACGGTCAAACATAATGGTTCTTAAAGGCCCACCACAACTTTTCAATGATGAGTTACAACTTTGTGGACGGGGAGTATGTCAAGTAAATTGTGATGAAATTTAAATTAGTTCACTCCAATTCACTCTTAACATATACTACTATGGATTGACCTAGATACATGGAAAAACATTTCCCTCGTGTATAATAAGTGTATAACCACGACTAAATCAAAATCAGCCGGCCGTTATACAGTATTTTGACAAATGCACTTTTAAACAGGTTGGGCCATATTCAAAAGTACACCATCAGACAGCAAGAAGCTGCCGGGCCCACGCGCAGTGGTCCAGGGTACTACAGATACAACCAAAACTCTTCTACGCTTCTCTCCCACAAAAGTTAAAAACTTAGTTCAAAAAAAAAAAAAAAAAAGTTAAAAACTTTTCCAACACACCCCCCGTCCCGGAAATAAAAACAGGTAAAATAAAAACAGAAGCAGCCAGCCAGTGTCCCCGCTAGCCGATAGCGAGCTACTAGTGCAGTGTCCCCTTCAACCTCTCTGCCAACCGCTTCGCCCCCTCCTCCTCCTCCTTGGATTCCACTCCTCCCTCGTCCTCGGAACAGTTGCTGGCTTGCTGCAGCAGCTCCAGTCCCCCCTGCGCCCTCCCCTCCCTCCCTCTCCCCGCACCTCCGCCGCCTAGGCTTTCCAAATCCCATCTGCTTCCCCGGATTTCACTTCCCCCGCCGTCGTACGGCTCCGGGAGGTTCTTTACCCCTTTGAGCTCCGGACGTCTGCCAGGGCCGTGTCTTGGTGTTTACCGGGTTCCTGCGCTCCTCCGTGCAATGCCGGGCCTGAAAGCGGCTGGGGTTAGGGTTCTTGGCCCGGAGCTCGCTTCGCTTTGAAAATTTTTTGGAGGATTTTAGGGAGGGAAAAGGGCCCGGATTTCGAGGAGTTTCTTGGTTGCGTGCTTGTCTCGGCAGAGGGAATCTTGAGTTCGTGGACGGGGAGTTTAGGTCGACGAGGCAGGTAATTTTCTACAAGGGATTGGAATTATTTGCTCGGTTCTTGAGGAGCGCCGGGTGGAGAACCCGGTAAAATTTGAATTTTGGGCGGTGAAAACCTGCGGGGTTAGGCTCAAGTGGCTTCCATGGCCGGGGCACCGAGGGTCCGGTCCCTGAACATCGCGGTTCCGGAGGCAGAGGCAGAGGCAGAGGCGAGGCCGGTGCTGGTGCCGGGGGCAATAAGGCCAGGTCGGGCCCGGCTAACGCCCGGAAACCGGCGCCGAAGCCCCTGAGGAAGGCGGCGGAACCGGCGGCTGCGGGGACGACTCCAGAGAAGTCTGCGGGTGTGGCCGCCGCGACCAAGGCGGAGGAGGGCGCGAAGAGGAATGCAGTTGGCGGGGGTGGAGGTGGCGCGCCCAAGGGTGCGTCCCCTGTGCCGTCGCCGCGGCGCACACCGCCTGGGCCGCCGTCGAGGAGGAGCGACGCGCAGCTCTTGCATCCGAGCTTGCCGCTCAGCGCGTCGACTTGCTCCTCGGATGCCTCCGCGGAGTCGGTCCGCGTCCGCGCTTTCACTGGGAAAGTGGACAAGGGCCGGTCGGGGCCGACGGCTGCGTCCAAGCAAGGCAAGGCTGTGGGTAAGGCGGCAGAGAGCAAGCCCGTCGTGGTGGAGTTTGTTGTCCCGGTGACACCAGAGGTTGTGGAAGGGAAGAGGAGGTGCGCGTGGGCGACTCCAACCACTGGTGAGCGTTTTCCTGTTCTGGAACTTGTTCTTTGTCAGAATCTTAGTTTGCTGTAAGAATTATTCTTCTTTCTTTTCTTCAGAAGAAGAATATAATTCTTGTTTCTTGATGTTTTTGGTTACTGACTACTTCGTTTTTTTTTAGTGCCTAATTTATGCCTGTTCGAATTATTGGCTAATTATTCCATTCATGTGTCGCAATTCATTATAACTTATACATTCTGGCATCCTTGTATTAACCAGGCACTTTTTATCACACTTGTTCATATGATGTAGACATGTAGTAAAGCTATGCGAAACCCACAGGTTAATTAAGAATATATTCCCGTCTAGCCTTTCCTCAAGAGCAGCATGCCCACTGAGTTGCTAACCGGAATGATGATAATATCGTCTACTGCGTTAATAGCTTATTAAACTCTAGCTGCTCTTCTTTGTCATGGGTTGGATATTGGAACCATTTGAGAACCATTTGCATTAGATGTTAGCATTCCTGCTTTAGGTTGCACTATAAAGTGTTAGCATATTCTCCTTTTTTTTTTTGTTTTCCTTTTGTTCTTATTCCTTCTTTCAACGGATTGTCAATTTCATTTCATCAACATCTGTAATTGACTATAGTTGCATATAATTAACATTAGATATGCAATTTGATCTGCAGGATTGCCTTGTCAATTGTCATTCACACTTCCACAGAGTTAACATATGTAATTAGCTATAACATATAGTTTTGAGTTTTGACTCATCAACTAAATACCAGCCCGTTAGATCAATCTATGCTATCATGTACCATGTGCCCTTTGATTTTGATCCTGCTGCAGCAACCCACTGTAGTTGCTTGAAACCATAAATTTGGTAAAAGGAATGGTTACATTACATTACAACCTGAAAATAACACGCTAGTAGTTTTAATAGCTCCATCTATACCGCCAATAAAACCAAACACCCAAAGGTTGAGGTACAGCTTTATTTGACAGCATCACATGCTATGGTTATCCTGTGCCTTTTTCTAGGCCTTACTGATGAAGTGTTTCTTAAGTTACGCATTTTCACGAACAAAGCTGATTTATCATGTTTTCTACTGACCAGATCCTTGCTATGTCACTTTCCATGATGAGGAGTGGGGGGTTCCCGTGCACAATGACAGGTATGCAAACTGAAAATTGCAAAAATTCATCTTTCCTATTTATCTTCTGTGCATACATAGGAATCAGACCGCCCGAGGATATTTGACCATGGCCATTCTACAGGAGATTGTTTGAGCTACTTGTACTATCTGGTGCATTGGCTGAGCTTACATGGCCTGAAATTCTCAAGAGGAGGCAACTTTTCAGGTATAGGTCTTGCAATATTGAAAATGAGGCCCCTTTGGAATGCAGGGTTGTTTATTTTTTCTGTGTTATTCCCTGTGAAAATAAACTGAATCCTGTGAAGTTCCTACATGATTCTTGTGTTCCAAAGAGGCCCTATATAAAATTACTGTGCATGGTTTATTTTGTAAGATCCATGCTGAATCTTCCAGGGAAATTTTCATGGAGTTCGACCCTGCTGCTGTCTCTAAAATAAATGAGAAGAAGCTTGTGGCACCTGGAAGCACTGCCCATGCTCTTTTGTCAGAGCAAAAGCTCCGAGCTGTCCTTGAGAATGCTCAGCAGATACTAAAGGTTGGTAGTGCCTACTTGATATACCGCCAATTTGGTACTTCCATTAGTGTGGTTTTCTGCCTGGAACTATAAGTTTGTGCAAACTGATGCAGATTGTTGATGAATTTGGATCCTTTGATCAGTACTGCTGGGGTTTTCTGAACCACAAGCCTATAGTGAGCAAAGTCAGATATCCAAGACAAGTTCCTGTCAAGAGCCCGAAGGCAGATATAATCAGCAAAGACATGATGAGAAGGGGATTCCGGGGTGTGGGCCCAACGGTCATATATTCCTTCATGCAGGCTGCAGGTCTAACAAATGATCACCTGGTCAGTTGCTTCCGGTTTGAACAATGCAATGCCATTCCAACTCTTTGCACGAGTGACATTGACAGGGTAAACATGAAGGCAGATCCGAAAAAGGATGACATGACAATGAAGATTTATTGTGAAGAGATTACCACAAACCCAGAGACGCCAAGGACGATTGATGCTCTAATCGTTTCGTAGCACCATGTGGAAATTGGTATAGCAATGTGGCTACTGAACTTGTGTTATCTCTATGTAGACAGTGTGTTAGGTTATCCTTGAATTGTTCAGGAATCAAAATGCTTTTGTAAAAATCATTTCTGTTGCTAATGCTTACTCTATTGTAAATTGAATTGTTAGGGAAGTTAAGGATGATAACCTTTTCTTACTGATCCAGAAACTGTGCAATTATTGCTGTCAACATCCAACAGTTTTCTCCTGATCACTGCTGTTCATCAGAAAGATTTCCTTGGCATATTGTGATTTGAGGTCACATTCATCATAACTGGATTCTCTACAGCTGTTTACTGTAGGGCTCATTTAAGCAGGTGACCAGAGATTACTGCTATGGGATTAATTTCTTGGGGACTCAGGAAACTAACCATGGAGTCAGTTATGCATGACTACCGGATGCCTTCTTGTGAGAGGACAACAGTCTCAGGCCCCGTTTGGATCAAAGGAAAGACATAGGAATTTTGGAGGAAACCATTCCAGAGGAAAGGAAAAGAGAGATCGCGTTTGGAACGAAGGAACGTTTCCTACCATTCCTGTAGAAAGGAAACTACTTGCATACGAAACACAGGAATCAGAAAATCTACTCGGAGCCAAGGAAATGGAGGGAACGAATCTGGTCGCTCTCTACTTTGTGGCCAGGCGAGCACGGCTTCTGACTGACAAAAATAAATAGCATCTCGTTTGGCCTACCTAAAAATAATTAGCGAGCTGTGCTAGCCTGCAGGCTAAGCTCTGCCTGGCTGCTACTACCTGCACCGGCGGATGCTCATGCGTGGATTAGTTTGTTTGTTTACTTTTTCTCTCTTTCATACTATGTAAATAAATATATTTGCCTGTTCTTCACGTTGAGAAGATTCTCGTAGTTTTTTTTTTTTTACAAAACAGAGGTATTCTAATAGTTGAAATAGTTGCAACTATGTGTACTGGTTGCTTTATGGTTGAAATAATTTGAAGGAGAAGCAGATAGTCTGAAGGAGAAACAATTTTTTCAGGCAATCCTATAGTTTATTTCCTGCAATCCAAACGGTTTAAATTTTTCATTCCTATGGTTTTCAATCCTATAGTTTTCCACTTTTTACTTTCCTCTATTCCTACGTTTCCTACCATTCCTCTATTTTGCATTCCTTCGTTCCAAACGGGGCCTCACTCTCACAAAGCTCAGAGGTCCATCTGCTTGATGCCAAAGGGGCATACCCAGTGCAGAGAACTCCCGCTTTGTGTGGCGTTTGGGAAAGGGTGTCAGTAGCAAGTTTTATCCTCTGCTTAATGCCAAAGATCTATGCTATTTATTCATTTTTCAAAAACAGGAAAGATTCACTTCTGCACAAATCTGGGATTCTGGACTCTGGAGCAGTTTCTTAATAGATACAGAGCATATGTTTGCTTTTCAAAAGAAATCTAGATCACAAGTGGCCTACAGTGAAAACTGTCAGTTCAGCTTGTACATTGCTCTGTGCTGTCGTTTGTATGATGTGTAGTTATCGTAGTAGTACCAAAATGTCCAGGTAGACAGATCGAGGCAACACGAATTACTATTATAATCCTGTTGTAGTATTTCAGTTTGCAATAGTATGCTCAGAATTGCAGGGTGCGAAGTACCACTCTATCAGACTTTATCAATTAAATCAGAAGACCGTATGAACTAAACAGATCAATGAGGAGTCTCCTCACTATATGCCAGGATCCATCAGGTGTCAGGTCCATAGATCATGCATCTAACCTTGCTAGAGATCATGCATTATGTTGGCATTGCAGGGACCATCCCCATCAATTTAGTCAGCAGGCCGGAGTGGATTCAGTCACTCAGCAATCATGATAGTCGACGAGATGACGATTCCAACATGAGACAAACTGAAATGCAGGTCCCTTTCGTCACCAAAAGCCACAGGATCAGTAGAAAGTGTGGCTAGGTCAAAAGTGCTAGGAATGGGTCCCATCTAATAACAAATTAGATCAGGGGCAGGTTAACTATTTTGCCTCAGTCTAGGATATAGAGGCAAAACTAAGAGCCTGTTTAGATCACCTGGAACTAAATTTATGTGGGCATGGACTGAAGTGTACTTGGACTAAAGTTTATCTGAGTAAAGTTTAGTCCAGTGCTATTTAGATACATAGACTAAAAGTGAACTAAAAGCAAATAATTTTCCTAGACAAAAACTCATATGCACCTTTTAGTTCATATTACTTCACATTACATATTAATGAACTAATTGCTGGTTGGATTAATTAAAGCTAAAATTACTTTTACTCTTAGTCCGACTGTTTGCATACCTAAAACTAAAGTTCAGGTGACTAAAGTTTAGTCCATAGTATCCAAACATGTCAGTGTAAAACATTACAAAATATCCTAAAAAAAAAGATTCAGAGTCACCTTACCCCAACCCTGATTGCCTTTTATAATGACTGAAATACAGACTATCTTTTCGTTTAGGACCATTTTACTAACTCCTAAGACATACATGTACAGTTGTTGTATTGTTGCCACTGATTCTAGGCTGTGACATACACAGTATTGTTCAAGCACAGAAGCCCATCAGACTATTAGAGGATAGTCTACATGGTCCAGTGCTTCCAGGGCTAAGCTTTGGCTTTAACTTCTTTCTCTAATGCAATCGACGGAAGGTCTAGAGAGTACAGCACGGCAGGTCAATGCCTAACATACAACATGTTGGCCACTAGGCTTCACGGCAAAGACAGAAGGCCAGAGATTCTTGAGAACGAAGGGACTCATGTACCATGCTGCTGATATTGCACCTTCACCAGACATCACCTAACCTGGTTGCTTAACATGGTGGCAAGCCAACCAACAAGTGATCCACATCTGACTGAGTGGCAACACCTAACAGAAACAATATACGCCTAACATGAAGGTTGAGGTTCGATATCACCGAATCCAATATAATAGGAACATCACAGCTAAAGCGGGTCTTTAAAGAAAAACAGCTAAAGGGGAATAGTAAGTACTAAGTAGCTTCCCTGCTCTTTTTTGCTTGGAGCAGATGAGAGCCAACTCAATGGTTGTTGTGGATGATTTCCAAGATCAACAAACTGCAGCACGTTAGTAGAAGACAAGTGGCCAACTACTTTCAGCCTGAAGTGTCGCAACAGCAAAAAAAGGGAATATGTTTTTGCCGATAAAAGGTGGGTATGAATATGTAGTTTAGAAGGTTTCTGGTAATTTGGCAAGACATGTCATGGAATCAGTACATAGGTATACCAAGATGCAGATCAACCTAACATTGGACCCATTTCAATTGGTACCAAACATGCCCCATTTAATCAGGTAGGCATAGATGGCCACTAGTTTTAATACTAAGAAGGCAAAAAATTAGCACAAATGATAACTGTAGCCTACATATAAAATGTGGATAGCTGATTTTACAAAATGAAGGAGCACTGTGATTTCATTGAACGGTTGTTTCTAGTTCCAAGTCACATAATGTATATACACAACATATCAGAAACAAATAATGTCAGGTAGTAGCATATGTGAAAATGCTTCAGAGTCGCGTGATATTGAACAAAAAAAAAACTGTATCCTCTTTTCACTTATAACTATACCAAAATTGTACAGATATACATACATTGTTGCTAAGAAGTTAGGAGATTAAAGATGAGGACCTAAGCTCCAAAAGACAAAAGGAAAAACTATTCTATACCATGTGGCATGATAATACCTCTCAAGCAAGTCAAAGATATCAACAAAAGTCTGAAACTGAAACTTCTTTTATCCTGAGATGTATATATGCCGCTTGTTCTATCTATAAAGAATTGTAGTTAAAATACTTTTATGTCCATATGTATGCTGAAATTTTGTCTCATCTGTTAAGTGGCTCAAGCTGTACTTCCATTGGTTCAGGTGACGAATTAGACTCCATTTTACTGACTACCCTGTCAGATTGCAAAAGATCGACTGTATCATCTTCCTCAGTGCTGCCAAGCACCCATTTTCCTGAAACACCATCACCACCTGCTGTTCTTCGCTTAATCGCCATATACTCAAGGTAAGCGGTTACCAAAGTAACACTTATAACCCATAAGGTTAGCCCACATGTAAGTCCCTTGATGGTCTTACTGCCATATCTATGCCCAAGATGCTGCAAGCCAGTAAAGAGTGCCACGGTACCAAGAACCGCAGCAGATCTCCCAGTCAAAACATGCAGATATTCCCAAACCACTCTGTTTCCAGGCGGAGACTCTCCATTCTCTCTTGTATGCGGTCGAAGATACGCGTTTATTGGCTGAGCAGATGCAAATGTCAATGCTACCGCACCAATTCGAGCATGTCTGGATCTAAAAGAAAAACCTCGGAGCTCAGCGACTGCAAACAGAACACCCAAGAACATGACAGCTATGCTTGAATATTGCAGATAGGTGTGAGCCTGGAACCAGAGATCGCCTTTCAGATGTCTCAGGTATCTCGCAGCCATGATTCCCCCTGGGAGCAGAATAGCCCATGCCACAAACATCATAAACCCATGAACAGCAAGCACCGGGCGGAGGTCCTCCACTGCTTCAGCCAAGCCGCTCAGCAGAAGAATCCTGATAGGACGATTGCTTGTGTCGGAGTGCATGTTCTTCAAACTCAAGGGGCCCGGTGACCATTGAGCACCCATAGCCCAGATGACCTTCAGAGGAGTCGTCGGGTCGATTATGTTCTTGCACTCCACCTTTCCACTGCAAGAAGGTGCCAATGGACGAGTGAACTCAAACACGATGGCACCATTTTCCGATCGGCATCTCTTGTGTGTAACATTTTCATGTGTCTCGTGCACACTCATCCCGTCCTTGCCGTCGATCCAATAAGATTTGACATGCCCCTTGCCATTGCCATCGACCCACCCGACATAAGCATAGCTATTTACCATTGCGCTACCGAATCCAATCGCAAGGTATCCACTCTTCTTCTCACCCCGTGCAGCAATGTTAATGGAGTCACCAGAGAGAGTCCAGAAGAATGTCACCTGCTGATCATCCAGTAGCACGCTGTTGTTGTACATGTCGCTGAGGCCTCCGTCGACGACCTGAATTTTCCAGCCCATCTTGGGATCGTACAAGGATTGGTAGTACACCAGGTCCGGCGTGTTCCGATCAGGCAACCAGACGAGCTCCGTTGGTGTAGCCGGCACGCCCTCTGCCTTGGGTCCACCGGCGTAGATGGTCTCCGACGAGTTCCTGAAAGTGGCATTGCCTCCGACCGGGTCAGACGTGATGTAGAGTGGCGCGTCGTGCCCGGCCTCGATGGAGAAGGTGACCGGCACGCCGCGCTCCACCTTGAGCAGAGGCGCCTCCTTCTTGTTGATGTAGAGCACCTTGTCGGGGTTGGGTGGATTGGGGTAATGCAGCGCCGGTCCGACCGTCACGGCCAGCGGCGTGTTGCGCTCCGTCGTGATCCTGTCCTGGTCCTCCTTGTCCTCGGCGTCCAGCGGGCCGACGCAGGCGTTGCTCGCGTCCGACGACAGGTTGAGCTTGGCGAAGGTGAAGGCCGTCCCCGGAGACCCGCTGCGGCGACTCATCAGCGGCAGGTAGTACGGCCGGAGCGAGTCCGGCGGCCGTAGCAGCCCGATCGCCCAGACCACCGTCATGTTCCTGGTGCCGTCCACGGAGACGTCGTACCTCCTGTCCTCGGACACGAGCGGGCGCGAAGCGCACGAAGGAGACGCCGTCGCGGCGGTGGCCGTAGACCAGCCGCGTGTTGTTGACGAGGCCGGTGGTGTTGTCGCGGTCGTAGATGGTGTCCGGGCAGACGCCCTCGACGAGGCCGTCCTTGCGCAGCAGGCACTCGCTGTTCTTGGTGACGTAGTAGTCCTCGGCGAAGGGGAGGCCGTCCTCGGTGAAGCCGGCGACGGCGAGGTCGGCGCCGACCACGGACGCGTTGGCCGTGCCAGGCTTGGCCCACCCGAACGCCATGTAGTATTCTGATCCGACCGCCGCTTCGACGGCGATGTCGATGGAATTGTTCTTCTCGTGGAGCGTCCAGCGCACGCGGAAGTACCGGGAGAGCTGGGCGCAGCAGTCGAGCATGGTGGGCGCGGACGAGGAGAAGGAGGATGGATCGGAGGCGTTGGCGCCGGAGAGGCGCACGAAGCCGAAGAGGGAGGAGGTGACGGGGTCGAAGGCGGCGAGGACGGGGACGAGCGGCCAGGAGACGCCCGGGAGGAGGCGGAACACGATGGACTCGGACCGGAAGGTGCGGTCCAGCGGGTCGGCGGCCGCGGGCTCGCCGCGGGATAGGGAGTCGAGGTCGGTCCCGTCCGCGCGCCACCACCGCGCGGAGGTGGAGCCCGGGAGGAGGTCGAGCGCGGCGACGCGGAACGAGCAGCCGTCGAGCACCTCCAATCGGCCGCGGAGCTGGTGCTGTGACATGCGCAGGTCCGCCTTGTACCCCGCCAGGCTCGTGTTGGATCCGCACTCCGCCGCCGCCCTGGCGAGACGCGAGCCGAGGCAGAGGATGGCGAGGAGGAGGCGGAGGGACGCGGGCGCCATGGCCGCGCGGCGCGGTCGGCGTGGGCGCGCGGTCAGGGGAAATGAGGCGGCCAGGAGGCGCGGCCGGAGCATGGGCGGGGACGATCACGCGGCGGCGAGTTCGTCGGGGTCGGGGCGAGGGAACGGAAGCGGGCTCCCTCCTTCCGGGCGGGTTCGATTTTGTTCGGTGCGCGGTTTTCACTCGGTGCATGGTGGGACCCATCGTCATTTTGCGGGTGATGACACGGCGCACGTAATGCGTGTGGCGTGGTTGACACCATTCTTTCTTGAAAACAAAAGAAATGGTATATCGGCGATTTTTTACCACTCACGAGTCTATGACCCAACTTGATTCTAAAATGAAGGGTCATGTAACATACTCTACTCACATATTATTATATATACTCCCTCGGTGCTTAAATAATTAAACCAATGTTTAAATTATATAAAATCAAACTATGTTAAATTTGATAAATTTTAAAAGAAACAATAATGTCTATAACACCGAATTAATATATTACAAAAATTCATTATGTATCTACGGATACTAATTTGATATAAAAAATGCGTTCAAAAATGACGTCATATAAAGATTTGTTGTAAAATTAATGATGCTATTTTATTGAGAAATTAATATACACTATGTAAAGATTTGTTGTAAAATTAATGATGACACATCATGAGTATAGTGTATACAATTTTTTGTTCTTGAGTATATTTGAAACTCATCTTTTATTAACCCTTTTGTATTTTATTAAAAAATAAGGATTTTAGATCAAATACTACATTCTTTAGCACTAAGAGGACATAAGCGGTCATTTAAATCTACACCACATGTCACTCAGAACCTTTGAGATTTGGAGTCTTGATCTTTCAAATGTGTTTATAGAGGTGGAGTTTCCATACGTGTTTTTTTTTTTTTTGTGTCTCCATATGTCGAAATTCACAAAAGAAAAGTCTTAGCAATTTTGATTTGATGACATGCTCTGAACTTTTGTGATGTGTATATGCGGACCACGTTCGACACATGGTACCAATAAGCTGGTGAGCAAGGTACCCACAATGGTTCCTAACAATGTTGATAATGATGATGGATGAGGAGGGGTTTCACCGTCAAAGACGTACGGCAAATGAAGCTAAATCTCACCAGAAGTCTAGAACTCTACGGATAGTGAATATATATGATAAGAAAATTTTGGTTCACAATTGCCTCCTAAGCACATGTGGTTTTTTACTAATCCCTAGTTAATAAAGGTGTTTAGTGAAATCATAATATCTTTATTTACACCTGAGGTTATAGTCACTTTTAGGTTGTAACCTTTTAGGGCCCCTTTGCTTGACGGGTGAAACGCGGGAGAAACGAAGTAAACGATTCCTCTGGATTTGATGACATCAGCAGCCCTTTGGCTCTATAAGAAAAACGCAGGATCGATTCCTCGGAATTGTTGTTCGCTCACAATTCCTTTGGATTCGAGGTCGGTCCCGTCCGTGGCGCCACCACCAGTGGAGGTGGAGCCCCCGGCAGGAGGTCGAGCGCGGTGACGCGAAACGAGCAACCGCCCAAGCACCTCAATCGGGCCGCGCGGCCGGGTTTGCGACATCGCGCAGTCCACCTTGTACCCGCGCCGGCTCGTGTTGGATCCGCGCATCCGCCGCCGCCGCCGCTGCCGCCCCGGGCGAGACGCGAGCCGCGGCGAGGGATCGCGAGGAGGAGGCGGAGGACGCTGGCGCCATGGCCGCACGGCGCGGTTCGCGGGCGCCTTGGTCGTGGAAATGAGGCGGCCGCGCGGCCGGCATGGCGGGGGCGATCACGCAGCGGCGGCGTTCGTCGGGGTCGGGCGAAAGGAAGCGGGCTCCCTTGTTCGGGCGGGTTCGATTTTGTTCGGTCTTGGCGGTTTTCTCTTGGTGCATGGTGGGACCCATCGTCATTTTTGCGGTTGATAACTAGTGACACAGACCATGTGCATGTGATGTGGTTTCTTTTGCCGAAACAAAAGAAATGGTATATGCGGTG
The DNA here is from genome assembly GCA_015847255.1 of Hyparrhenia diplandra. Lineage (NCBI taxonomy): Eukaryota > Viridiplantae > Streptophyta > Magnoliopsida > Poales > Poaceae > Hyparrhenia > Hyparrhenia diplandra. The sequence goes on from JADLZK010006537.1 coordinate 54,219, forward strand.
ATTTTTACGACTCACGAGAGCAACTCCAGCGGGGCTCCTACTCAAGCCCCAATAGCTAAATATGGGGTCAGGGGGTCAAAACGAATTCAGAGCCCTATTAGGGACCGAAATTTGTTGGCCCAACAAAAACACCCCACACCCAACAAATTTGTTGGGCCAACCGGAGCCGAGACCCCATCCACGCGAGTGCTTTTCCTCTCTCTCGCTATATGGAACCACCGCCCGACGCTCCCTCCCGGCGGCCACCTCCACTCCGGCGACCCTTCCCCCTCCCTCCCGGCGGCCATCCTCCACTCCGGTGACCCTTCCCCTCCCTTCGGCGGCTCTTTCCTTCCCTCCGGTCGCGCGAGCCAGGCTCTGCTCCACCACCGCGCGGATCTCATCTTCCCCACCCCTTCTCGCATGAAGCCCGCCGTGCTACGCAGCGGAGCTCTCCGGAGTGGCCTGGTCTTCGCGTGATCGGCTTGGCCGTGCCTCCCTCCATCGTGTAGGCACGCTCCTCCCCCAGCTCGAGCGCCACCGCCCGGCCATGGCGCAACGATGACTCACTTTGCCCGTCCTATGTGTGGAGAGGAAGAAGGGTGGATTGACTCAATGACGTGTGGGACCCTATGTCATTGTCTCATGATATAGATTTTTGGGGCTTTGTTTGGGTGGTCTTTGCTTTGGAGTAAATGAAATTTGTTGGGCCAACAAAAGTAGGAGTGGACACCCAAATTAGAAATGGGGGCTCTGATTTGGGGGCTATTGCTGGAGTTGCTCTGAGTCTATGACCCAACTTGATTCTAAAGTGAAGGGTCATGTATAACATACTCTACTCGTCCCTCAAAAAAAATGTAACATACTCTACTCACATACTCCCTCGGTGCTTAAATAAATCAATGTTTAAATTATCTAAAATCAAACTATGTTAAATTTGATAAATTTTAAAAGAAACAATAACGTCTATAACTTTGAATTAATATATTATAAAAATTCATTAATTATGTATCTACTGATACTAATTTGATATAAAAAATGCGTTCAAAAAAATGACGTCATATAAAATAATGATACTATTTTATTGATAAATTAATATACACTATGTAAAGATTTGTTGTAAAATTAATGATGACATCATGAGTTTAGTGTATACAAATTTTTATTCTTGAGTAAATTTGAAACTCATCTTTTATTAACCCTTTTGTCTTTTATTATAAAATAAGGATTTTTAGATCAAATACTACATTCTTTAGTACTACGATGACATAAGCGGTCATTTAACTCTACACCATATGTCACTCAGAACCTTTGAGATTTGGAGTCCTGATCTTTCAAATGTGTTTATGGAGGTGGAGTTTCCATACGTGTTTTTTTGTGTGTGCATGTCTCCATATGTCGAAATTCACAAAATAAAAATCTTAGCAATTTTGATTTGATGACATGCTCTAAACTTTTTGTGATGTGTATATGCGGACTGGTGAGCAAGGTACCCACAATGGCTCCTAACAATGTTGATAAGGATGATGGGTGAAGAGGGGTTTCACCGTCAAAGACGTACAACAAATAAAGCCAAATCTCACCACAAGTCTAGAACTCTAGATTGATACAACAATGATTTTTTTGTGTGTGTGTGTTTCATATTTGTACTTTAGAGATAGTGAATATATATGATAAGAAAAATTAGGTTCACAACTGCCTCCTAAGCACATGTGGTTTTTTACTAATCCCTAGTTAATAAAGGCGGTTAGTTAAATCATAATATCTTTATTTACACCTGAGGTTATAGTCACTTTTAGGTTGTAACCTTTTGGGGCCCCTTTGCTTGACGAGTGAACACGGGATAAACGAAGTAAACGATTCCTCCGGATCGTTCGCTCACAAACCACGGGAAAGGTAAAAATCCACCCGAGCTCATGGATTGCACAAAGTCGAGGAGGCAACGGCCGGCCGATGGCTCACTTGCGTTGTTGTCCTCCTCCCTCAGGCGCTGGCGTCCACCGGTCGGGTGTGCATGAGGCGGTGAGGAGGTCGGCCCACGTCGCGAGAGCCGGGTCCACCGTCTTTTGTGGCATCGGTGAGTAGGAGAGCGCCTTTTGGGAGCAGATGTGGTGTCGCCGGTTGTGCCACCGCCGGCCGATGGCGCCGGGTCCTGCGCTTGCGGGGTTGGCAATGGCGGCGTCGAAGCTGGAGCTAGGGTTGGAGGCGGCGTGGCCGGCTCCATTGTGGGGCGGCCTTGTGGATGGCAAGGAGGAGGGAGAGGATAGGGAGCGGGGAGAAGAGGGTGAGGAGAGAGGAGGCCGAGGCGAGGAGGAGGCGGAGGTAGGCAACGACGGTAGGGGAGCGGGTGCACGGCCTTTCGTGTACGAAGGAAGAAGAAAGGAAAGGAAGAGGAGAAAGGAAATGAACGATTTACGTGCCTAGTGATTCCTATGATTTTCATGTGATTCCCCAAAGAGCCAAAGGGGCCATTATTGTGATGAGAACCTCCTAATTGCGGGCCCACACTTTTTGTCTTTGTCCCAAAGACCTCGATACCGTGTGCTTGGATGCACCCAATAACTTAAGAAGCTTTGTCGGGTGTCATCGGAAACCCGATTACACCACTCATACCGAGATCAACAAAGGAGTAGCTACAACATTACAACATTTGTTACAAAAATATAGATCGAAAAGTGCGGAAGAATAATAACATAATTTTATAAAATATGAGCAAGTTACTTTTGAGTAAACTTAACTTAATTTGCGGAAGTTGAGGGAAACTAGAAGAAACCGGATCATGTCGAGCCTACCGACATAACCTTGGTTAACATCACGAGTCAAGACCGCAACAAGGGTTAACAAACCCCGAGTACACAATGTACTCCGCAAGACTTACCCGACAAAAAAGAAAAGACTCCAAGGATATCTTTGGCTTAAGGGAAGTAAAGCTAGAAAAGGGCGTTTTGCGTAAAAGCTTACTACAAGTGGATCCTTACTTTCAATATCTTTAGCATAAATTTTATTGGAGCATTAATAAAGCTAGATTTGCACCTGTTCTATCTCAAACACTTTTTAAGCAACACATTTCAACTTATCTCTCGCATCTCTTTTCCCTTTCAAAACCATGAGTAACCTTGTTTCTTCAATTACTACGATGAATGGGCGTAAGAACGGGTCTCCATATCCGTGAAGCAACGGCGATTCATGAACCGATTATACCCGGTGGGGATCCCTAACCACACGATATATGTAGCACTTAAGCTTGCATATATCAACCCTCACTCGGTTCGTCCAAAAACGGATTTGGGTCCATCGCCACCCGAGCACCGTACACCTCCAATCCGGGACTTTAACCCACGAGGGTAACATGTACTCCCGCCATCTCTCCACTCCCGGTCGCGGTTGTCCGTTTCGATTTGGCACACCCCGAGATCAGGCTTCAGGGGCATGTGGCGATTAGTTTCGTCGACTGGGGTGATCGCGGTCGAGGCGTGCCTTTGCCGAAAGGCCTCGGGCGTATTTTGCGTTCAAAAGTCCCGAACTTAACAAGCCAAACAACGGACGGTCCTTAAACGACCAACACGGGACAAGCACAGACTAGGTATCCCGCCGGCTTTCAACCTACGTCCCCGTCCGATCTCAAATTCATCACTACCATATTTATTCTCATGAACCACCATCGGGGTGTTCTCTTTTTCCAAAGCCGGGAGGAACAAAGATAAAAACTATATCTCGCGAACGATGAAGCCATCATTCGACTTCTACCGACATCTAAGCATTACTAAGCATTTAGAAAAACGACCTACTCATACTAGTGAGATAACATTGGATTAACTAAAATTCAAGGTAGTCATGCAAAGAACGGTATCAACCAACTCCTACTAACTTAATGCACATTGCACTAGACTTAAGGTGAATAAAACATTTATGAAACAGAGAAGGGTTTATGCTCCGGGGCTTGCCTGTTTTGCAGGGAAAGTTAGACTCCAAAACTGGATCACCGAAATTAATCTTGACACCAACACCTCGGGTGGATGCACCTTCTCCAAAGCTTGATCATCGTGAACCATATCACTCTCTCGTTTACTACACGTAAATGATGATGCATGCTTTAGCATGATGAAGTATAAACATGATGCTCGGTGAATGCATGAAAAGATAAACATCTTGAGTACAACTTTCCTTCACGATAAAGTTGCAACCCAACAAAACCAACTTGTTGAACTACTCAAGATATCATCACCATTGCCTAAGGAGTTCTCAAGGACCACTTGATTGTGATATGATCCAAGATTCACAAAACAACCCAAAAGTCACACAAAAACCTAATCTATTTAACACTAAACAATTTTAAACCACATAAAAATAATAGGGCTTAAGATAGAAAATAATTTAAACATGTCAAAATGACTCAAAACTTGTTGTACAGCTAGATCATAGCATAAAAAAAGACCAAATAAATTTTCATGATTTTTTGAATAAATATTCTATTTTCTAAAAATCATGGAAGATGCATTTTTCAATTAAAATTTGTATTTTTAAATCATGCAAAAACTACTCAAAATCAAAGTTTCAAATTTTTCATGGATTCATATACTCATAAGAAGCTTCTACAAAAATTTTCAGAATTTAAGAAGCTATTTTCAAATTTCTATGAATTTTGAAAGAATCAAAGACTATTCAAAACAAAGGAAATTAGATAAATCAAGATTTAAAACAAAACAGACCCTCGGGCGAAACCGGCCCAACATCCCTTGCTGCCGGCAGCTGTGCGGCCCGGCCCCGGCTTGCTTCTGATGCTTGAGGTCGGCCCAACCGAACCGCCGCGACCGACTGGCGGCACCGGAGTTGACCGGCGAGAACTTCGCCGGCGGTGAGGTCTCCGGCGACGCGGCTTGACTCTACGCGACCCCCACGACTACAAGACGCGCCGACGCGCCAAAACCCGACACCTAAAGGTACGGGGCATGACCACCGACGGCCATGGCGGCCGCGGCGGCGCGATCACGCGGCGGAGCTCCCGGGCTTTCCCCGACGATGGCGAGTGCGGCATCATCTCCAACAACTCCGAGCGATCCTATTTCCCCACTTAATCGAACCCAAACCGACCCCTAGCTAAGGCGCTTCGCGGCGCGGAGCGGCAACGTCGGCTCGTCGGCGGCAAGCGCGTTCGGCGGCTCACGCTTGAAAACTAGAAAACGATCGACCACGGACATGACTACAAGCTCACCCCGACGGCGATGCTCACGCGTTGGTTTGGGCGGAGACGAGGCGGAGGATGGTCGGCGACGGTGGCGGCGGCGGTGGCGGTGGCGGCGCCGACCGGTGGCAACGACGACGTTCCGGCGTGTCCAATGCTCGACTGCCAAAACAAGTGAGCCGATCATGATCACCACGTCAAGGAGAGTCAAGGGATCAAGATGGTTTTTGACGAGACTCACTAGAACCGGCTGGTGACGGTGAAGTGATGCACGGCGGCGCTGCTGCCGTCCTCAGAGAAGAAGGCGGTGCGCCGGCCGATTTTGACGAATTTTGACGACGTGAGCGGGTGCAACTGGAGCGCAAGAAGGTTGCGGATTCGATGGTGTGCTCAATTTGGTCGGGTGGAGCTCGACGGCAGCTGCGTGCACACGCGAGCGGAGGTGATTGCCGGCGGCGGAAGAAGAGAAAAGAAGAAGAAAAGAAGGCGGTGACGTCGGGCTTCTATGACGACCAGGCAAACACAAGAAGGACACGGGGCAAGGAACTCTCCAAGTAGCGGGCACGAAGTGGCGGTGACCGGCAAGGAGGCATGGGCGGCGGGACACGGCGACGATGAGGAACGAGAGAGGGAAGAAGATAGGATGACGTCGGCGACACCGTAGCTCACCCTCCTTTTTTGCTGAATTTGATCAAATTCTCCCCAAATTTGAACCGATCTTCAAAAACTCCAAAAAAGTGACTTAGCCTAATTTTTCAAGATCTACAAACTAGCTTTTGGAAGTTTTTACAAATTTTGCTTAGATTTTGAAATATGGTTTTTAAATCAAAGGGGACAAAACCCTAATTTTGGTATTTTCAAAATTACTCTAAATTTTTGAACTAAACTTTGAAAACTCAAAATACCAACTTTGTTCAATTTTGAAAACTCTACCATTTCACTTTAATAACCATACCCAAATTCTTTATAAATTTTGAATAAAAGAAAAGGGGGTAAAAGAAAGAATAGAAATTAGGGTTTTTGAAGCTCAATTCAAATTTGAATTTGATTCAAATTTCAGATTCCCAACCTATTCTATCCAACCCTCACATAACAACACACTTAGAATCAAAAACATAAAATAAACTTAATTTTGTCCAAACCAAGACTTAAGCGGTAAGTAACACCAGGGTGTTACAATTATTAATGTAACAAAAATAATGACGTTAGTCTTCCGGACATCTAGTTTCTTTGTTACTCTATTTAAAACCATAAGTCGCTATGCCTTTTCTAGATATATAAATTTTGTTTTGCATCTCAAATGAAAAACATGAACAACAACCGCTTGCTAGCGCAGGACCAGAAGGTGACGCGAGCTAGGGATCCAAACTTGTGTCCAAACTTGGGTCCAAACTTGCTGCCTGCTCCAAGCCCCATGTGTGTGTGTATAAGGTTATGCTTATTTTATACTAGGAATGACTGTACTATATGTCATGTACAGTACTCTTTCCAAATTATAAAACATTTGACTTTTTAACCCGACTATTCGTCTTATTAAAAAAATTATGTATAATTTTTTAAATAACACGAGTGGTTAAACTTGGTGTCAAAAAAGTCAAACGTTTAATTTATGATAGATTAAGTACCTCAGTACGTTTACTACACTAGTGCTAACAGTACAAGTGTACTAGAACTAGTGTTCTCTAGGTAGGCACCGACGCAGCTTGTTAGAACATTGTCTGGTGTAAACACTAGCGCAGTGGCAACTGATCGGATAACGACATTTCACGGTTCAGTCTGTGACCATCCTGAAAGTGACTCCTTAATAGTCAATCTAGGACAAGCAGGATGAAGCAAAATTTGTCCGACTTCGAACTCATGGACTGGTTGGATCCACGGAACACCAAACTCCAGGAGAGTTCCCAAAAATACACGAAACACAAAAAGATGAGCTGGAAAAACACGGATAGATCAAGGCTCTGGTAACTAAGAGCAAACTCCAGGAGTTCCCAAAAATACAACACCAAAATATGTATCGGAGAATCTCTTAAATAAGTTTGGTGAAAACTAGTTTCGTGCACGGCAGTTTCCCAGTATATTATACCCAAAAATAATTTAACTTATCATGTCGTGAATTAATCAGTTCTCTAAGAGCAACTCCAACAATTTACTAAATGAACTTGTTATCCTTGAAACTTTGGCAAAATATGAAATTATACTCTCCAACAGTTTGCTAAATCACTTTGCTATCTTTCTCAACTTGCTATCTCTCCCCTCCGGCGCATATCTAAGCGCTCTTTTTATACGCGGCGTATCAGTCGGTATTAGAAGAGGTGAAAGACCATAAACATAATTCTGTATCTGTCTTAGGGTTCATGATATAAGTTTTCAAGAGGTGGAAGGGCATAAATATAATTTTGTTTCTCTCTTAGAGTTCTGATGCAAGTTAGATGCAAGTGAATTATGCCAAACAGTTCTTTTAGAAGTTGCCAAAACTTAAGATTTACCAAATAAAATTTAGCAAACTCTTGGAGATGCTCTAACCTCAATACATGCATGCTACCAACCTCGGTACAGCCATGCGGGGAGAAGATTGGGGCGCCAGGCGCATAAGGGGACGTTTGGTTCCCTTCTCATTTTCTTTGTCTACATCTCCATGCGAGATAAGTCGCATGAGATAAAACAAAATATTAAAAATTATGATTATAATTTTTATTGTGTACAAATACAGTTTTAAAAGACTTATTTTATCTAACCATATCTTAATTATCCATAAAAATACATTAATATTACTTGATATTTACTAATTATACACTAATACATCATTAGTGCGAAACAATCGCATCACCCTAGCTCGGCTCTCTACGTAAACGGCCGATTCGGACGTTTTTGAGGATCTGGTAGCGGGGAGGAAATGCATCGAGGAGCTTGGCTGCGGGGCGGTCTTGCGGGCAACAGCGCCGCCGCCTTTGCACCCAATGGGTCTGGTTGCCCAATAAACAAATGAACCAAATGCACCCTAAATGTTTTCAGGGGGGGGGGAGAGTTTTGGAGAGCTGTTGGACCCATGTTTTTGTGCATTCTCTTGAGGATGCTCTGAGTTCATCTTGGGAGTATTATTAGCATTCTTTTTTTTTTTTTTTTTTTTTGAGGGCTCAGTGGGTTAAATTCCTCACCTGTTTTTGTATAAATAAATAAGAGAAGTCTGGAAGTTACAACCCAAAACAAAGAGGAAACCTGCACGAGTGGTGCAAAATGACAGGGGGGGAAGCAGAAACATTTTAGAGCTCGCAAAGCTCAAAAAGAAAAAGACTACAAGCTAAGCTATATTCTCCAACCAAGATTGATGGTGCCCGCAAGGCCTGGTTTTGATTTGATGCAAATCAAATCAATTTCATGCTTGAAAATGGCCATCCAACCTGTTAAAGAGCAGTTTATTCCATCAAAAATCAATGCATTTCCCTCAAGATGCTATTCCCAAAAGCAGTTCTTGCACCAATCACCATGTCGAGAGGAGGCAAATTGAGATTCCAACTGATGTTCCAGCAGCTGGTGCAACTGATGCCAACCTTTTCCAATCACATACCATGTCGAGAGGACTCAAAGAAGAGATGCATGCTTGTTTCCTCAGTATTCAGGGTACAAAGTGCACAGGAGTATGAGCTTAGGGACAAGTTCTTTCTTCTTAACAGATTTCTAGTACTTGGTGTATCTTTGAGAAGCAGCCAAAGAACAACTTTTGTTTCCCAAGTGTGCTGGGCTGACCACATCCATCCGAAGAGTGGAAGAGTGGAGAGGCTTCTTGTGTTCCCTGCAAATGCTTGTAGGCCTTTTTAGATGTGAAGGCACTTATTAGCATTAATTCACTTGGAGATGCTCTAAGTTCAGCACCAATTGTTGATTTCCTTTTTCGACTCATGTGGCAACCTGACGGTGTATTAAGAAAGGAAAAGATCAATGTTGTGGTCAATAGCGTCACATGATGAAGAAGAAAAAGAAGCAGTGACCAATGTGAACGGCATAACCAGATTTCAGCAAATCCTGGCTTCCATCACTACATAAATGTTTTTCTAGTAATGAGGAATTTTTAAGTACATCTTTTTTTTTTTTTGACAAAAACATAATTTATATATTAAGCAGCCAAATTACATAACAAACCTTCAAAGAAGGTCGTATTACAAGAAGGTCCATTGACCTGAGCAACGGGGGATCCACCTAGAAGCGGCCGGTGAAGAGCACGCCGATGATGAGCTGAGGTATCGCCGATGGCGAACGGCAGGGTGGAGAGACCGCGCGATGCGACGGTTGTAGCGGGGGCGACCGAAGTCGGTGAAGAAGCTCACACCGTCTCTAAAAAATATCACAGTAGGCCTGTTTCTAGAACTCGATTTTTAGAGACAGATTTACAATCGCTTCTAAAAATGCACCTATATCCAGAACATTGCACTTATCGAAATTTAATTTGAAATAATTGTTGGTCTCAAAATTTAGTTTGAAGTCCTCACTTATCGAAATTTATTTTTTAATGATATTGGATGGAGAAATATGAACCCAAAGCAGATCTTGAAGAGATACACAACCTTTTAGTTGACAACCTTTTTATTTGAAATCATTTGTCCAAGAAAAATTCAGTTTGAACTTCTCATATCTCATATTTTGAAATTTAAAATTATTAAATGACCTCGGATAGAGAGATGTCAAAAAACCAAAGTTCTAGTTCTTGACAATGTCTATAACTTTCCAGTTGAAATCTTTTTATTTGAATTCGTGGAAGGTCTACTACTTTACAATCTAGTAACGTGAACCAATTCAAATGAAAGAAACCCCAAAGTAGATGTGGTTGGAGCTTTTATGGTCACTAGTTCCATAGAGATGGCGTGCTGGCTATGGCGGGTACAAGGGTATACCTATGGATGGTGTTGAAGAAACCAAGGTGAAAGGGCTCTACTAACGGCTGCTCCTAGGACCCCTTCGACTTCCTTGGCGCCAGCTAGATTCGAGGTACTTGAATGGGAAACGCACTACAGGACTCAACTTATTTGCCAAGTGCCGCCGCTAGCATTGCTCACTCGGCAAAAGCCTCTTTGCTAAGTGCCTTTAATTTGTCGAGCAAGTATTAGGGCAGGTTGTAAAGCCGGCTAAATGCTGGCGATGGAGGAGAGGAGAAGGGAGGAGAGGGAGGAGAAGCGGCTACGCGTAAGGCTTCTTACAGGCCATTAAATGGGCAAAGAGAACCAAGACTACTGTGAGATAGACAAGTAAGGTCCCTTACGGCCTTCTTGGCCCAAAAATCTGATGGTTAGTTCTTCGATTAACATATGGCCCTTGTCTCTCTCACAGGAGTCTTGATTCTTGTGCCCAAGCCGGTTGTAAAGCTTACAAACCAAACTTCTACTCTCTCCTCCCTTCTCATCCACATCAGCATTTAAATGGGCTTCTGCCCCTTATAATACTTGCTCTAAGAACATGAAATTTAAATGCATGCACTCAAGATGAAATTATCCCACGCCCCATGCATGCCACTATCACAACAGGTACCTAATTAAAAACAAATAAACATAAAGCATGTGTACTCAGCAAGTAAAAATTGAAACCAGACGAGAAAATATAACATTTGAATCCTAACAAAGGTAGACTAAATCATCAATGGATCTATAATTTTCTACTGAAATGGACAACACATAAATCCTTAACATTTGCTGATAAAACCGAGCAAGTAGGGCCAACACTAATATTCATGTGGCAGGGTGCGAAAGGATGCAGTACCCAGTTGACAGTTATGAATTCCACATTTCAGTTCCTCTCAATTAGTTTCTGAGGCAGAGATTTCGCCATTTATGTTGTGATGAAAAGTATATACACTGGTGCTTGCTTATGATTCTGTAAGTTGATCAATACCGGCATAGCTTGTGTATTTCCTTCACACGGAGAATGCCGAATATATATAGCTTGTTTGCCATTTCTCTATAAAGGTGCAGAAAGACGAACATCTGATTCCGATTCTCAACGCCTGCGAGGTGCCTCGTGATCGAGGCATGTCCTCCAAACAAGATTTCTTGTCTTTTCTAGGCAGGAGTAGATAAGACAAAATTCTCTTTGCCTGTTGAAGCTTTTTGGGAATCAGGCTTGAGAGCACCGCCCGGCCGGAAGACTTTCGCCGTTGTGTGCCAATGCACATTAGATTGCCACCTAATATAGTATGGATGGATACCTTTTTTCGTCCTGTACAGAAACTCCGTTGCTACCTGTTACTGCTATGGGTTAATACTCCACTGATCATTGTGATGCCTGTCGGTTATATATACACGGAACAAGAGACATATGCATAGACGTTATGTGTAAAAAGGCAACACAGGGCAAAGAAAACTGCGTGATAAATTGCTAATGAAGTAAACTAAAGGGCACAAATTAAGATCCATGGTATAACCTTTGCTTTGTGCTTGGACGAAAAGGTCACTTATCAAGAATTCTAGACATACTAGCATCTTTGCATAAGGGGCACGTCATAGCCGAAAAATTAAAACATGATCAGAAAGAAACGAATCCTTACTCATGCTCATACGATTCCCCATTAGAGATATAGATTTCAGAGTATTAAAGGGATATATTTTTTTTTTTCTTTTTCATGTACAGATATACATTATGCAAAATACAGTACATGGTTTAAACTACGGTATACTTACTCAATTACCGATTGATAATTCCAAAATTCAGTTAAGTGCAAATTTTAAGGTACAACATGACTTCTATATATACTCCCTCCGTCCCAAAATAAGCGTCGTTCTCACTTCCCGAGACAAAAAGTTTTTTCCACTGCCGGCAATTATATAAAAAAAATATATTAATATTTGTAATACATAATTAGTACCATTAGATAGATCTTGGAATCTAGTTTTTTAACAAATTTATTTGGAGATATAAATGTTGCACGTATTTTCTACAAATCAAGTCAAAGTTGAGATAATAACAGTGGCACGTTTCCCAAACCGTCATTTATTCGGGACGGAGAGAGTAGATAGAGAGAACAGTAGCAAGAAAGGTAGAATGATTTTGTTCAAGCCATTCTATGGTGTACTGAACAATTTATTAATTTATTTGAAAAGTTGATTTTTTTAAATGTTGTGGTTTTTTTAGTCCTTATCAATATGGGGGAGTCTTGGCAATGCCAAGGCACAGCCTAATCACGCCAAATGGCCACACCTAAATTCTGTTTGGCTTACACATATTTTATAAGACACTGCTGTCAAAATAAAGCTAGTTGGATTAACACATTGGTTTAGTTGTCATTAAGAAGGGGTCTGATTTTATATGTACTTCAAAGTACTTTTTTTACCTCGTCCGTCCTTCATTACATACTATGCATAGATTTATTAGACAATAGCAGTATGCATCGATTATTTATAAAAAGTGCCATGGCACTATCTCCTTTCTAGTTGATATTCTAGCGGTGTGCACAAATCAACTGGATATACAATCTGTAATCCAGTACAAATGCATTAATCAATTACAGGTTATATTTGCGAGAAAGTAAAGCATACTTCTTTGTTTTTCATAGTCTGTTCGGTTCAGGAAAACTGAAGCAGTAATAGGCATACTGTCTTAATCTCAGTTTAAGCAACAATAAACTGTTTGCCCTGTGTGCAATTCAGCCTGAAATTTTATTTCTACATCTTTTTGTTTATGTTCTTCTTTGTTCGACAACAAGATGATCCACTTGCACCTTGCCATCGGTCTTCTCGGCAGAGAGCATTGATGGAAGAAACCGTTTTGACCACCGGTTTGCTTGTGCTCGGTTTCTTGGCAGGTATCTTTAGTAGCAAAAGCATAAGCTGAATCATTTCAACAAATTTTGTTTGTTTATTTTGCTGCATTGACTAAGTAAACACTTACAACCGGAATGCATAGGCTTTTTTTTTCCCAAAAGCTGATCAATATTTACATTCGAGAGAATTCAGTGGCAGTATAAACTCATAGGCTTTTTCCCATGTAGTTCTCTTCTAAAAAGTCTCTTAATCTTACTTTGTCGAGTATGCTGCAGTTCTAATTGAATTCCCACAGCCTAATCACGCCAAATGGCCACACCTATCTGCAATTTGGCTTACACATATATTTTATAAGACACTGCATTTGTCAAAATAAAGCTAGTTGGATTAACACATTGGTTTTAGTTGTCATTAAGAAGGGGGTCTGATTTTTATATGTACTTCAGTTGGATTAAAAGTACTTTTTTACCTCGTCTTAAATCCTTCATTACATACTATGCATAGATTTATTAGACAATAGCGGTATGCATCGATTATTTATAAAAGTGCCATGGCACTATCTCCTTTCTAGTTGATATTCTAGCGGTGTGCACAAATCAATCTGGATATACAATCTGTAATCCAAGTACAAATGCATTAATCAATTACAGGGTTATATTTGCGAGAAAGTAAAGCATATAAAAGGGAATTCAATTAGAACTGCAGCATAGTCGACAAAGTAAGATTAAGAGACTTTTTACAGGGAAGAGAACTACATGGGAAAAAAGCCTATGAGTTTATACTGCCACTGAATTCTCTGAATGCACACTGCTGTCAAAAATAAAGCTAGTTGGATTAACACATTGGTTTAGTTGTCATTAAGAAGGGGTCTGATTTTATATGTACTTCAAAGTAGTTTTTTTTTACCTCGTCCGTCCTTCATTACATACTATGCATAGATTTATTAGACAATAGCGGTATGCATCGATTATTTATAAAAGTGCCATGGCACTATCTCCTTTCTAGTTGATATTCTAGCAAGTGTGCACAAATCAACTGGATATACAATCTGTAATCCAGTACAAATGCATTAATCAATTACAAAAGTTATATTTGCGAGAAAGTAAAGCATATAAAGGGAATTCAATTGGGAACTGCGGCATAGTCGACAAAAGTAAGATTAAGAGACTTTTAAGGAAGGAAGAGAACTACATGGGAAAAAAAGCCTCGAGTTTATTACATACTATGCCACTGAATTCTCTCGAATGTAAATATTGATCGGAATCCTTACCGCATTAGGTTGTAAGCGACTTAGTCAATGCAGCAGTGAAACAAACAAAATTTGTTGAAATGATTGGTTATCTTTCTTAGCTTTGCTAAAGATACGCCGCCAAGAAACCGAGCACAAACAACCGGGTGGTCAAAGCGGTTTCTTCCATCAATGCTCTCTGCCGAGAAGACCGATGGCAAGCTGCAAGTGGATCATCTTGTTGTCGAACAAAGAAGAACATAAACAAAAGATGTAGAAATAAAATTTCAGGCTGAATTGCACACGGGGCAAACAGGTTATTGTTGCTTAAGGCGAGATTAAGGCAGGTATGCCTATTTTGCTTCAGTTTTCCTGAACCGAACAGACTATGAAAAACAAAGAAGCTGAGTAATGTTGCTTTTGAGAACTGAATTAGAACAGCACAAGTATATTTTTGAGAATAGAACTATCATTTTCCTCTGCCGTTACCGATCCAAAATTGAAATGCCGGCCTACTGAAAAAAGAGACGAAGAACAACAGTACCTTGCAATAGATTTTGACAAAAACTATCCAAAAACAAATTCAATTGAAGTGGGTCTGAACTACAGCTACACTAGATCATAAGCCTTATACTCCAATTGAGGATACAGAATAAGAAAAAACACCTTTGACCCCGATTTCAAGAAATTCAGGAAACATTGAGAAGCAGAAATTTTGGGGATTTCTAACTCAAACCCAAATCTTGATTCCACACAACAGCATGATATTATATCTGAAACAAATACTTTTGGGGATTTAACAACTACTACTAAACCTTGACACTGACATAAAAGTAATCTGAGATACAATTGCTGCAGGCAAGTATTAGTGGACATGATAGGCAGTCTGCATGAGATAACTATATACCTATAATGAAATATATTAAGTGGCACACACATCTGCAATTTGAATAAAGTGGTACTATAGGAAACCGAGACTGAAATTTAGATTGTAACGAATGAAAACAGTTAACCTGTCAGAAAACAAGACAATGATGGATCTGATGCATGCGATTGAGCTGTAGAGCACAAGGAGACGCTCCTAACCACTAATTCTCATATTGCAAGGTGATGATTTTATACTTGGATTAGTGAGAGTGATCCACATATATTACTCTTGGCATTTTCCAACACCTTGGTACCTTTGTAGCGGTGTCTTGCAAGACCATTTAAAGGATATTATGGTTTGGCTACAATTTGTGAGCGATCTGCAATGGGCTGCACCAGAGTGGCAGATTTATACTAGAAAAGTTTGGAGTGGTAGATATTTAGGTCTACACATGTAATAAAACTACTACAGTTGATGGCTCCATAGCTCAGAGCAACACTAATTGGTGGTCAAACCCAAAATGAAGCAATAGTGGCCTACCACAATCAGGTTGTAGTATAAGAAACTGCTCAGGTACATTAATTACAGTTATCAGTTTTGCCACACAGTGAATTTTAAATTGAACTACACAATATATAGAGCTATAGAAGACGACTGTGCCACAACACGGCTACTATCAACTAACTGAATATTTGGGCTAATAAAGTTGGGTCAAGTTAAGAAACTGGGTGAACTACACAATATTTGTTTGCTTTTTTCTTTGGGAGCAAAATTCTTCATCATGTAATCGTATTCTTGGTTGTAAGTTGGTGTCGGGGTAACATCATGTTACTAACTAGGAGTGTTTTGAGTTTATCTGTAATGTTCCAAACTCTTTACGCTTAATTAAAAGCAGCTTCGGCATGATAAAAAAAAAAAAAAGAATCTTTATAGCTTGGGTTCCTTTGCCCATGATCTACTGCTCTGTACAGCTAGGATACATCCTTAATCCCACCCTTTTTGCAACAGGAACATATATTTAGTTTACACACCTTATATATAGTCTATCCAATTAATACAATTGTATTCTCCAGCCATGGGTGATTTTGAGAAAATTTAGCAGCACATGAAAGTGAGAAATAAACTTGCTATATGGCAGATCAAAAGCAAGGTTCAGGTTCATATTCAATCATGCATGCATGAGTCACTATGAAGTAACAATGTAATTAGTATTTTTTTTTAGAAAAAAGGAAACACAGTTCTGCCTGTGAGATTGCACACAGCCAGTTCTTTCAAAGTTTTCAGCGTGTTGATCGTTAATGAACAAATGAAGGAAAAGAGTAAACAAGAGGAAGCAAAAACTCAACGATAAAGTCTATTATTTCTTCAACCATTCTTAACACAAAGAAATCAGAACAAGTAGTATGATGATGTTTATAGACAATTTTATGAATAACTAATATATAATATAAATGTATATTAGAGTTGAGCACTACTCAAGTCGATCGGTGATTCAAGTAATAGAAGACGTGTCTTGCCACTCATATAAAGGTTTTGTGAGTCAAGTTTGTATGATGCTAGTCACAGTTAAGCTAAGCTACATTGGGACCCTTCTGTTTTGATATTTCAGCAGGTGTACTCTCATCTTACATATTCATGATCGAGATTCAAGACAGAATTGGTGTCATACTACATCACAAATTTGATATTTTGGGTTATGATTTATTTCCCAACTGTATATGTATTTGGACTAGTGCAGTTCAGTCAGTAGGCTAAAAACAACAACTATAGAACTAAAAAAAAAAAAGTGAATGGCCCTATCGAAAAAAAAAAAACTATAGAACTAAGATGAACAATTTTCTATTCATTGCAAGCATAAAAAGCAATTTTTCACAAGTATATATCAGTATATGCAACTGCATGCTACTTTACATACATGTTCTATTGGTCATCATATGTTGCTGGTTTGCAGATGCATATGCATGTGAAAAAGCAGCATCTTATATACCATGGAAAAAAATAAGAAAAACAGCCTAAATTTATAAAGTTATTAAGAGTACATTTATTAAAAAAATAATAAAGTGAAAGAGTACATATATTGACACAATAATACCTTTTCACCTCTAATGAAAAGAAGCCTGCCTGCCTTTCTTTCCTACTGATTTTTAATAAATTCCATGGGCTAGCTTGGAATAAAAAAACTAGCATCCCATGGAAAAAAAATATAACTATATGTTTGATACGAAGTTTGCTTGAATTTGCATTAAATTCAGTTCTTAATATTCTATAAGACAGCCAGTTCCATACACACTTGGAACCGCACACAAACTACTGAGGTGCATTCTCATATAATGGTTTCGTTTCTGCAAAAACTACCATGCATCCTCTCCCTTTTTAGTGGAAAAAGACAACACAAATGGTGCTCCCCACAAGCTAGCACAGAGAGCAAGTTGTTGTAAATCTTGGTTACATGCTAGAATTATGTCACTTTCATAAGACACGGTACTTTGCAAAAATAAAACCAACCAAATTAACGGTATATTCTACCAACTAAAATGTAAGAGTGCATGTATACAATACTAATTCTCGTCTCCAACGACAAGAAGCCTTCCTTTCTTTCGTACTAATTAAATTTTTAATAAATAAATTGTTAAATGGCCTAGCTTGAAATACAAAACTAGCATCCCATGGAGAAAAGAATAGAACTATTTGATACAAAATTAGCTTGCATGGTCTTAAGTTCAGTTCTTAATATTCTAAGAAAACCAGTTCCATGTACACTTGAAACCGCACACAAATTAAACTACTGTTGTGCGTTCTCATATAATGGTTTAACTGCCTGCAAATACCGTGTATCCTCCCTTTTTAGTGCAGAAAGGCAACACAAATGGTGCTCCCCACTAGCTACCACTGTAGTTTGCAAAAAAAAAAAAAGACCAACCAATCTGTACATACATTCTACAAACACCTCATTTTAACGGAAGAGATGTAGCCTCAGATGACAGTACTTCAAAGCAGGCAACCCATTCTATGTACTCAGATGCCAACAAATGGGCTTATCTCATGAAATGGTCTCTTTTTGCGCTCAAATAACTCAATTTGCAGCAATTTTTTTGGGGTAAAACGCGTGAAGTTTTAAACGAAATATTGCAGCTTCTAAACATCCAAAGCTCCAACATAACTTCGTCCATCCAAATTCAGTAAACACATGCAACCACTGTACAATCTACAATCTATTAATTTATATTGAACCAATGCAAAGAACTAACAGAAAGAAAGGTCTGTGCAATTGCATGATACCTTGGTCAATTAAACTTTGCAAATGATGTTCCCCATTAATTCATGGCGTCTATAACCTGGGAAAGATGATGAAGAAGACGAATTCAAGATATGAAAGCAGCGGCATCACAAGAGTCATTCACGATTGAAGAACAACAGGAGAATAGCCATGAACCCCTCTTCTCTGTATGAAAGCAGCAGCATCACAAGAGTCATTCACGATGTATGGTATGAGCAGTAGAGAGAGTAGACGAAAATTCGTGCAGAAGGGGGCAGCAGGAACCATGAATGCAAAGACCAAATGTGTGGACAGTTTGTAGATAGACTGATAGAGAGAAAAGAGAAAGAAGAAGGTACTCAGTCACCTTAGATGCAAACCAGATCTGGCAAAACAAGGTGAGTCTTTGCCAAATTTGGGTCATCACATGGTGCCCTCCACGCTCCATTTGAGAGCCAACAGGAGCTTATTAGCAACGGCCGGCGCAACCACCACCTGGATCGCCATGGCCGCAGGACGACGGACCTAGCAAGAACTCGAGACCAAGAAGAAACTGAGGGAAGCAAGCAAGAGACAACTAGCTAGAATAATGGCTACAGTGTCCAAAGACGAGCTGCACCATGAGAAAGAAAGCGAAGAGAGAGAGATGATGATGCAGTCTTTGTTCTGTTAAATCCTTGCAGTGTACTGTCGGCATGTCCTGATTCAGCTCCCAAGGTGAGTGATGCAGCAAGACCGGAAGAGTAGATCAGCGGGAGAGAACAAAATCTTGCATCAGGAGGATCATATATCCAAGCCAAAAAAAACGGCAAATAAAACTAGCTAGTACTCCCAATCATTTTTCAGTGTACCACAAAACCTAGTACATACCACAGCAAGCTCGGTCTCGCTCATTCCTGGGAAGTGGTTTTTTTCAGCGTACTGCGAAACCAACCACAAGCTCCAAGTACTCTTGGCTGATGCTCTTCTCCATGCCCGGCCGGCCGGGCGGCCTCATCCTCTTCCTCGGTAGTAGCCCCCGACAGCCTGACCGAAAGGAATCAAATTGAGAGCAAAAAAATATGTGGAAATCTAGAAGATAATGAAGTGACATGTCCTTGGTGCCTGCAAAGCCGTCGTCCCTCGCAGCATGCGTGATGCGTGTCGTCCGTCCATCTCTCTCTGCGTGGCACAGTTTTGTTGAGGCCCAAGCCAATTCCTCTCTCCCCATTCACTTCCTTCCAGCCTCGGTGGTGGCGTCTGAGCGTCCCACTAGCACAAGTAGTGGCCACTAGGAAGGCGGCAGCAGCACCAGAGATCAGAGCAAGATACAGCTAGAGCCACCCAGCACCCCAGCGACCAGGACGAGAGAGGCTGACAGAAAGAAAAGCGAGCACGCGGCGGGGACGGCATGCGCTCCATGCCGGCCACCGCGCCGGGTGCTCGCTCTCTTCTGTCAATCTCTGCAGGGCCTAATCGACCACTGCTATTAATTTCTGCAACAAAACACTATGTTCCATGTACGAGCAATAATAAACACAACAAAATCGATCAAAACATGGAGCAGTTCGTCGATCGTCGCATCCATCGGCCGTTCTTCTCTTCTCTTGGATCCGGTGAGCGGCGGTGTGGCTGTACTTGGAGCTACTGTGTAGTGAACGAGAGTGGGTGGCTTGCCAGCTGATGGGACGGGGCCTGGTATTATTGTACAGTACCTGGGGCAAAGGGAAGCTTTCAGCTGAGCTTGAAGGGGTGTGAGGCCGCTCCGAGCTTATTTATTAAGCACGTAAGCACTGTAGTGGTACGCTGACTGACTGGATCAGCAGCAGAATCAGCCGGAGATTGGAGCAGTGCTTTGGGGCATCATGAAGTGGACGGCGTGCTAATCAATCTGAGAGGACCAGTAACACCATCCATCCATTGATCCATCCCCCGAGCACAGAAAGCCGCCCGGCCGCCAGTAGTGAGTGCTCCAAGGACGGCGAGGGGGGGCAGGGGCATCGTCCTCGCTCTCGACCTGAACCGATGACGTTTTCGGCCGTTGGTTTGCTTGCCTGTCGCTTGTCACGGCTTGTGCTTTGTGACAGCGAACTGCGTTCTTCAGCACGTCGACCTCGGTCTGGTTATTCTCATTTACTAGTGCTGTAACTCGTCACCATTCAACTTTTCAAACATTCATCACCATTGGCCCGAGAGAGCATTTTATCGTAACGAATATACATCATAATAACTATATCACCGCCGGCTTTATCCGTCGAAAATACAAAGGTACCGTGGAAATACTATTATTCATCATCCTTGGTTTGTAATTTGATGATAAAAAACATTTTTTCTAAAAAAAAGAAAACTCTATCCTAGACGGTAGTTGTCGTCATGGGCACACCGCTAGTGGCCTCTCGCTGCCATCAATGCCACGAGAGGATAAATATGTGAGTTGTCATGCATCACTCAGTGTCGTTGTTCGAGAGGTCATTGCACCAACTGGTAGCAGAGCAGAGAAGGTAGTGACGGAGGGAGTTCATCTAGAGGGAATGCACATGGCTTGTCACGGCTTGTGCTTTGTGGCATCTATCTGCGTTCTTCGGCACGTCGGCCTCGGTCTGGTTATTCTCAGTTACTAGTGTTGTAACTCGTTGCCATTCAACTTTTCAAACACTCATAACCATTGGCCCGGCAGAGAATTTTATCATAACGAATATACACGTTATCATAATATATCACCGCCCGGCTTTTATTCGTCGAAAATACAAAGGCACCGTGAAAATACTAGTATTCATCATCCTTGGTTTTATAATTTGATGATAAAAAACTTTTTTTTAAAAAAAAAAAAAAACTCTACCTTAGATGGTAGTTGTCGTCATCGGCGCCACCGCCGGGTGGCCTCTCGCTCATGCCATCAATGCCACGAGAGGATAAATATGTGAGCTGTCATGCATCACTCCGTGTCACTAAGGACATATTCGAGAGGTCGTTGTACCAACCGGGAGGGGGAGAGCGAGAGAGGGTGGTGACGGAGGGAGTTTGGCTAGAGGGAGTGCACATGGGTAGGAGTGAGAGATGGTGCTAGGAGAGACGGTATTAAAACCAAAGGAGGGGGTAAGGGGGCTCTAGCCCCCTTATTCCATTTCTAACTGAATTATTATTACCTAGACTCAAATTTCACTATTAATCTCTAACCCTAAACCTCCATTATTTAGCCCCATTTGTCTTGACGACCGCATCCACCGACGACCATAAGTCCTAGTTTATCTACTTAGAATAGTTATCTAGAGTAGTAGTGACTATTGTATTAGCACTTATCCTTATCTCTACTTTAGCATCTAGAATATGCTTAGCTTTATTCTATTACAAAGAACCTACCATATATGTACTAAGCAGCCAGCCTTATTAGGGTGTGGCAAAAATAATGAAACCAATTGCAAATCCATCTTTGCTTCCAACAAAAATGGCATCTAGAGCCTGAAGTTCTTAGTCACTGAGGATAAATATGTGAGTTGTCATGCATCACTCCGTGTTACTAAGGACATATTCGAGAGGTCGTTGCACCAACCGGGAGGAGAGCAGAGAGGGCGGTGATGGAGGTAATCCAGCTAGAGGGAGTGCACATGGGTAGGAGTGAGAGATGGTGCTAGGAGAGAGACGAGACAAAACCAAAGGAGGGGGTAAGCGGTCTCTAGCCCCCAAATTCCGATTTCTAAACTAAATTATTATTACTAGACACAAATTTCTCTATTAATCTCTAACCCTAAACCTCCATTATTTAGCCCCATTCGTCTTCATCCTGCATCCACTAACAGCCATAATTCGAGGGTTATCTACTTAGGATAGTTATCTAGAGTAGTAGTGGTTGTTGTGTCATACAATATGGTACGATTTAGTAAAATAATTTTCGTGATTTTTTTTTAAAAAAATCATAGTCAATCACGAAAAATCATAAAATAAAAATTTTAATTTTTTTAGACTCCACACAAGTAGATCTAACACGGTGCACATATAATATGGTACGATTTAGTAAAAATAATTTTGTGTAAATTGGATTTTTTACTCATGAGTAGATCTACAAAATGAATCATACCATATTATATGTTCATTTTTGTGTAGATCTACTCATGAGGGTCCAACAAAATTAGATTTTCTATTTTATAATTTTTCTGTGATTTACTATAATTTTTCAAACAAATCAAGTACAAATTAAAAAAAACCACCCACACTACAACAAATCTAAAGCTACAACAAAAAAAATTATACTAAATGATATTATATTATATGTTTCTTGTGTAGATCTACTCATGTGGAGTCCAATAAAATTGTATTTTTATTTTATGATTTTTTGTGTGACTTATCACGATTTTTTAAAGATGGAGTAAAAAAAAGACAAAACCACCTACACTATAGCAAAACCACCATTGAGAACTGTTTAGAGGGTGAAATAGACTGATTTGGAAAGTTTAGAGGGTAAATTAGACCGCTTTTATAGTTTTTTAGAATAAGACTATTTCATTTTTTTTTTAGGTAAGACTGTTTCATAACCGAGGAAGTGAATTAGACCACGGTGGAGGTAAGTAGATTTTTTTTTCTAAATTAGACTGTATAGTTGAGGGGGGTGGAGTAGACCACCCTTTATAGATGAGGTTAAGTAGACTTTTTTCATTTTTAAAGAATCTTAAAGGGACACAATGATAATATTGAGGCAGTAAATCCCAGACATCCATACATTAGTGCACGGAGAGAACAACGTGCACATTATTATTACCTATAATTTGTATTATTTTATCATATAAATTTAATCAAAGTTAAGATGCTTTGACAAGATTTTTAAAATTACTTATAATTTGGGATAGAGAGAGTATTTAATATTAATACAACTATATAGGTAAGTTGTCACGCGTGCGAATTGGGCTAGCCATGGGCGGGCTAAAGAGGCCCAACCCGCCACACCGACCCGGCCCAGAGGGGAGGGCGGGCGCGGGCAAGGGGGCCGGCGCCACCAACGCCGCTGCTAGCCGCCGGCTTTCCACCTCCGTCTCCGCTTCGTCATCAAGTTGGGATTAATTTAGGACTTTTGTGTGCAAGGGATATTCCAACTCTATAAGGAAAAAGGGGCTATTGGCGTTTCTACCCTTCTTTGGAAACGCCAATTGTGTGATTCTACCCTCGCTTTTTCGCCATGTTGCAATTTTACCCTCACTTTGTAAAAACGAAGCTCAAATTTACCCTTACTTTGTTATCATGTGGTAACGGTGTTAACTTAGCCCCTTTAGGACAATTTTGCCCTTGCGAAAATACCCTTACTTTTCTTGTATACATTGTGATTTTACCCTGTTTTCTAAACAAATTTAGAAGCAACATTAGACTACTTACATATTATTCCACACAACATGGAGTATTTCCAAAAATATTGGCAGCAACATTAGACAACTTGTTATATATAATTCCATACAACATACAAATATAATAAATAGATAATATGAGTACCAAATGTATCCATACAACACCATCAGCTATTTAATTTTTGGTGGATCTAAACACGCTCTGAGAGAGAGATGGATGTGTATCGGGGTGCAATTGAAACACGGCATGTCAGTGTCACAAGTAACTAGGACAGAGTAGCCATGAATGAAGGATGTGAGAAGAGGATGTCACGACACGTTGAGCCAGAGCGTCGGCCCAAACTATCCTATATACAAGCATAGATAGACAGATAGCGTCAAAGGTCCAAGCTTGCAAATGCCATTTTTCTTTACTCGTGAGAATCAAAGTCAACCTGGATTACGAGGATAACAAAGAGCTGGCCACGCCCTGCTTCGCGCCGGCCGACGACGGTCACACCACGGACGACGTGGATGGTCACGCCGTGGATGATGGCACCGGCGTCGCCACATTCTCAGCCGACGGCCGTGGACGGGCGCATCCACGGCGTGCTGCTGCTGCCGTCGAACCAGTCCACGGTGGGCGGCTCCGTGCTTTTGAGCGAACGACCGTCCTTCTCCGGCTCGTGGTCGTCGACAGCTCAACTCCTCGTTCCGGACGCCCAGAGACGCGGCAGTACTCTGCCCGCTGGATGTCCTTGGGCAGCGGAAGCATCAGAAGCACGCCGTGGCGGTCGGGAACGACTCGCCGGACTGCTGCTGCTCTACTGGACCGCCGCCACCAAGCACGCCGCACCACTCTGCTTCACGCGCCGGCCTGCTTCACGCGCTCGCTGCCTGCCTTTACGGGAGAAGTCTGAACCACGGTGTGTGTCCTGTGTGTCGCGTGAGAGAGAACGGGAGTTGGAGAGAGAGGTGAGGGTAGTATTGTCCAGGGGAAACTTGACAAGGGTTTTGTTTTGCTTTTTTAATTTTTCCTGCATTTAAATCTAACAGAGTTGAAAGTGAGGGTAAATTTGAGCTTCGTTTTAATGGAACGAGGGTAAAATTGCAACATGACGAAAAAACGAGGGTAGAATCATAATTGGCGTTTCAATGAAGGGTAGAAACGCAATAGCCCCTAAGGAAAACCCTTATTAGGAAATAAATAGGACTGCTTGTAAAAGGTATTCCAACCAAATAAGAAAAACTTTAGAAAGATTCTTTGGATTACAAGTCTCACTAGGAGGGCTATATAAGTACTCGTGCCTCTCTCTCCCCTGTGCCGCCACCTTCTTCCCCTCCCTTCCCTTCTTCCTCAACCGCCCAAAGCACCACCACCGCCACCGCCACCTCCTCCCCCCTCGCCACCACCATCTAGCTCGCTGTCAACATGTCACTTTCCCAATCGATTCAGTGCTGGTGACATAAGTGAAACTTTTTTTTTTTTTTTAACTTGACACTATGCTAGAATTGCATTTTAGGTTATTTTTAATTTGATACTATCCTAGAATTAATAACTCAAGAGACTCTATATTCTTCCATATGGATACAAATAAAGATTTCAAAAAGAAAAAACGCGACAACAACTTTTTCAGCTAGATCTCTAAATATTGTCATCCTCTATTAATTCCTAGTTTCTCGCTCGCTAAACTTGGTGAGCGGGTTGGGTCTCCAAAATATACACACAAGATATAAAGAAGTTGGAGGGTGGAGAGATATAAAGAGTGTTTTATTATATTAGAATAGAATGACTCATCAAACAAGGATTTAAAGAGACGCTCTAACATCATGTATGGCGCATTTTTTACGAATCTACTACACCTATATAGAAACCTTCACTAAGAAGTTCTTTAGACATGCAACTATGCCACCTAAGCAGCTCCGGCCCACCCGGCCGCCTCCTATTCACGAAGAGAAAAAAAATCCTGATTGCAGCGGCCTCTTTACCTACCTCGCGCCGCCTTCACAGCGTCCGCATTCATCCTCCTCCCACAGCCGTGTATACTAGTGACATGTGGTGGATCATGGTGAAGCTATACAAGAAGCCAGGTGTAGACAACTAGCTAGATAGAAAAGAATAGGTGAGGAGGAACTTAGCACAACAGGTAGCAACGTGAAACACACTGGCTTAAAAGGCCGCTAAGGACAAGGGTGTACTACCTAAGGGATATATAGTAAGTGTGAAAAATAGATGTGTGCCTTTATTGACAAATGGAGGACGAAGATGTCTCACCTACAGTTCTACACATAATAAGACAGAAAAATGTGGTGCTTGTGTGTAAGGTTGCAAATTAATGTGAGATTAGTGTGGTTTTTTTTTAAGAAAAATATATAGATAATAAAATCTGTCGTTCTTATGAAGAGAATTTAGATAATTTGATTATAAACTTACTACTACATCAGAGATGACAGACCAAGTTATCCGTGGAATGGAACTTGTAAAAAAAAAAAAAAAACAGACCGAGTTTACCTGAATCGTTATAATTCCGTGCAGATGTACTGTAGCTGGCGGGCGAGTACGTTCCGTGTGGCACCGCAGGGGCCTGAGCCTGAACGCCGGTGCGTGCGCCTGCGCCAGGCCGGCCGGACTCCGGAGGACGACGACGACGACGTACCACGTACTCCGACGATACGATGCTGCGGAGCCGTGCCGTGGTACTGGGCAGAGGCAAGTAGCGGTTGCCGCGCGCGCGGGGCAGTGGAGCCGTGGTACTGCTACCCCGCGTCCGTCGATCAGGATGGCTAGTGCCAGCGGCCGGGCCGGCGTGCCAACGGTGAGCGGTGAGCCACGTACGGGCGTGTCAGAAGCTAGTTCGTGCCACCCGCTCTTCGTCGACTCGCCGATCTGGTCGAGTGGAGCACGGAGTACGGTACAGTCGGGTCCGGTTGGCATGCATGTTTGCCGACGGATGGTCATCGCTGGCATTTACGTTCTTATCCAAGAACGTACTGTACGCTAGAGGCATCGTCGGCCCCGCTGGCGCTGGGGCCTTGTTTTGATTCCAAAACGTACGCTGCTGAATGTTAGTTCCGCCGCGCGCGTGTTCAACAGTTACAAGCTCCCATTCGGTCGGTCGGGGGACACGTACGCGAGGGCCCTAAGGCATTTCATTTCATCACGTGTTGACTGTTGAGACATCAACAGTAGTACGGTACACAGAAAACTAGTCTAACCGGTGGGTGTATAAAAAGGACAGAAAAAAAAATGGTACCGTGTCATATTGGTCTGATGTAGGGCAAGATGACTGCTCATTTTTTTGCCAACACTAGAGTTTCCATTTGCAAGACAGAGTTAAGAAATGGTACCGTGTCCGGAACAGATGGAAACATGAAGATGACATCCCACCAATTGGCCAGGTGACCACTGACCATCGTGATCTGAGGGGGCGTCTCCAATGGCGCTCAAATAACTAGCAGATAATTCTATTGGCTATCAAAAGACTTTACAAATAGCTAGCTAGATGAGGTATAAAAATAATATAAAAGAATATGTTGATTGGCTATCGAGGAGAGAGACCAAATAGCTAGCGACTTTCAAATAGCTCTAATGACTAATAAATATCTAATCTAAGCCCGCTCTCCTAAAACATCTCTCACATAACCTCAACTATAGTGTTTATTTTTTTCTTATTTAAGTGTCTCATCTACCTAATGATTTGTAAAGTCGACATCGATAAATTAATAAAATTGTTTCTAGCCAATGATTTGGAACCATGGAGACGCGCTGAAGTCAAGAAGCTAAGCCACCATGAGCGTCTGATTGTGGACCACCGGCGCAAAGCACCAAAGGCAGGGAAAGGACAGTCACCACCCAGGCTGGCACCACCACCAGGCACAACAGCCAATCGAATGGACAAAATCTCTCGTACTACTATACAATTTGGATTTTATCGCTAATCAAGCATGTCACAAAACCCACGAGGCCACGGGAGTATTTTGGACGCAAGATGCTGCAAGGACATGGTTACAGACTTATACAGTACTTCGTTAGAGGTAATCCACATGTTTGACAACTAAATGAAAGAAATACGTTGGCTTGTAACCACGTCATCCGATCATCCGTTACAAGCACATTAGATTATACTAATAATGATAGGCCACCCCATGATAGACCATTTGCATTCAAGCTATCGCCTATCAGGCACTTGTACATTTAGTGGCGCTCATAAGATCACAGCCTAAAAAAAATTACATCACGTAAAACCTAATAATAATGTTACAATGTTACAACACGCTACAACGGATCTGCGGTGCTGAATTAGACAGTAATAAAAATATCAGCTCTACAATAGGATCCACAGCGGAGTCTCCAATATGCCAGCTTCACTACTCAATGTCAAAACCGGAACAGTTCTAGTTGTATTCTACAAAACAAACAGCTTACGACGAGTTTAGCGAGAGAGCACCAGAGGCAAATAGAAGGTTCCTCCTTGAAAACTGCAACAGCCAGAAGTCCACAAATTCTTCAGTTTTACCACATAATAATACCGCCAATAAAAATGATGCTGAATGAAGGAGAAATTTCTCACCCGCAGACTATAAACAGGAGTTGATTTTGTAGGCAGAGCTTTAAGCAGTCTTAGTCGGTTAGCTGAGCTGCCTTTGCTGTTACAGAAAAAGGAGTTTTGCTGTCAGAGTAAGAGAATTAACTCTATGGTCGAATGGATGAGAATCTTAACATGTCAAACTTACGTGTCCTCTGTCTTCAGGGTTTTTGTGCTGGAAGCAACATCCCAGAGCTTAACAGTACAGTCAGCCGATCCCGATGCAAGCAATGCTCCTTCACAGCTAAAAACAACAGCAGCAGGATATAATAACCAAGAGCATATTTCACGAAATCATATAATTAAGCAAATCTCTCAAATTACAAGTAAATGCAGTTCAACCTTATGTCACAGAACAGCACACATCATGAACGATCACAGGAACAAATAATATACTCCCTTCGCCATAAAAAGAGTGCAATTCTAGCTTTGCATCTGGACATTGCGACAGAGGGAGTACATTTGAAGCCTTACATTCCAAATTAAATAAAGTGGAAACCGTGCAAAAAGGAAAAAGAGGCAACCTAGTGTTTTAAGGACTTCGCTATTAGTGTAACAGTAATATCATGTGTCAGTATGTTGGAGAAGATGAAATTTTGTACTGCTTCTCAAAATATAAGGATCCATAGTATATTAAAATTGTAAGACAAGAAATTATCAAACATTCCCATTCTGGCTTTTCTAGGTACATTGTTTAGATATAGACCATGTCTACATACATAACAAAAGTCATGTATCTACAAAAGCTAGACCAAATTATAATCTGGAATGGAGGGAGTACAAGAGAGTATTTAAGGACCTCTGGTGTACATCCAAACGGCAATGAGAATAACAAAACAGAGAGTTTGGGGGGTTTTGGTGTGAGTCCGAGGGCTTGCCTTTTTGGCTGGCCTGGGGTTTGTTGTATGGGTTTCCCATTTTTACTTCTTAATATAATTATGCGCAACTCTCCTGCATTTTTGAGAAAAAAAAAAAAAAGAAAATGCTATACCCAAAATAGTACTATGCTATGAAGCCTAGATGCTAATTTGGCTACAGATATTTGAATCAGATTGCAGACCTAGGTGAGAAAAAATTCGAATGATCTGTTTTCCTTTAATTACAATGAACACTTGCTCTTTGGGCAAGCTCACGCAAGAGGTACTAAGATAAAAAGAGACTTGGCATGAACTAAACAAGTTACAACAGCATATAATGATTACCTGAAAGCAAGTGTCCACACACAAGAGCTGTGTCCTAGTAGTGGTGAAACACAACGGCCAGTCGAGAGATCCCATATCATGATTGTTCCATCTTCATCTCCGGAGGCCATGTATCGATCCATCAGGTGACATTGCCAGTGATAAAACCATACTCCTATGACCAATAAACATCCGTATACATTCGCCCGCCTGAACATCCCATAGTCTTACAGTTTTGTCGCTAGAGCCGGTGGCAATGTAGTTACAGTTTACATGCCACTGGACACACTGTTATGCAAAATATTTCCAGGCACAAGGGAAAAAAGATCAGCCAATGCATGCTTGGCATCGATTCAGGGTATTGATAAAACAAGTACATATCCAAACATAAAATAATTAAAAACACCAATAATTCAAATTTAACCAAACCATTATTATCGAATTATTTAAACATACTGGACCAACAAGTTCACTTACATCAACATCAGAAAGATGCCCAGCCATTATTCGCAAAGGCTGGATTTTATCCATTGACCAAATTCTAGCAGTCCTGTCATGTGAAGCACTAGCAAAGTAATGGCCAACTGGGCTGAACTGTCATAAAAATATAAAAAAAAAAAGGTGTCAACAAAGAGTATAATGGATAAGGAGTATTAAGATCTTTACAAATACAAGGTCAACATCATAAATGGCTGTTCACATACTTGGACATCCCAAACCGGGTAGTTGTGTCCTTTGTAACAGACAAGATTGGCATTCAGCTTGGTGCTCCATAATCTTACTGTAACAAATAAAAGAAGAATAACAGTGATAAATTTAAAAGACAGCTAAAAAAAGAAAAGGATTTGCTACAAAATTAAACATTGTCTAAGATATGAGATGTATTACTTGTCGAGTCTGAAGATGATGACAAGAGGAAATCCCCAAACGGGCTAAAGGCTGCAGAATAAACTGGTCCAGAATGGCCTTGAAATAGTGTATAGGTTTTTTTCCCCTCATCTAATATTGATATGCGCTCACCCTGGGAAGACCCATTCTCACTCTGTGAACTTGCTGAAATTCAAAGTATACCAAAGTAGCAAACACCATCAGTATTCAACTAGAATATTTGAATGCTAGAATTATTCTCATGTCCTTGACAGGTTTTGGAGACATAATGCAATTCGAGTACATTTATTTGAACTTGTAGTCAGTATTTTTTTTTCTAAGAACTTGGTCAAAGCAGCAGAGTTTGACTTATAGGACAAAGCTAAAGGTAACTATAATTTGGAACGGAGGGTGTAGTTGAGAATTGAAGAACACAATCAACTTTGATTTTAAGATGATATATTGCACTTTGTGTTTTTAACATAAGCCAGTTAAATTTTCAAAACATTATGTCAGGCATGACCTTGGCCTAAACTAGATGCAAAATTATGCATGTGCAAGCAAACATTAAGAACATGAAGATACAGAGTAGAAGAATTGGTAACAAATAAGAAAATGCCTAACTTACATAGTTTTGCTGGTTGGCCAATCTTTGACATATCCCAGACCTGTAGGAAACCAAGGAAAATTTACCAACCAAAAATGCGGATAACATGAAAAAGAAGATATCGCAGTTGACCTGAATGGACTGACCTTCACTGACGAATCAGAAAACCCACCAACAACCAGCGACCCGTCGTGTGATATTGATGAGCAGTTTAATCTGTGTTCCATATTATGATACTCAAACCATAGTATTAACAATAAGGTCATAAGTATTTAATAACAGTTATATTTACCCATTATGTGTATTGAGGAATGTGTAGAAGCTAACAGATGGCAATGCCACGCTATTCAGTTGTGCACGGTTTCGCGAGGTCCTCAAGAAGCGATTGTTCAACTTCAACGGGCCTGAAATATAAAGACGTTTCATACACGCATATCTCAAGGTTGATTAATTTGACAGAAAGAAGTGTGAAACAATTAAACCAACACAAACCTCCAAACTAAACAATTAAATGTCATAGAAAGAACTATTTGCCGTATGAGTTGAAACTGCATATCAGAATGTATACTAGCTGTCACCATAAATGGTGAGAAGGCTTAAATATGCTAAACCCCAAGCACTGAGCACAAAAAGGGTTCACAAATAATGCAAAAGGCATCATTTGGTCTGTTGTGCACAGGGCCTTAATTTTCTGTGTTGTCCTATAAAATGGGCTTCACTTCCAGCTGTATTACAAAATAAGCATCCTGATCACAAAATCAAAATTTCTAGCAAGTAGATGGCATTCACATGTGGAACCTGGAGGATACCTTTCAGTGACAAAAATGATATTCTTGAAGGAATCTTAAAGTAAGGTATTATTTAGGATTTAGGACTTTGAAAAGATTAGACACAGTAACAGATAATACATGAAAAATTGGGAGGACAATTTACCATAGACAACCAGAAAAGAATTACAAACATACGTTGCTGGCAGAGTTAGCTCCGGTTTCACTCGAGGTGCCACAGAAACCATGCTTGTTTCAGTTCTGACGTTTTTTCCAGTCGCACCTACAAGCTTGTCCTTTTGGCCTTCTTAAGAGAAGCACCTTGCTTTCCACCTTCTGCATTTCTTTTCTGTAGCAAAATATAATGAGAAAATTTATGACAAGGAATAGTAAAAGAAATATGGATTGCAAAGACACCAAAATTCCTATGACCAGGAACACAGATATGCACAGTCGAACCAAGCAAGGAGCCTTTGCTATTAGCTACAGCCTACAGATAGCGCAGTTATGCTGTTGGGGGCACATTCTGAGACACAAGATGACACTTCCAGTGAAACGAAGGTCGGTATTTCAATGGCAACAGTACAGATTACAGAACACATAATGTGAGAAGATTCTGATATTACAAAAGAGTTCCTTGCCTTGTTATCTTCTGCATCAGCATCCTTGCTTTCAGCTTCTATTTTATCAGATTCTGCTAGTGCCTTCTCCATTCGCTCTTCAACAGAATCTTCAAGCAACTGCAAAACATGATTTTAATTGAAGTGGAGGAGAGCATATTGAACAGAATATATTAACTTGGCTGGAAATACATCAAATACAAAGTATTTAATCTGCAATGTTGGCTATTGACACAACTTAAATGGAAAACAGACCAACAGATGCATAACATACCCCCCAATGTACTTCCTTCTGATTTATCTGTTTTGCTAAGTCCTTACTTGTCCCAATCAGAGCAACAACGTCAGCATCATCAGAGATTAATGAGGGTTGCCCAGGAGATACTGCCAATGTAGCGTACATTGAAGTGGTAGAGAAGATTGTAAGAAGTGAAAATGCAGGACAATACAAAATTATAAATAGGAGTACATTTCAACAGATCATGGAATTGTACCTTCAAAAGTTATGTGCTCATTGATTACTCCAAGCACCACAAGAGCTTGTGTTTTCTGGAGATACTGGAGAAGCAATTCATACGAATACTGCAATTGAACATAAGGCAAAAATTTTAGTTGGGGCAGCTGATGTTTTTATTCCACATAGCAACACCAAAGCATCCAAGAAATCAAATCACAATAGCTGTCAAGGAATGCAGCAGACAGATATAAAGTAATAGCACTAGAACACAAAAACGCGAAAAACTTCAGCAGAGAAACACTGAGCTTGCTTGCCTATAAAACCGTGAACACAGATCTGCTATAACTCCCAAAATATAACAATATGAAGCCTGCTATGGCAAGTGGAGTCGGCCCGCTGAGAGGGGGCAAGGGGTTGTTCTTGTATCCTGTCCTCAATCATTCTACCAAAGCATCTTTGGTATCGGGGGGCGGGGTAGCAGAGCAGGCTCCACCGCCATAACAGACATGCTAACTATCTTACTGTCCAAGAAATACAATTGAAATAACACTTCCACCTTCAACAAAATATCCAGCGGATTAACCAATAGAAGGAAGAACAGAAACAGAACATAAGGTATCCCCTGTGACTACACTTAGCAATATGTAGGTGTGAACATGAAAAATTCAGGTACGCCATGATAAAAGCATTGCACAACTTATTTAACATGACAAATATTTTATCTCAATAACGTGATCAATCTAAGAAAGAGCATGGGTGAACTAACAAGCACAGTTCAAAAGGATAGTTTAGAAAAGGAGGGGTTAGTAATGCAGTTACCTCACATAATTTAATTTTAAATTTATTTTTCCTAAAAGATCGGGCCAGTTCCATTTCCTGAAAAATATGGTATGCAGAAGTTAAACGCACAGTTCTATAATGCTAAAAAAAGTAAGATCAATAATATAAAACATGGGCCCATTCACAACATGTCATGATATAGTTCAGAGCTAAATAACCTCCAAGTGTGAAGGAGAGAGGACGCCTTCCAACTTCTGAAGATCCCTTGAATGCATCACCTCATGATCTTCCCGAAATGTATGGAAAAATGACCGAGCTGTGCGAGGTAGTATCAAAAAAAAAAAATGCTCTGAATAAATTAAGGTAAATAACAAAAACAAAGAAAGTCTGTCAAATCAAAATATATACAAAATAACACATACCTTCCTGCATATGTCCCTCTGCCACTAGATCCATGAAGCTATGGATAAAAACAGGGTAGAGGACGCAAGTAATTCGTGCTACAAAAAATATCTGAATTAAGAAACATGAATTATCAAGGTTTACGAACACAATGGTGGACAGTAAGTGAAAAAATCAGATGACGTCATTAAATAGTTCGCCAGCCATAACTAAACACCATTTTGTAAAACTAGAATTACATAAGTTGTCAAGGGCAAAATCATGCTTATATGAAAGATTTGAGATTCATAAAAGCAGATCTGCCATGTAAATTTGTGCCACAGAACGCAGAGGATTCAATTAAATGTACCACTTGAAGGTAACAGTAAGAAATAGTTTTAAGGTGTCATGCCTTGGTTGGGAAAAAAATCACATTTAATATGTGAATATGTAGTACAACTCAACTACAAGCAGTGCACCTTATATTGATCAAGAGAACTATATGCCCACGTTCTTAATCTGCTATATCCATCATGGTATCTTGCTGGATCATTGTCAGACCTGTTATTGAAGAATATAATCAATCAACGGATGTATACGGTAAGATTATAAGTGAAAACATAATCACTTCAGAATCTGAGGCATTAGGAAAACTATTTGTAGGAAGAGTGGAAGAAAAATGATAAAAAAAACTGAACTTTCATTATTATAATATCAATAATTTGTAGGAAGAGTGGAAGAAAATGATGAAAAAAAACTGAACTTTGATTATTATAATATCAATAAAGCACCACTGAACCAACAAAGCAGACTGCTTCACAAATCATCACATGCAAGTAGTGAAAACACTGTTTACCAAATGGCCACAGACAGCAGGCTCTAACAACTTGATGTCACAAAAAATTTCAGGCAGGGAAACATTGAATTTGTTGTTACCTATCCCTTCCCTTCTTAATATGACTGTCCTAACATCTAATCAACATGTAGCCCATTTCCTCCTCTCAAAAAAGAACAGGTGTCAGACACACGAGTGGAAACAACCTGAGAAAACAAACTATGGCACTTGCTACTAAAAGAAAAGTAACAGTATCTTTTTTTTTCCCCTCAAATCGAACATGCAGGAGAACTACATGGCTTTGTATCAGGATTCAGGAGATAGAATACAACACTACAATTGCAACACAGCCCACACACTCTTCCTCAAAATAACAGTGTTAGCCAAAGTTAAGCATTTTTCACAACAAACTTATTGCAATTTTCAATTAATGATAAAATTTAATCAGGGTTTGCTACCATGATGGGCCTGAACAATGGCCTGTAATCTGCAGGTGGCAGCCACTTAAAACATGGATCATCATGAAAACTGAATTGACATGATTTTTATATCCTTCAATCCACAACATGGATCTTCATGAAAACTGAATTGACATGATTCTATACCCTTCAATCCACAACATGAGTGCCAATTAAACCTACTGACTATCTAAGCCAACAGTTCAATCCAATTCGACTATACATTCAAAAAAAAAAAGATCACTTTACACGAGTCCACTATATTTCCTCGTACGAGAAGCTACCAACACTGGCCAAGACGACCAGGTCAGAGCTACGGCCCAATCTAGCTAGCCAGGGAAGCGGGCGAACCTACCGGGCAAGCGCGACGTCGGAGTTGGCGGAGGTGGAGAGGCGGTTGCGCTCCTCCTGGAGCGCAAGCTCGGTGAGGCGGAACCCCTTGCGCTGCAGGTACTGCTGCACCTTCTTCTCCATCTCCTCGTCCTCCATTGCGGCCGCCAGCGCGGAGGGAGCGAGCCGAAGCGGCGAGCTCTAGGGTTTAGGCGCGTGGATCTCGCGACACGAGAGGACGAGCGCCAAAGCGCGCAGCAGATAGCGGAAGGGCGGAAGGCGGCTCGCCGGCGAGGCGTACGAGTGAGGGCGAGCTGCTGCGAGTGGGGCCGAGCCGACGAGGTCGTGGCGTGTGGACCTGACAGCGAGCGGTGAAGGTCGACGGCGGAACGCGACGATGGAGGAGCGCCCGCCTGGAAGGCTCGAACACGGCGGCGAGCGACTCCCTCCAGCCGTAATGGGCCGGTCAATGCGTCGGGTCGAGTATTGGGCCCAACTGGGCCGTGTGCTCTACAAGGCACTCAAAGGGTGTCGCGGCCAAAAAAACGAACAAAGGCCCAAGAAACAAAAACAGTCAATCGTGGCCCATATCATCTCAGCAGGAAACTCATCGTTCCCTCAAAAAAAAAAAAAGCAGGAAACTCATCGGCGCGTTACGCAGTTGGACTGAAAGATTGATTGATGGTACAACAGCCGCATTTTGGTGGGTCCAAATGATATGAGACTTTGCCATTCTATGCATCGGTTCCAGAAGAGAGGCGCCCAAATCAAACTAGTTCATCACTAACCATGTTATCTACCCAAAAAAAAAAAGGTACTGCTACCATGTTAACACCTTTACATCCTTTACATCGGTATCACAGGAGGGTCAGAACTCAGAACACGTTGACAGCATAGGGGGATTACACCGGCGTTTCTTGAGACAACCATGGAAATCATGTCCATGCAGCACCTCCAAAAGCGCAGTTTCCATACCTGTATATAGAGGAGGGGATTACATAAATTTCATCTACATAAAGTATGGACCATCTCTAACAGAAACCTCACTACATTACAGTTTCCTGAACAAATACATGCAAGTATTTCACAACGAGTGCATATAAGTAATTTCTCTGAATTCTGTTTTTTAATAATGAAAAGATCTTTTTGACAGAAGAAAGAGAACTTTACCTTTGGTAATAATATTCACCACCTCAGCATGATTACTTAGCATTCACCTGACATGAAAAGCCATGATTAATAACATTCGCCATTATAAAGATGCTTTGCTAAATAACGGTATCTAAATTATGACACCGTCCAAACAAGGTCAACCACTCATTGTTTGCCTGTTGCCAAATATGCTCGACTAAGTCTCTTTTCACTTGTGTATGTGTTCGATAAACATGGAAATCAACATTATACATGTATCATTGAAGTATTGTATCAATGTTATTGCCTTTTTCGCTTCAGGTGGAAGAACAGTCGATGTCCTGGGCTGTCAAGTCAAAGAATACTCATGCCTATCTCCCTCATCTTTAACTATATCATGTTATAAAGAATAATAAAGGTTTTGAATCATTCTTCCAAATAAAGGCTATGTTGTTGTTGTTGCTTTCAATAAGCCTTACGGCTCCACAGGTGTGATAGATTAGCACAAAACTGAAGCGAAGTTGCAGCACCCTGATAACAGGACTGCTTGGGAGTAACTATGTTTCAGACTGCGTGCTTATTACTTATTTGGACTGCATTAATTTACCATGCATAGTGGTCGAACAGATATTTTTAAGGGGCAGGGGTAATCAAGGAAAAATGCAACCAAACGAGACCCAAACTACCTAAATAGCTATGATCTACCAGACCAGATCCAATCTAAAAAAAGCACAGATACGGCAAGTACCTCAATTGTTGTTGCCAAACAATTTCTGCCGCAGAAGCTTCAGGCCTATTGCATGCTCAGCTTTCAACTCATCAGTCATCTCCCTAGTGTCCATGGTCATGAAAGAGTTGTATGTTTTCAGCATAGCAGCCTCCCTCTTGAGCCTTGCTGCCTCAACCTTTGCATCAGAAACCCGCAGCTGGATCTCTATGAATTGATCATGACGCTTTTTAGCAGAGGCCTGAATATCCATGTACTTCTTCATAGCTTCACTCAAATCAGTGTCACTATCTCTAGTCTTGCCTTTGCCATTGCATTGTTTCTTGAATTCTTTTCACTACTATTGGATGTTCCTTTTCTTGGGTATCTTCAGGTGTGGGTGTGCTGTTCCCCACCCCCCGTCATCACCCAATTTCCTTTTGTTTGATTTCTCAAGGTCCTCCAATAGTGCATGCCACTTCGGTTCGTCACGAAGAACCTTCCAGCAATGCATAACTATGAATGGGCCTTCTTTATAGTCGCCCAAATAAAATTGCAGAGCCTTTTTCAATCAATTGGTCATCTGATTGTTCGCTGGCATCACTTGATTCAGCCTTCTTCAAAGACCAGCAGAAAAACCTACCCATCTCTTAATCTTTTTGAAACCGGTCTCTTAGATGCTTCACTTTCCTCGTCCGTTTTGTCGACGTAGTGCTATTGTAGAATGCAAGTACATCGCCCCAATATTGCTCGCTTTTTTCTTGCCATTACTGCTGAAAGGGTCATTGGAATACTTTAACCAGGCACGCACCTACAATTTCGCTTACAAGATCAGAGATAGCTTGATTCTTGGTGAAGACCAATTTAATAATTTTATTACTTACCAATCTCAAGTCTTCATCTGGTTTCCATGACAGGCGCTTCTCTGTCCTAACATCATCCCCATCATCAGTGTTGATGGCAGGTTTGCCTTGTGAACCCAACACAACATGTTGAGTCACTGAACCAGGTGGTGGTTGTGGAGGCCACGGTGGGATTGGTGGCGCAAAATAAGCATGACCATTTGGGGGAAGCTTAGAAAACCACTAGGCATACTGCAATCAGAAGCATAGTAAAATGAGAAAATCCATGCATGCATTGTCAAGTGATACAGCCTACATACATCCAGAATGCAATTTCACTCAAATAGAAGAAGTAATGAACAATTCTAACTGCCAACCAAAAATGGGCATTAAACAAAAGGCAAGTTTGTAAAATAAATAAAACTCTGTAGACTCCGATGGTTTAATCCTGAGGCAAGTTACTAACCAATACATTTAAGCATGCATAACCTCTGGTATAAGTCGGTGTCGGAAACAAAAGAACAGAAGGATATGCAGGCATGAACAGTTCAGCATTACAAGATACTAAATTTCGAAGGATCATTAACACTGAACACTAGCATGAACACTAGCATTTCGAAGGAGGCGCGCTCTCTCGGGCGACTCGGCGGCGCCGAAACCCTAGCCTTCGGGCCCTTCCCCACGCCGCCCCCAGCTGGACCGCCGCCGGAGCTCGCCACCGGAGTTCGTGGAGGGCAAGGACGGTGGCGGCCGGGCGCCCCTTGCCTCTCCCTCTCCCGGGGGGGTGGAGGACATTGGGTCCGACTGCACTTCTCAAGGTGTTGGTGGCCGGCGATTCAAGGTGCTGGCGGCTCCGGGCACGGATCCGGCATCGTGGTAGTTGGATCCAGCCTTCTCGGGGCAGATCCGCACTACCGCGGTGGCCGGCCGGGCAGCCAAGGCCCCGGGCGGCGGTGTCTCGCGGTGGTCTTCGTGGCAGCGGGGGCGGCGGTCTTTGGCCACGCCGTCGCGCTCACCGGGCGACGGCGGCGGATCCGGCTTCCTTGGCCAGCCGGCCGGGCGGGCGGGAGGCGGGCGGATTGGCGCAGTGCAGCGCTGAGGTTCAAGCGCGCGCGTGATGGTCCGCTGTTCCCTCGTATATTGTATCGGGCGACAAGCGAGGTGGTGTTGGTGGTGGTGCCGGGCGTGTTGGTGGGCCGCTGTGGTGGTGTAGCGGTGGCCGCGCGCAGACGGGCCGCAACGCAGGGACGGGACGGCCGACGCAGCCTTTGCGCTGGGCGGCGGCGGCGGCGATGGCGGCGGCCTTGCAAGGTGTTGGGCGCAGCCGACTCGAGGCCGCGGAGGCCCCCGCGGTGAGGGCGCGGTTTGACATCGCTTCGCCCATGGTGGACGGGAGGCGGAGTCGGTAAATCCTGGCCGCAGCGGGCATGTAGGGGGCTGGCGAGTTGGTGGTGCTCCCCTCCTCTTCCTCGTCGGTTGTTGTTTGGCGTCGCCTCGGTGGCGGGCCGGTGGCGAGTATGTTCTCGCGGTGTCATGGCGACATTGTGGTGATGTACCGGTCCATCTCCTCGGCTGGGGAGTTGCGGAGGCAGTGGGGAGCCGGTTACTTGACTGTGAGCGTGCTAAAGGTGCGGTGTCAATCCGGGCGAAAGCCTTCACCGACATTATTGCCGGTGGTGGTGGTGGCGGTGCCCTTTGTGCGTCGTTATTCCCGTTGGGGACACCACTATGGGGCATCGTGGCCTGAAGCATGAAGTCTCGGGGTGAAAACCCAGTCCAGTTTTCTGGACGACCGACGGCGGCGCCTTTGGCGTCGTGTCCTCCTTGGAGGCGTCGCGTCTCGAGACTCTTCTCAGCTTGTGACAGTGGGAGGTCGTTTGGTTGGCACGGGCGCAGCGGCATAAGAGGTGCGGCTTGGTCTTGGTGTTGGCGGCGAGGTGCAGAGGGTCCATGGGTGCTGGAGGTCTTGAGCTGGTGCGCATGGTGCTGTGGTGATCTCGGTGAAGGCTGGGCGGAGGTGGAGCTCTCTGAGCGGTTTCAGTTATCTGAGTCCTGGGCAGTAGACAGTGGTTTTAGTGGAGTGTGAGTTGGTGGGTGAGGCGAGGCCCCCACACGGAGTAGCCAGGATCAGTGGTTTTCAATGGTGCCGTGACTGGGAATTGCTGCTGATGCTATGCTGGAGCGGGGGGGTCGACGATCATGTGTGTGCGGTTTGGAGACGCTGATCCCGTGGTGGAGGAGTGACGGTGGCCGCTCGGGCTTGCAGCGGGCTTCGGCACAGCGTTGGTAACGACGGCGCAGGTTCCGACGGCCTGCTTTTCATCTCCTCTCCCAGGTGGTGGTGGTGTAGTTGAGTTCTGTGGGTTTGTCGATGTCCCAATCCGACCGGTAGTTGTGGATGGAGGCTCGTGTTGATGACCCAATCCAACCGAGCGGAACATCATGTTATTTTTCTCCCATCCGAGTGGTGTTGTTGTAACAAGTGGTAGGGGGAGGGGAAATCTCTCCTAAGTTGAGTTGAGTGGGCGCTAGTGGTGGCGCAAGTTGAGTTGATTTGGTACCTAAGTATGCAGGTGGAGTAGGGTACCCTCCAGAATTGTATGGTTTTTCTAAAGCGGGTTCCGGTCAAGCGGGGCCGGCACTTGCGCTTTTCCTTTTTTTTCGCCTAATAAAAATCGCAAAGAAAGTTTTTTGCCGCCCCTTCTTAAAAAAAGAAAGCAAAGAGCAGCTGCAGCATTTATGAACAGGAAGTCACAGGAGGACTTTCTGGTGGAGATCTGAGTACAAATTTGCTGCTGGTTTATCGATCCATTCC
This sequence comes from Hyparrhenia diplandra, assembly GCA_015847255.1. Classification (NCBI taxonomy): domain Eukaryota; kingdom Viridiplantae; phylum Streptophyta; class Magnoliopsida; order Poales; family Poaceae; genus Hyparrhenia; species Hyparrhenia diplandra. The sequence continues at coordinate 95,125 of JADLZK010006537.1, forward strand.
TATACAAAACTATAATCATAGCTCATAAGTGTAGCCCATTTCTCAGTCCCCAAACAACTAGAGATGTGACTGAAATGGCCACAGATTACGGCACTGGCACTTGCCACCAGCCGAGACGAGTGGGCCGTAGCCAAGGCCACCGAAAAGTTGGGGAAAGCGGTCAAGACTACCTGGCCAGCATGTGCGGGGGCCGGAGGTAGGGACGCGGCTGTGGTCCCTGCGGCGCAACCTCGGCAAGGCGCAATCCCTTGCGCTTCAGGTACTCCTGCACCTTCTTCTCCATCTCCTCGTCCCCCATTGTCGCCATAGGAAGCCCAGCCGGCAAGCTCTAGGGTTTAGGGCCCGGATTCAGCGCCGGCGAGAGAGGGAGACGGAGCCGGGGAGGATGACGGCGAAACCCCAGAGGCCGAGGCGACGGAAGGGAGAGAAAAGAAGCTGTTTGGGCTTCATGTTACTGTATGGGCCGTTACCCGTTGTCCCCTTGATTGATGGGCTTCAGAATGACTCGCCTACCAGACCGAGACTTGTTTCGGCTGTTCTGCGCCAGAAATGATTGGGCCAGGAAATCATTGGAACTCGAAAACATAAATGGACCGAAAACTTGATTGGGCTGTTGTGGGCCAGAAATGATTGGGCCAAGCAACGGAGAAGGGCAAAACACATCTCTCATCTTTTCAAATTGTTCATGTTACGTCCCCTGTCCCCTGTTGTGAGGCGTTTTAAATACGGTTTTATTTCCTTTTTTATTTTGGTTGAATATTTGAAAAATCATAGTACCTCATAGAAAAATCATAAAATAGTAATTAATTTTTGTTGGACTCCATATAAGTAGGTCTACACACTTTGAATATGCATATACGGTGGAGTATGTTTTAGTACAATGTTATCATTGTAGCTTTAGATCTTTATTTTTTTAAATTAATTGGAATAATTCATAGCTATAGTTTCTATCCTGTACAATTGTGGTAAAAATTTTATATATTTGGGTTTACGCTTGTTAAATCTAATTAAATATATATTTGGGTTTTACTACTTAGCTTTATATATTTACTATTTTGGGTTAGTTCGGTCATGAATCATGATCGAGACCGAACCAAACTAACTAACCGAGAACGAATTTGCTCGCGCGCATCAGATGGGCCAAAGACAAACAAGTTCAGTAGATCACACACAGGCAGCTTTAGCAATGTCAAGGGGAGACCGCCGGTTGCCGCCCTCTGGATTGAAGCGGCGGTGCATGTGGGCCCGACATCACCAAAGCGAACGCCGGCGTGTGGCACACATGTGGCGAGGTCGGGCACGGTCCACCCGAACCTTGCGTTCCGGCCGGCGCTTGCCGTGTCCACCGTTGACCGCCACTATCCGGCCCCACACCGGCAGGAGAGCTAGGACCGACCAGGTCGACTAGTCGAAGGACGGAGCTGTGAGCGTTGACCACCTGCAGGTGGTAAAGGAAATTCGTTCGTCGCCGGGTGCCGGTGCCGGTGGTCCATCAACGGTCTGACTGAGAGTGAGAGATTGACCTGAGCCACTACCAGGCCCGGGGAAATTAAAAGCAAGGTACCCGGTGTTTGACCTCCAAAAAGTCGCCTCCCCACCCCCACGTAAGATGTTCGGTCGCCGGCGACGGATCTGTGCACGCGCCAGGCGCCACCTGCAGCTGCAGGCCTTTCGTTCCATGAGTGCATGCGCTGCCGTTGACCTGCATATATAGTACATGCTGTCAGGGTCGATAGGGTAAAAGCGAGAGAGTGGAACCAGGAGTTTGCAGAGACTGACTCACGACACCATTGAGGTTGACCTTGTGCGTGCATATGCTGTGCCGCGCCTCACAAGTCAGAACCAGTCAGAGGGCGCACAACGGTCGCCACCGTACCTCTGAACTCGGCAAAGGTCAACCCGGAACCAAATAGCACGTCGTCGATCAAATACGTACTTCTGGCTTTGGTTGGGTCAGTTAATTCTCAGTTGCAAGGTCAACCTTCACCAGGCCAGGACGATACAAGGGTATTGTGGGATAGGATACTAGTAGTACAAGTACATACACAGACGAACTAGAGAAAGAAAACTTCAACTCATGTTCTCGGCACTTCGTTTGACGTTTCGCTGGATCATTCAGAAAGGGGAAAAATTATACCCTTCTAGGCAATGAATTCAGCACGCCTTTGACCATCATCTCTTATCGCACAATAGTCAATTCCCGTACGTACAACGATCGACAACGAGTTGCTTAACTCGCGGTCGATCCAACCGCGCACAATACTCTGAACAAATAGTATCCCCCGCCAATTAGATTGATGGATTAATTCGAGCAAGACTACCACCAGCTCCCTTTTGAATAATTAGCCGCCTTACTTATTTTTATGATATAAGATTGGGAGATGCTATATCTCTTTCACAAGAAATTTGACCCGATTTTTTGCAACATCCAGACCGCACGATTTAAAACCAACGATCACTAGACATCCAAATCAATTCACTTGACAACCGAGTTGAGCCTTGAGCCAAACGCACACAAACCAGCGGTTCTTAACGGGTCCGCCTTAAAGATCGGGTATCGATCTAACCCGTTAACTAACAAAGACCACAACCCACATGTACGGCCAAAGGAACAGTAATTACAAAATTGCCATTGACCCCTCCAAAGAAGAAAGGAATACACGAAGGGGACGGAGATGAAGGGAACAATCCATTCCCCGACCAATCCCGATCGATCCGGATCTACAAGCAGCAAGAAGGAAAAGGGGATCAATAAAACCGTATTGGTATGTGCCCTTTTTTTCTCGTTCTTATCCTTTGTTCATCCTCATCCCCCACGGTTCCTTCTCTGTGCTTTGCTTGTCCTTTTGAATGATGTCTACAACAACTCTGTTTGATTTGTTTCTCCTTACTTCTTGCCAACTATGTACAATGCACGATCTAAACACACATGCCAAACTGAACACATATGTCCAATCGAACATAGATGTCCGTGGCAATGTAGGATCAGTAGGGAATCATAATTCCATATAATCATCACTAAAATTGCAGTTAACTAAATTTGGAATCTAGACTATAACAGGTTTGCAAATTAGACTATAATAGTCCGCAATTCAACATTACAAAGTGAGGGATATCCTAAGACCCTATATCTTCCAATTTGTATAGTTACTTAGAGAGACTAAAAACACAACATAGCTAAACTATTTTGGGAACTAATATAAAAGCCAAGACAAGCAGTAGGTCACTATCAATTCATAGGTCCCAATTTTAACATAGATACTGATGATCAGTACCTCACAATTTCAACAAAGACAAGCATCTTTGGTGCTCCTCATGACTTACTTAGCAAAGTAGCAAACATTAAAAAAACATGACCAGGATATAGTCGCACTCACTAATGACATGCAGGTCCATTTGAATGCATAGAAGCTGAAAAACCCGACACCCATCCAGTTAAGCACATAAAACCGCTTCCCGAAAAAAAAAATTGCGCTTAAATATATTTGCAATTTATACTATAACGCTTTTTTGCAATTTACACTATACCAATTTGCAATTCAGCATTATATCGAACACGTAGAGACAGAGCTGGTGATTATATCTTCACATAAACTGTTGTCCTCATAGCAATCATACCACAAAAAATGCAAGTAATGAAAACTAACATAGGAAGTAGTAATACTTTGTGTTGGTATATCCTAAGGCTTTTTGTATAGAATAGATGTATAGTCGATCGGTTCTTAAACCGGATCCGGATGTTAGTTAGATCATGATACAAGCAAATACCATGTCGATACTATATAAGACATGTTATCCATAAAGTAAGCCACTCAACGACTTTACAGGCTTCATTACTCATGACTCAAGAGCCATTACTAACAAAGCATAGCATATTTGTTTTAAGTAAGAAATGAAACAAATCGACCGAACCCCATGACTTAATTAGCACCGCTGAAGCTCAAAAACATCGAAATTTGGAAGTGGGACTCACTAATGACAGGAGGTCCATTTCAATGGCCACAAGCTCCACAAGATTAAATACATCCAAATCGCCATCCGCACAAAAACAAGATACAGATTTTTACAAATTTAACAAACAAAACATGGGATATTCAATGCTTTTACAGATAGAGTTTCACTTGTCAACTAGGATATTGAATGCTTGAGCATGCTTTTACGAGATAAAAGATTTTGAAAAATTTTCACAAAGAAAACAAGGAACAAGATAAAGGTAAGGACAAGGGACAATACAAGGCATACAATACAATACAAGGGACAATAAAATATAAAGTACAAGACAAGGGACAATGCAAACACAACCGCAAAAGTCCTGCGATGACTTTACTTCTCGGCCTCGAGGGCCTAACGCCCACTTTCGGCCTCGAAGCGAAAAAGTGTTACTTTTCACAATGCGCCTTCGGCGCTAGGTTCATATAGGGAATCAAGCGATGTCATTTTGTATTGTCGCCTTGTATCGCAGGTCCCCTGTTTTTGGACTATGAGATCTTGTTTCAAACAAATTTTATTTATTACAAGGGACATGACAAACCGAGACAAACAAGTAGACAGATTTTGACAAAGTTTTTATAATTAAAAGGGACATGGCGGTTGTGACAAACCAATTGGCTAAGCTAAGGGTCAGCAATCACCAAACAAATACAACAGGAAAAGGGACATGACAAATTTGCGAAGTTGTTGATATTATTACGCAGGACAAATTGGACAAATCAACACAACCACCGCCAAAGAAGATGGCCACCAAGGCAACCAAAATTGGCTAAGCTAAGGGTCAAGAACTTTCGAAGAGGAAGGGCATGGGTCAGCAAATACAACAGAAAAGGGATGGATTAGTAGCTAGAACAATTTTCATTAGGCCAACCAATTAATGTAATTTATTGAGCGCAGCACTTTGTATAAATTCAGTATTATCTTGATTATCAGCAACAATTACATGTAACTCACTGGCTGGAACACACCTGCTGTTGCCCTACAACTTTTGTTAAAAGATTAGTGTGTTAAACGATTTCTCGTGGACCGATTGTTGTAGTGCTCTCACCTCTCCGTGAAAGACCCTATTCAGCTTGTTGCGAGGACATTGCGGTCGTACATACTTGAGGGGTTCCAATAATTGTAGCTTACTACATCAAGTTATCTCTAGTCAACTACTCTATTCGAAAAAGGTTATCTCTCGTCATTGTAGCTTACTATCTGTTATCTCTAGTCAACTACTCAACAAGACAAGCCTCGAGAATACATGCCTACACTTGAGGGGTTCCAATAATTAACAATTCATAAATGATGCAGCATATGCATCTACTTAACATTTTAAATGTAACCACTAAGATACCCCAAGTATAGGTCACTGCAAAAGTGACCATAACATAAAAGACATTGCATCAGCTTGCTTGTTGTTGAGCATATGACCGCTATGTATAGTTCACTACAAAGGAAAGATGGGTGTTCCCATGAGCTAAGACACAACAATCAAAGCGTGGTCACTAGGCAATAAGGGGCACCAACAACAAATAGCACCCATGAACAGAACATGCCCAAAACGACAAAGACAATTGAATGATCTAAGTGATGTAAAAAATTTTGACAAAATTTTATTTATAAAAGACCAGACATTGCACATATTACACAACATAATTACAAAGGATGTAAATGTGAAATTTACTACTAAAAAAAATGTGCAATCATGAAAAAGGTGCTTCTACATAAAGGAATAAAATATTCAATATCTGGTATGAAAGGACAACATAATGTTTTCTTAGTTCTAGTGGTTTTGTCCTCAGCCAGCTTCCTCCCTAGTACGAAGCCCTAATAGTGTCATGAGTAGTAGTCCTACAGTTTAGCTCAGCTTTAAAAGTAACCTCACGCACAATGGATTACTGATTCACAGGAAAGAAAATCAACTAATGTACCATTTCAGCCGCCCATTTCAATCAACTCATGTACACAATGGATCACAGATTCACTATTAGAAAAGAAAATCAACTCATGTACCTATCAAGGAAGACCATTTGCAATCAAGAAGCTGCTATACCTCAACTCACCAAAGTCAACAAAATCACTATTTCAAACAATAGTGATAAAGTTATTTATAAATAATAGATATTGCACATGTTACACACAGTAATTGCAATATTTGAAGTGCGCTAATTCACTACTAATAAATGTGCTGTCGGGGAATATGGCGCTACTACAAAAAAAGAATAGGATCATAGAAATTAGACTCTCTGGTAACACGTTCAACTTCTTTGATCTGTCCAGTTCTTGCAGCTGCTTCTATGTATTTGAAATGGATATCTGGACCCTCACTATTGGTGCAAAGAAATTTAATATCAATGGATGCCACGTTAAGAAATTTAATTTAATATTAAGGTAAGCCACGTTAAGAAAATACCAACATCAGGAGTGTAACTACCTGGAGCTCAAATAGGATCCCAAGAAAAAGTAGAGGCCCTTGTAAGATTTGAATTGTTCAAATAATTTTATGCAAGCATCAACTCCTAGTTGTTCAGAGTATTCTTTCGCAGCCTATTGATGTGCCACATGTTTGACAAAAGTTATAAACTAAAAAAAAAGGGGGAAAGCAGATGGGTGGAATAAAAATGTCTACAGCAACAGAGCAATATTACCTGCACAACAATCTGCAGATTTGCCCCCTCAGATTGACAAGAAGAAGGTCCTTCATGCACTCTAGTGCCCACTCCCTTGAAAGGGTGCCAATGAACTCAACAAGTGCCTGTGCAAGGAATTGTTTAATAGAGAGAAAAAGCATATACATTTCAAGGGACGTAACTGAACACCACAAACCTGGGGCTCAATGGCATGGGTATTTACAATGACACGCTTGATATCAGGCAACTCTGAATAATGCTGCATGAGAAAACACAATATTAGTTTAACAGTGGTAAAGAGAAGATATCAGCCAAAAACAAAGCAAAGGTTACTGACCTGGAGGGCACGCAAGTCACACAACTGACCAACATGAGGGCGGTCATAATGACTGAACATGCCGTTCGCAAGAATGGCATCCGCAACATTTGGGAAAGTCAATAAGTTCATCTCCAAAACCTACATCACAATCCAGCATAGGCCATTGAGTGGTTAAGCAGTATGCAGCTCTAGGGCAAATATTCAAATTGAAATGAACATACTAACCTTGGTTTGAAGAAAAGCATGCTCTGGCAAGTTTGGCTTCAGGACATCCAGCAGAAAAGTTGTTGCCTCCCGTATCATATTTCTCTGTTAATACAAGAATGTAAGCCAAAGCAAGAAACCAAATTACATACAGTAAGTAAATTATATGCACAGTTGCTAAACAACAAAGAATTTATATATTACTACAGGAAATAAATTATATGCTAACACTACAAAAGATACCTGAAGAAAGAGATCAGTGATAGTGTTATAGTCTACTGGACAACCTCCCTCCATTTGTGACATCATCAGTGCGAAGTTGACAGCTCCCTGGTCAGGAAGATACAAATTGACAATGAAGCAAGGATTTCTAAGTTAAAAGAAACCCCAACCAGATGAAATACCTCATATTAAACCCAAGTTTGTTTAAATAACCAATTACCTGTGGATCTGTACGCAAAATTGTTTGCAGGAGGAAGAGATAATTTGGGGTATATCCAACCTGCGAAATAAAAGTTCAAGATCAATAGTACCTTTCAAAGCTCAACTCAGGTATAACTACAAAAGTACTTTACCAAAGCGAAAAATCTACCTGCTTTGAATATATAAGAATCTTATCAAACTCCCTCCTTTTAGCAAAAGCAGCAACAACTTTACGGGTTGCCCTAGCCTTTATGTATATTTTCAGCGCAAGATCATTGTTCACAGTCTATACATCAAAGGGTACAAGAAATGATTAGCAACAACCAAGACAAAAGAACGTAATTTGGCAAATTACAGTAAAATCCATAAATTCAATATACACAGCATAGGACCCATCTTAACTTGACAAGATCTCCTAGTTCTTCACTGCACTCCAGATTGTCTTCAGCCAACCAGTTTTCTAGAAGATTCTTTTTTGTTCTGATTGACAACAAGTCGAGATAGCTCAAGAGACTGAAAGGCGTTGAGCTTCCCTCGAGTTAGCAATGTGGCAAAGTACTGCAAGAGTGGGGGCGTTTGTCCAGCTTGCACAGGAACACTCTGCAATTTTAATAAACATAAGAATTACTCAGTGTACATGAATCCTGACAGGAGTGCATGTGAGAAAAATAACCGTACTACTTATCATCTTTGTAAAAATTAATAAAAACTGAGGAATGACCAGATCATCAAGAAAAATAGCACCATAGTTAAATTTTTACTAAATTTGCTACAAGATATGCAGAGGTGGGACATTAGAAGGAGGTCCCTGAACCTTAACAGCTTCATATCTCGATTGAAATACAACAAGCTCACTTGAAATTTTGCAACAGTCTCAGGTGTCCTCAAGAGGCCCTGAGGAGACTCTGCAGCCAGCTCAGCTACTTCCTTGTATTTTGTTTGTGCAAACAGTTCCTGGAACCTTTGCACAACCTGCAGTAAATTTCAGAGTTTCATGAATTCCTATTCAATATTAATGCATATAAGTATAACTACACATAGTCTATAACTTTGACAGATAGATAAAGAATCATTAGCTGCATGACTGCAAGGATAACGATGCAAGCAATTTGGGAATGAGAAATGGTTTCTGTATGAAAAAAAGTTTCGTTTAGAGCTCATTAACACCTAGAACATGATTCTGAAGCTCAATTTTTGGAGGCACTTTATATGTGACATAAAAAGTCAGTTGTGTGTGCATTTTTAAATCCCTTGGTGTGTACATGAATATAGGTCTTTGGTATCAGTAAAGTACAAGCATAAGTGCTCCTGAGCAGTGTCATTGACAGAAAACCTCCTAATATAACAAACTCTAGGTGCAAAATGGTGCGATGTCAAACAAAGTATGTGGTGTCGAAATATAAACATATCTGGAGTGGACTGAAAGTGAACTGATCGATCATAAATTTGACAATATATGACATTTAAATAAATTAGTGTCTCAACTCTGAAGATTGGCTGGACTCCTTTACTTAATCATATTGGTTTTTCTAAGTTTTGCCTTGCCGCACACAACTATTATACACCAATCAACTGGATCTCTCAAGAAAATTAGGGGCACATATTTCAGTGATATAAAAAGGAAAGGTACTGTTGGTCACAGGAGACAGACAAAGGTAGTACAGGAAAAACTAGGCGAATGAGTAAGCATCAACACAGCCAACATATGCATCCATACAAGTCAATAAGTCATCATAGGAGACAAAGACAAAAAGTAGACTCTGCAAGAAAGAGCGGGCTGAGAAAAAAGGTGCAAAGCAAAATAGAGAAAATGCTTAGATCAACTCGTACCATATATCTTACAGAGATATATTGTTTGACTTCAGGCTATGTACAGCAGTTGACAAGTCGGATTAGGCTACAGCAAATCGAACAAGAGCTGCATGGAGCACGTTCACAGGTCCAAATTCCCTAGAAGCCTCAGGACACAGACATAGAACATTTGATAAAGTATTTGCATAGTATTACCATGTCATGTAATGTTAAAATGGTTTCAGGGTCTGTATGCCTTGTTGGCACAAAGTGCTGCACCTGCACTGACTACTGAAGAAATTGCTGAGATACTTTGAACTGAACATATGAGCAATTTTAGACAAAATCCACCCTCAATCCATTTAGTCAAGAACTATCAGAACTGCGGTCCATTTATAACAATTAGTTTGTGCAGATTAATAACACAAAGGTGCAGTCCATTTGTCTCCACTATGCAAACTAAAAATAATGCTTACTCACAGAACTGCGGTCCATTTACCGAACCAAACTAAACTAATCCAACTCCTGGTTAATAATTTATAAAGCATACAATCTGGTTACCAAACCAAAGCATATTATTGACATTTAAAATACATTTCTGGTGCACCACAGCCTTACTGACAAAATCACAACACAGGTCTCACCTCCAAGGGTATTCATTACACATCCTGTCTAATCTCTTTTGCAAACAAAAGAAATTGCTACACTAGAATTAAAGATCTGCAGTTTACTGCCCACATGTAAATGCAATCCTCAGCATATATATCAGTACAAGAATGTTAAGTTAAATAGTAATAACAAATTCTATTGCTACTATGAAATGGAGTTTATCTTTCATAAATAGCAGTTCACTAGTATAGTCTAATTGCATATTAGTGAACACAGCACTAGTCAACTGCTATATCTAAATTGCTATATAACAGCTCAACAATACCCTAGGGTTCCAAAATCACTCTCATATAGTTTCAGATTAACTAACTATCTCCATACTCCCATTTCTTCCTTTCTCTGAAATCACAAACATAGAATGACAGAGGAGGTACTACACCCACCACAACTGTAGAAAAAAAATAGAACAAAAATCACATCACACCCAAAAATGCATGTTGAACCTGTCCATGGCGCCGCAGCCACATCCACACAAATCACCTACTCACCGAAGCATCACTCACCATCCCCATTCCGTCAAATCCCCATGAAATTCGGAGAGACAACACTCAATTTAGTAATCCATGCATGCAGCAACCAAATCCAAACAGTGCTCGCCGTTCTACCGCTGCATCTCACCCCCGCACGCTCTCCCCCAACGAATCCCCCACCACGGGAAAAAATCCTCAAGTGAGATAGTGGCCTGGACGAATGCCCCAACACACACATAACAAATCCCCCCCAACGACATAGTGACAAGGAAGCAACTAGACTCCATTCCCCCATGGCCGTTGCGAACCCACATGAGATCGACTCTAGAACACATCAAATCGAACCAGATCTACAAGTATAACTGAGAAAATCCGAGCTCATATCAACGGAGAGGGGGCGACGAACGAAGGTACCTGACAACGACAACGAAGAGCCTCTGGACGGCCAACAAATCACCCCCTCCGCGCCGGTGGATGCGCCGGTGGATGCGCAGGAGGGAGAGAAGGACGGAGACCGCCGGACCAAGCGCCCCCTCCACCGCGAGGAATCGCCCCCTCCAGCTCCGCCGCGACAGCGAGACCCTTCCAGTTAGGCGCGAACAGTGACGACGACGACGATTGGATTGGCATCCAAGGCCACAAACCGGTAACGGGTGCACAAACCAGACCCGTCAACCAAAACCGGACCCGACTCGGATGGCACTGCCGAGCGTGGCCTGGCCTCCGCGTTGCAGCAGCGCGCCAGCGCGTGACGCGTGTCGCAAGAGAGACAACAACGATTTCTTTCAACAGACAAGTAGGAAAAGTGTATAAGATTAGCCGCCCCTCCTTACTGATCGTGTGCTTCTAGTACCATTCTATGACTCTTTATCACTTATCACTCGTTTCAAATAAACAGATCGAATGGCCACGTACGTACGCTACCGCCAATATAATACGAAGAATCTATTATTATTCACGTATCATCCTTTGGTCATTCGCATGTACGGCACCGGCCAGTACGTACTACTCAATGCGCAAATATATACGTACGACCATGTTTTTAGTAGTTAAACAACTAAAGTAAACAGTTCAGGTAGCATTATTAGCACGCGGTGCGTGTTTTTGAAAGATGTAGCTCGCACAGGTTTCACGTGCTCGACGAGTACGTATATCCCAGCCGGTGGTTAAATATAAATGGCACACTCTCAAGAATTGAATTTAGCATATACGCCTGGCCACTGACACCGTTATGATTGATCCTGTTGGGGTTGTTTTTGAGGATTAGATCCTGCTGGTTGTTGCAGCACATATTATGCTTTATGCACATTCCACGACCTTCCATCAGAGCAAGTGGCCAAACTGAAGGCTGCCACCACCACTCTCGTCCACTCTGCACCAGGAGCCGTATTATTTATTCTATAATGGATTACTTTGGTCATGATCAGCTGTGTCGTCTTGCACTGCAAGTGTGTGTGATGCGTGCATCATCATCATCATGCACTTGTTTTTGTTTATTGCCCGACACCTACGTACGTACTAACCAGATGGAGAGGCCAGTAGGGGATGACGTTTTCCTTTGCTCGATCGCGTATACAAGTAAAGTTAAGCAACACGTACGTGATGATGTTTCACATCACATTGTTAAAGTCTTTTTTTCGCAGTCCGTATATAGGATCGGAGTATACAGGCTCAGCTCGACGTTGTCGCACCTTGCAGCAAGTTGCATGCAGTTGCGTCGAGTCAATGTCACGAGCTTATACTAGTATAGCACTAGAAGAAAGGAACTCCTCATCTTTTTTTTTTTTTTTCTTTTCTTTCTTTTCTTTTTTTGCGAAGAAAGGAACTCCTCATCTGGTTGCATGGGAATCAAAACTCAAGTGTAATAATCAAAGATCTTCTCTAGATCCTGAATCTCAGACACACCACCAGTCAGTCCTTTGGCTGGATTTTCCTCGGTCTACACGTCTCTCATTTCGCCTTCTCTTCTTCTTACGCAAGTGTACTTTACTTCAGTAGCTAGTGTATGTGTGGCCTGAACTGAACTTCTAGTAGGACTAGCTAGCTAACGGATGTACTGAGTATGTGAAACAAGCTGCAAAATCGAACACGGGTCCACAGTTTCCGGAGTAAGTACACACAGCGAGCGCTACACACCATATACCACCAAAATCTTTGTTTAGAATTCATGACGTGTCACGTCAACGACGACGGGCGGACGCACGAGCAAGCAACAGCAAATTGAAGGAGAGCGAGCGAGCGATCGGAGATTCGATCGGGCGCCGGCGACAGCGACGGCATGATGGGAAATGGGATCCCATGGAGGCCGGCAAGATGAAAAGTAGGGGCGAAATTGACACGCAGGCCGGGTTTTGAAGCTGAATTGACACGCAGACTCAAAACGACGCCGCCGCCGTGTGAACGCACGCCTCCACGGCTGCACGTGCCACCTCCCCGACCTCGCCCCGGCCGCGACGGCGGCTACATACTCCGGCCGGTCTCCGGCGGCTGTCACTTTCGCCTCCCCTTCTTCCATCTGGTTCTTCCTGCGGCTACTAGTAGAGCTAGAGACTCTCTAGAGTCTAGACGACGCAGAAGAGAACACACGAAACGGATCATAGTTGGCTGCCAACCCGCCGCTGGCTAGACTTTTGCCGAATCATAGCATGGCGGCACTCCATGCATGAATGAAGCTGCACTGCATGCGGACGCACTTTTTCCGTGTCCTTGCAAGAATTATTCCAACTCGCATGTCGTTGTCTTTTGTCCCAAATCCCGCTTCACTGGATAGGCACTGTCGTTTTAGTGTTAGTTGCCCTACAAATTGACCGAATCGATACTAGTAGGATTAGTTATTTCTATAGTGGGGTATGTATAATATTTGTAAGTCAGGAGTCTATATAGTGTGCGCACGTGGTCGTTTGCTGGTTCTTTATTTACTACTACTAATTGTCAATATATACCCATGTAAATTGTCCGTAAGCATATAGGAGTAGATTGGAGTACTCTTGTTCTGCACCAACCGCCATGACCAGGAAGGCTAGCCGATCCGACAAATCACGTACTTCGGCCGATCCATGTAACGGAGGCGCTTGACTAATCTAGTACGATAATTAATTACATTACACACACACAACGTGCGTCGTCGTCGTTGGAGTAGTCGTGTTTGAGCGTGCGAGCCGACCTATATTTTCTAATCTTGAATGTTTTTTTTTTAGATAATGAAAATTATATTCCGGCTTCAGTCATCCGAGGACGCATCAGGCCAGCAAAAAAAAAAAAAACAAGCGAAGAACAAAGTTACAGATAAGACAAAAGTCACCCGAAAAACACTTGGTGCACTTGAAAAATAAAACGACTAAAACTCATCCGCCATTGAAGACTCGGATCCCGTAACGACAACAAGCATAAGGCCCCATAGGCTTGTGTGATAAACCGCCACCTTGATGCCGGGCGCCGGCCCGACATCCAAGGGATCTTCCACCGACGGCGTCTCCAACGAGAAGATGCCATCCAAAGACGCCATCGCCGCCCACCCAATGGTGTAGGTTTTTCACCGTAGAGATCGATCCACTTGAAAAAGACAGCGCCTCGGCGAGGAAAGTGGCGCCCTCGGGCGTCACCGCCGTCGAAGTAGTGAGCGGCCAATGCCATGCCCCTCTCGAGGCCACGCCGTTCGCCAACCGGGCCGGCGACGTGCACCATCGCCGAAATACAAATCTAGATAACAAATGCCGACGCCCACAACCATCCTCACCGTCCCTTTCCACGACACCTCCACCTTGATGAACGCTGTGGAAGCCACCATGGCTGGCCACGGGTTCATCCCCCCCTCACGCCAACCCAATTGCTTCACCGTCACCGCCGTCCCGAGAACACGCCACCATGGTCGACGTCTTTGCGGCGCCCATCGCCCAGGATCGCGGATCAGCCCAAGACCGGGTTCTCCGGCGCCCGGATATGGGCGGTCGGCGCGCCACCATGGGGAAGAATTCGCCTTCCGCCCAAAGCCCCGCATTCCCGCCACCACAGCGTCGTCCCGCATCGCCTCAAAGCCGACGCCCGATGGGGAAGGTGGGTGTCCGGCCACCGCCACGCCGGGCGCACCGACCACCGACGACGCGTAGAAGCCGAGGGAGAAGAAAGTTAGGCCGCGAGCCGCGCCTTTGCTGGCGGGCGTCGATCCGGTCATGGGTGACCAAGAGCGGCGCCGCCCGCCAAAGGTGACGCGGCGCATGCGGCACCCAGCCCCGTAGGCGCGATGGCAAGGGAATCCCGGGCCGCCAAAGCCGCATTTGGATCACGCGACCCGCCGCACCCTCTTCTTCCGAGTCCGACGCCGCCCAATCCCGCCACCACCGGGGAGGAAACGCGCCCGCCGCCGCCCTCCCGGCAGCCCGCGCCCCGGCGGGCGCTGCTGGCTGGCGGCGGCGGCGGAGGAGACGAGGGAATGTGGCGGCGGGTTGGGGTTGAGTCGCCACCCGTGACGCCCGCGTGGGAGCGTCGCGAGGGCCTTCTCTGGAAATTTTGTACCCACACAGGTCGTGCTACTTGGGTCCTCGTTTTTTTTGGAACTGAACTGTGTCTCTAATCTTGAATGTAGTATAGTATACAAATATACACAACTGCACAAAATATATGGCCCCTTACCTGCTAATGTCGAATCCGCACAAGTCTGCCTTGCTGTATGTACACAGTATCTCCCGGAGCATATCTGTTCCTCACTGCTCCCTTCGTCTCAAAGTATAAGAGTATAAGATCACACGTTTTCGATTTAAGATTTAGATTTGTCCCGGATAAATTAAAGTGATCAAATGGCAAGGTTCCATGTATAGAAGCAGGTAGCAGAGCACATAGTAGAGTAGTCTGGCATGTGGACTAGTGTTCAACGAATGCCTCCATAGCACACCCTGGCTCCTCCATACATCTAATACCAACCTTCAAACCCCACCTTGGCTCCTCATTATTTTGACGACATTGCCTCCTCGCCCGATCCTAGCTCTCTCTCTCTCTCTCCCCCACACACACACACACACAACAGTCTTGTCTCCTCTTTGCTGAACGTTATATGTTTGCCTAACCGCCCTTTGACCGCTACATACATTTTATCCGGTCACGGTTCAACCCTCCATTAACCGTGGCGGACGGCCTGACGTTCGGTTGGCCAGGTCAGCCGGCCAATTACCGTGGTGGGCAAACTGAGTGCCTGCCACAGTAAAGATTGGCCACTATCATGCAAAATCTTTTTCTGTAGTAGTGGTTGCCATTGGATCTAATCGGTTATTCCTTATCTGTGCCAATATGTTGTGTACATACGTGAAGGAAGTTGTGGGGCGTAAAACAGAAAAGAAACATGGTTATTGATTGGAAGAGCAAGAGAGGAAGAAATTTTTAGAAGGGTTAGGATGATTTTGGAATAGCTCGAGGTTCTAAAAAAAAAATAGAGGTCATGTTTTAGAGCAACAAAGAGAGCAACGGAAAGGAGGCCTCTAGAAAACAGATGGGCTACGTAAATACGGAGTAGACAAGTAGGGAGCTTGTTTAGGTTATGCTGCTAAAGATGAGTGAAAGATAGCCCTAACAAAGTAGATCCTAAAGTGGTTGTTTACCTGACGTAACTACAGAAAATTTAATAAAGAACTAACTATATGAGCTCCTAGACAACAAATAGTCGGTCGGTCTTAGTCGTGCCACGGATTCTTAAACGCATATATTCGTTGGCTTGCTAAACTCTCGAGCTCTTTTCCCCATATGTCACACATTCTCGCACTAAATTTCGTCAAAAAGTATGAGATGATCATTTGATCATCACACCTTTATGGTAGACATTATTATCTTAATTTACTTAAAGCCAGTCTCGACCAAAATTTAACATGTCTGCGGAGTAGATGATCGGGGGTAGGTTACACTGCACGTACGGTCAAGCCATATGTATGTTCCGTTCATTCTGCTCATCCAACTTGCTTGACAAAACAGAATTATTAGGCAACATTTCCTCTGTCTCAGCATTAATTTCCCAGTAGTGCTAGCTTTTTCCCACAGCCACAGGAGTGTCAAACTAGCCAGCCCTCCAGAACGTGAGGTAAAGGTAAGGAAGACAGAGACGAGACCAGGCAAAACTGCTATTAGCTCAGTGGTATTGACGCCCACGGATTCATTCATTCACGTACGTCTCCATGATGAATTGATTTGATGGTTGAGGTGAGAAAAACCCCCGGATTATTCAACCGTGAAAAAGATAGTCCAGGTGAGCGAGCGAGCACTCCTCTTGAAAGGCAGGCAAGCTGCCGGCGGCGTGAGGAAAATGGAAAGCTTGGTCGTTCTTCTTGTCTCTTCTTTCCACTCAACTCCACTTTCTCCTCGCCACGGCACTCCATGCATTCATTCACTTTTTATTTGTCTTGTCCAGACTCCAGAGACACACTACTACTACGCCTGGACAGAGGGGAGATGGATGCGTCAGTGATCAGTTCGGTCAGGACTGAGGAGCTAAGCTAGCTGGAGTAGCTCTGTTAAAACTTCATTAGCGCGCCCGCCTTGGATACCCACTAGTCGCGTCGCCATCGAGTGCCTGTCTATCGGTCTGTCATCTGCAATTCTTGGACCATCTCTGGGATGAGTCTGATGCTCTGACCTTAATGCCACACAGTCAAACTCTGGATGGTTGATTGACCAACCTCATGAATCACGACTACTACCAAACTAGTATATCTATACTTATGGTTCATGAAGGAAGTGACCATGATCAGGAACATTGTATATGTATTATAATATTTTTATGTAGATAACAACTGATTCCCTTAAAGATTAGACATGTTTTGTCGTCAGTAAACCGTGCTTCTTATCTCAGGCAGGTATAGTAGGTGGTGCTGATTCAATCGTCATATATGCAGCTGCTTTTACACATTTGTATATACGAGAGGAGTACTTAGCAAAACCTTATTAGTCGAACAAAGTTGTTCTCTCTCTCTCTCTCTCTCTCTTTTTATATATATAGCTTGTCGACATCCTTTTAGGAAATTAAGCAAAACATGTTGCATCATATCCATGGTACCGAAATTGACAAAGTGACCATGATCAGAGAAGCTAGCTAGAAGCTCTGACTTCAAAAAAGTGTTCCTGCTACCTCCATGTCAACGATGCACATGGGTGTTTAGCAAGCTACTATATTGGCCTGTGGAGTCTTCCGTACAACGCAGAAATTTTGACACACAGTTAGTAGTACATAAATCCACACACTACTATATTATTATAGTAATTCACACAGTTAGTATGGTTGATATATCGGAGCATATACATGTACAAAAAAAAGGTATATATATCATGTGGGTGGTAGAACCAAGAATTTATTATTATTATTATTATTATTATTATTATTATTATTTAGAGTGTGTAGAAGAAGAAAAGGCAGCTTGGTCAAGACTTGACTTTGGCACACCCACCAAAGCTTGGATCCAATCCGTGGCGTACAGTTGCGCACGTGACTGAGACAAGTCGCCAGTCACTGCCGGTAGTGGCAGCAGTAGAAGTTTGACGAGACCAAAAACGGACGTCACCATCCACGTTGGCATCGATCCGCATGACTCCTCCATGCACCCGGTCAAGGTCCAGGACCGACAAGTCGCTGGCCGGCCACTTGCTGCCGGGCCGGGGCGGCGGCCGGACGGACGAACCAACGAGCGGCCAAGTCCCACCTGCCGACCGGAGGCCGTGCCGTGCCGTGGCTCCCACCAGACTCCGGGCCGCCTAGTCGCTCGCATCTTCGACGGGGTCCACGCGACGGCGACCGCATCCATCCAGTGCGGCCCGGCCGAACGGGACGGCATCCGCCCGCCCGCCTGCCTGCGCAGAAGGGGCCCGGCGACTCCGTCACGCGCGTCTCGAGCCTCCGATTGGTTTCCGGTTGGCAGTGGCACGCAGGAGGATACTGTCGCGCGCCCGCGGTCACATGTTCCACGTGCCCATTCTCCAATCGCTTCCAAACAAAAGAGTTACAGGGGCGCCGCACCGCACTCTGCTCTCATCTGTCTCATCTCGTGGCCTAAAAGTAGATTACTACAAGAAGCGCTTTTTATGAAACATGTGACCACCATGCATGTGCGCTAATAACGGAGCACAAAATTCGTGTGCTTAATTCATGTAACGACACGATAATCATGTTCGTTCTTGCGATTCCCCACGAGATCAGTAGTGCACGGTAGCTACCACATGCATCTTCTCCAAGTCGATCCACACCATTCCCATCGTTTCTTTTTCCTAAGACACGTGCACAACGTAAGGTTCAAACGGTGGCCAACAAGCAGCATTACAATTTGTAGACAGCACGTGTACGTACCACGTATATTTGGAGCCGCGCGCCACGTAGAGAGCTTGCGCTTCCTAGTAGTGCAAGTCGTGCCGTGTACTCTGTGCTGTTGTTACTAGTCACTCAAGTCCGCGAGAGGTCATCTTTGAAACATTTCAGTGTTACAATTTTTCTAAGACAATTTCAAAAAAAAAAAAACATTGTTACTCCCACCATCTCAAAAAATATTGTTACTCCCACCATGGTAAGTCATTCCAAGAATTCTAAAGAGTCAAAACATCTTAAGTTTAACCAAATTAGTGGTGGCTCGCAGCTTTTGTATCGCTACAGACTTGTTTGATGGTAGTAGTCGTATTCATCTCATTCACGTGTCCTAGAGTCGATTGGAGTGGACTTAACAAATTGGATTAAGTTGAATACAAGTAGGAGTAGTCCTCCGTATCACTATTAGAAAACGTTTAGGACAACGACATAGCCTCCAGAAAGCACTTTTTTTTCGCTTTTTTCTATAAAAATATTTATTGGATAGTTATATATGTATATTTTTATGAAAGTAATTTTCAAGAAAAATCAATTGATATGATTTTCACATTTCCAAACTCAACGATTTAATAGTTATTGATGATTCATGTTCCCAATGTTTGACCCAAAGCTTTTCTAAAACGTCATCTAATAGTGATATGAAGGGAGTACATCTACTCCGAGACATATTGACTGATTTTTATTTGACAACAAACACATATATTATATTATCACAACAATCGTGTTACATAAAGGTCCTCGAAAGAAGACCAAATTACAACCAAGTCCTGCTCGAGGACGGCAACAAACGCGCGATAGCGATGATGAAGATAGGACCGTCGGCGAGGGGTCGCAGGGCGTTGATGACGCATGCACCGGGTGGAAGACCTCGCGAAAGCGCAGGTTGAAGATGGGACGGACGAGCTTGCGATGAACAAGCACACCGGCGGTCGAAGGATTGTGTTGTAGACATCGCGCCGGCGATTGAAGAAGCTCGTGCCCGGATCCTAGGTGAAGACGGGGCGGTCGTACCACCACCAGCAATGGAGTAGCCATGCATGAGTGGGAACAGTAGAACCGGCGGCTGTTGTGGAGAGGCAGATGGCGGCGGCGGAAGTGGTGGTGCAGAGGGAAGCAGATCTCGTCGGTGAAGGTGAAATCGGGGGAGATGGTGGGGAGAACCACAGAGAAGAAAGGAAGGGATCGATTTTATTTTATTACCACCGACCTTGGCCGCTGCGGCGGCGGGGGCGACCATGGCGGCCATGGCAGCCACAACGACGACGACGAGCTCCAAGCACGGCGTACCACAGAGGGCTTCAGCCATATAGGCACACTACAGGAACAACTACCACCTATACTACCTACTGACGAGACTAGGGCCCTTCTGCCAACCAGCTCCGACGAGGTCGTCAGAGGGGAAGGGAGGGGGCCGGCGGGATCTGGATCGGAAGGGCTCAAGGGAGAAGAGTCGTGTCGTGTACGCCTCTCCCCCTATATTGATTGATTTGAATACGAGTACAACCAAACACAACCTTATTAGTGATATTTTTCTTAAAATCGACTAGTTATATCCTATTGTTAACTCCCTCCATACCTTATTAGTGATATTTTTCTTAAAATCGACTAGTTATATCCTATATTGTTGACTCCCTTCATGTTGCAAATTGGAAGTCGTTGTACCTTTCCTACATATATATTGTTTTTTAGATACACATTATATCTATGAGTTATGTATTTAGAAAAGTCATGTTTTGAAAAAAGAATACAATCTCCTACTGAGATCTTATGTTCAATCTGTTCATTCATATCATATTGGGCAGGTTTCTTAAAAGAAGACATGAAGGAACAGGTAATCAATGGTGCGGAGGTGATCAAGGCGACGGCACTCTCATTCCACAAGAAAGGAACTCAGGACCACGCCCAGGACAAGCAAATCATCCTCTTCGCAGGTGGAGATTGAAGAGAAGCTGATGGAAGTCAGGCGGGACATGTCATTTGTCTTGGTCTGGCGTAGTCACTCTACCTGAAAGTGTAATACCTTTGTTAGGGATCGCTGGTTGCAAATGTCCCTTGTGTTACTGGTCTTAGTTCTCGTAGTTGCATAGCCCCTGGGAGGTTATTTTGTTACTTCGTTATCAAGTGGTTATGGTAGATCGAACACTAGGGTATTAAAACTCGGAACTCCTTTGTAATTTCGTTGCGAAAGTAATGAAATTCGGTTTTACCGTTGTGGAAAAAAAAAAAAATGTATTTAGAAAAGTCAAAACGACTTATAATTTAGAATTGATGTACTCATTTTGTCATACATTTAAGTCCTTTTGGCACTGCTGAGTGTCCCTCAATTGAAGTCCTTTTTGGCACTGCTACGCACTTCTACTGGGTGCCCAGCCCGGTGAAATGCATCCGGATACAAGACGTCCATGTTCAGAGGATGCTTGCTGCAATGCGTTTAAAGCTTGGGCCACCTGTATTCTGTCCGTCCCCTAAATGTTTGTCGTTCTCATTTCTCGAGAAACTACTGTCGGCAAATATATATTAAAATATATAAATATTTATACTAAGTAATTAGTATCATCGGAAAGATTTTTTCGTCCGGTTGTTTTAATAAATTTATTTAAAAATATAACGTTACATGTATTTTGTACAAATTGAGTCAAACTTGTGGCACGAAAATTGACGGCGACGGTCAATTAGGGATGGAGGGAGTAGTATCTAATACACTAGAGATTTTTTTTGGCTAGTTGTTTCGTGAAAACTTTGTGCTTGAAAATGGAAGTACATCCATAATTGACCCAATGCAAGCTAGGTACGTAGGGCGCCTAGTAACAATGCAAGTGCTCTGAACGTGAACCATTTCCATGAGGGTCGTGACAACTTCACCTCCAGGGCATGTACAGCACATCTAGAGGTTGAAGTTGAACAAGTGAGTCACTGTGTGGATAGATAACCCAGGTAGTCTTGGACTGACTCTGTACAGTGCGGCTCGTTCCTTTTTCCACTCGTGGAACAGAGTACAGAGACCCCGATATAGAAACTTGGTGGCATGCATCTTGCCAAAAACACTGACCATGCAGATCACTAGATTCCTGCTGACCTTATTTGCGGCGGCGTACCAAATGTGGGAAAATGTGAAGACGACGACGGTGCCGAACGGACAGTATTCATTTTCGGCGGTTCATGCACCACCAACAAAAGATTCAGATTTCAGAACAGGGCCGTCGTAGATGTGGCGGCTCCGGTCTAGTTCACATGTAGGAGTTCTATTCTATTCTATATACGTGTACAAAAGTCGCAAAAAAGAAAGGGTTTACGTGTGCAAAAGGGCAGCAACAGTAGTGTACTAGTCCGATGCAGCTTCTCTTCTCGCTCTAAAGTCTAAACTGCGGCGATTAACTAGAACCGAATCCTGTTGACTCCAGGCCTGTAAATAAGTAAAGTAGTATGGTCAAGTTAGGAGATCGAAAGATGGATTACTACTTATATTATAGTAGATTGAATGTTAATTTGTCTTAAATTTGTCTTAAAATGGCTTTTTTTTCTAATCGCGTAGCTATAGGCACGATGTGGGATGAAATTTCTTTACGGTTTCTTCTACGCCACCACGCGATGATGACAAGAACATCACAGTGGCCAGTTGTGGTGCCTTTGATGATGCCGTCCGTCGGTCCTGCTCTCGTCAAAAAGTGGCAATTTGCTCCGGCCAATTCACTCCTCTGTTTTCAACATCAGGGGATCCCGTACTCGGATTCTACTACCTTTTCTTGTGGATAATTTCAAGACCTACTTGCCGTGACCACATGCATATATCAATCTTGCCTGCATCGATCTTCAATATGATGATCTTCAAGAAACGTGACCTCTTTTCAGGAAAAGATCAACATTCATGTCCGTCCGACTTAGTCGCTGTGGTTTCCCCTACTTTACCCATTCCGTCTCCTTGGCTGCTGCCTTGGTTGCCGCGGCGAAGAGATCAAGCCAACTTGAACTTGTTCTTGCCCCAACTTGAACTTGTTCTTGCATTGGTCGATCACGAGCAGGCCCCGTCCTTGCCAGGTCCAAGTCAGTCCTGCAGCAGCCTGGTGCCTGCTGCGAGTGTGTCGTGTCGTCCTTCTCGTCAAACCGGAGTCTCCGACTGTCCCTCGGTCCATCCAGGTCCAATGAACGTTTCGTGCAAACGACATCACACTGCTATTGTTTTTCTAACCCAAACAAACAAGACATGGGCTAATTGCGTACGTAATCAGGATTAGTCGTCAGGTGGCAGGTCGTTTCGATCATATCGATCGCTCCTGGGTTTTAATTGAATTGGGGGAGATCGTGTGTTGGGAAATGCACACTTGGGCAGGCACGATCAGAAATGTGTGTGTCTGTTTTTTTGTAATACTGACCCTACGTGCCCGCATGGCCAATTGACTGAGTTTCAGTTATACGCTTTCAGAAACAAGGGGGAAAACACAACATGGTACAGTACTTTACAGCCAGGTGCTAGATGTGTGTGTGTGTCTGTGTTTTTCTTTTAAATAAAAAAAAAACTGAAAATAGAGTTGCAGTACATGTAGTCCCAAATAAGTGAAACATAAAGCCTTTTGGAGTGTAATCGACTAGATCCTGTTTCCCAGCTAATGAAACATGCTGCATACGGTTCGACAGGGACCCAGCTGCCAACAAGAGGGTATTGGGTTGGGTGCGCGGGAGTCAACAAGCTAATCCTCCCAAATTGCAAGCTAAACCCGGGGACTCAGGGAGTACCAAATCCAAGCCTCCCACCTGTAATCTTCTGGTGTTTTTCGTTTGACCCCGGCGACCCTTTCTTTCCCAAGCGCTGGCCTGGCCTGATGATGATCCAGTCTTGCCCCCGGCGCCCGCCACCACACAACAGTCTAGAAGAGATTACTAGCTTTAAATTTATTTAAGCGACAAATTAACCACGCCTAGATCACATCGACAGACGCCGGAATAATGGCCGGATAACCCACGTATTATATTCTGTCACGACCAAGACGACGAAGACGACGACGACGACGACGGACGAGCTCGCCTTTTGCCTCTGGTCCCAAGATGCTTCGTCTCCCAGCCCCGGAACTAGCCGTCGCTCTCCGCGCCCAGCTACAGGCAGCAGCCAGCCACTCAGTCCAGCCAGCCTTCGTCCCACCAAACTTGCACATGTGCCTTCTCCACCTCCACTGCCTCGCCTATATATTCACCTTCCTGGAGCCATTGCCCCCTTCATCCATGCACAAGCACAAGCGCATCAGCAACTCTTCGATCAGCTCCGGCCTCCTTCCAAGCTAGCTGTTCTTGATCTGTTCGCTGCTGTACGAGTAGCTGTTCTTGACGCACGCGATTCTTTGTGGGGGCGACGGCGGCGGCGGCGGCGGCGGCGGAGATGGACCCGTGGATCGGGCAGCAGCCTTCCCTGAGCCTCGACCTCAACGTCGGCCTGGTTCCCACGGCGAGGGCGCCGGTGGCGACGACGACCAAAGTCCTGGTCGAGGAGAAGAACTTCTTGGCCGTCAACAAAGACCGAGAGGTATGTAGCAGCAGCACCTAGCAGCAGCCGTCGATCCATTGCTGGAATACAAACGCTGGGCGGTTTGCTGATTGGGGATCGATCGATGGATGGGTTAACGTTACAGCAGGTGGAGGCGCTTGAGGCGGAGCTCCGTCGCGTCGGCGACGAGAACAAGCGGCTGAGCGAGATGCTGCGGGCGGTGGTGGCCAAGTACACGGAGTTGCAGGGCCAGGTCAACGACATGGTGGCCGCCGCCAACCGCGGGTCCTCCTCCACGTCGGAGGGCGGCTCCGCGGCGTCGCCGTCCAGGAAACGGATCCGGAGCGGCGGCGACGGCGGCGACAGCCTCGACACCAAGCACCACCACCACCACAACTACAGCCAAAAGCCGTCGTCGTCGCCGCCGTTCGCGTCCAACCATGACCAGACGACGGAGTGCACGTCGGTCGCCGTCGCAGCTACCGCCGCCGCCGTCAGGCGCGCCATCCGTGAGGAGTGTAAGCCCAAGGTGTCACGCCGATACGTCCACGCCGACCCCGCTGACCTTAGCCTCGTAAGTATCGGATCGATCGAGTTCTTTTTCTAGAAAAAAAACTTTTTTGGTTATGAATTTATGGTCAATTAACGTTGAACAAATAAATCGATCAGGTGGTGAAGGATGGGTACCAATGGCGGAAGTACGGGCAGAAGGTGACCAAGGACAACCCGTGCCCGCGGGCCTACTTCCGGTGCTCCTTCGCGCCGTCGTGCCCGGTGAAGAAGAAGGTGCAGCGCAGCGCGGAAGACACCTCCATCCTGGTGGCCACGTACGAGGGCGAGCACAACCACGGCCAGCCGCCGCAGCATGACGGTGGCAAGGCCGCAGCGAGGTCGACGGCGGCGGCGGCGGCGGCGTCGCAGCAGGCGGGAGAGGCCGCCGTGCGACGACCGTCGGCGGCGCCGCCACTGCCGCTGCAGCACCAGCACCACCAGCAGCAGCAGAAGCAAGCAGAGACGGCGGGGCCGTCGTCGGAGTTCGCGAGGAAGAACCTCGCGGAGCACATGGCGGTGACCCTGACCAGGGATCCCGGGTTCAAGGCGGCGCTAGTCAGCGCGCTCTCCGGCCGGATCCTCGAGCTCTCTCCGACCAGGGATTAATTAACTAGCTAGTAGACGAATATATGATGATTAATTGACGAATTATTAGTCCGTAGACAGTGAATTTATTCAGAAGCATATATAGCTCAGAATTTTGAAATTTCACCATTCGAACAAGCGAATTCGAGCTGCTTATTTCGTATACTATATACGCAATATGTCGTCATCGATCCGTTCAAAAACATTAGTTGGCGCGCGGCGGCGCGGGCTATTGTTGAAATTGCTAATTCAAGCACGTACGCCATTCAGAGTTGATCAAGCAAGACGATGAAGGCATGAAGCCTTGAGATTAACGGTATATATAATTATATATATCCACGCCACAGCTAGTGATTAGTTCCACGTACGTGTGCATATCTATATATCGTATATATGTCGCCCGACGCTTTGGATTTGGATTAGTCAGCTAATGGCGGCATGGATTGTTGAAGAGATCAAGATCGAGGACGACCGAGTTTGTACGGCTCCGGCGCGCTCTTGTACGTAGAACATATTTTTTTTTTGAAAGTGTGTTGTAGCACGTGCTTCATTAAGTAGAAGTAGCATATGTAGAACATTTAAAAGTAATATTTGGTGTGGAGTAAACCATCGACCCACGACGTCCCACGTCACTCCAATTATTTTTGGCCGTTCGATTCGCGATCCGACGGTTCGGCTGCCTCCTACGCCTCATATATAACATCGGCCAACCAACCCTAACCCTAACCCTAACCCCGCCCCTGCCTCTCCCGGCCCGAGCCGCCTCTTCCCTCTCCCTACTCTCTCTCTCTCTGCTGGCGACGGGCGCGGCGGGGCGCTATGTGGGTGAGCTGGGCGACGGGCGCTGGCCGCGGCGGCGGCCGGCCGCGCGGACGGGCGTGGCCCAGCCAGCCGGCGCGGGCGCGCGCCGCCGGGCGCGGCGGCGGTGGGGCGGAAGCGGCGGGACGGGAGCCGGGCGGCGTGCTAAAGTGCGGTCTCCCTCTCCCCTCCCTCCTTCCGCCCCTGCCTCCCCGTCGTGCCCTCCTCTCCGACGGCGCGTCTAGGGCGGGCCCCCCGCTGGCCGCGCCGCGGGCGGCGGAGCACCACGGCGCCGGCGTGCTCGGCAAGCGCGCCCGCCCTCCCGCCGCCGGCCGGCCAGCGCTTGTGGCGGCATGTGCCGTAGCATGGTGAGTCATCGCATCGCCTCTTTCTCTCCCAACTTTTCCCCCTATGTACAAGTTCTTTGATTTGTGCCTTTTTTTTTACCTAGCAAGATGTTAGCCACATCTCTTGGTTGTGATGGAATTGTTCAGATGAGCGGTATCTATAGCGGTGTTTGCCTTAAAATTCCTTGTACAGCTATTATGATTGCAATTGTCAAGATTAAATCTTATTGGCATGGAAGGTCCATGTGTCACCAGCCCACCAACAGGGATGGAAAATTTAGATGTTATAAACTGCCATGGTCTGAATCATTGTAGTGGGAAAAAACCATTCTAGGGTCATTGAGTTTTGAGGTGGTTTGTATGGTAGCCAACATGCCTTTAAGCTCCGAGTTGATGAACACATGGCGATTAAAAGATTACTTGAGGCCACTAGGAATCATGTCACGGGTTCGGGGTGATAACAGCAAACCGGAAACTAAGCGCTACACTCTATCAACATGAACAAGGTTAGGCTTCAGGTTCTTTTTTAGGTGGTTTTTGTTTGTGGCCTCTGAACAGTAAAACAACATGATGTTATTATAGGCCATAGGACATTCCGTATTTAAGACATGTATTTTGCCCTTTGCCTCATAAAAATAAATATAGACTATGATTTGTTTTTGTGACTTTTTGTCGTGCTCAAAGCCTGAAAGTGTTCAAAGCCTTAAAAAGCGTGGTTCTACTTTTGTATTTTATAAGAATAGTACACTGACCATCAAATATATGTGAATGGATTGGGTTCTACTACTTTTGCAAAGGTAGCACAAAATAGACATTTCTTCGATCGATAGATTGTCCCAACAGATTTCTAAAAAGATTCCCACGTCGCCCACACTTTGTTAGTTTATAACAGGCTACTGTGCAGCTGTGAAAAGATACCTATGTTCCATGAAATAAATTATGGAACAAGGCCGTTAGGTTCCTTGTCCCTGTTCCTATGGTTATCTTCCTCTATATACTCAGTCCTGCTATATTGCTACCAGGCTTTGGTGTGACAAAATGCTTAAGGAAGCGAAGACCCAAGAGAAACAGAGAGAGTGGACCATTGCTTACCTTTTGTGCCCTCTTAGTCTACAGTAATCAATATGTTACAGGCCAACTTGCAAAAACAAATTAAATTGCTTGCTCTATGCTACCTTTTTCAGACTACGATCCTAGGTTGATTTGGATAAATCATTGCTACTAAGATAATCTTATCCTATATTAATGTTACCCTATCTTGTCTAATATAATCTTCCCATGAATGTGTAAACCTCTCAGCATTTATATCTTGTGTGGTTTATAAATTATAACAGGGTCATTACTTCTGATGTAGGGTCGCTACTATTACACCTAATTGTGCCATGCCCGAGGATTGGGCGTATTGCGTTCTACATGGTGCTGCTCTAGAGGTACGAACCATGTATGTTTGCTCCTTCCAACAGTTTCTGTTTGAACTACAGAAAGAAAAGTTTTGAAAGATCAACGCTCTATTCTTATTCACATGCCATTTTTATCTCTATCTAGACTGATGAACTGCATTTTCTTTGTTACATTCTACATGAAGATGTTATTCCTAAGTTTTTAGAGGATTTTAAGTTCTCTGCACTTATTAATTTTCCCTATGGCATCACAGAGCCCATTGCCTGCTATGCCATCTTCCAAAATCTGATTTTTCACAGAGCCCAATGCTTTCAAAAAGAAAATTTGATAGGCTGCATGCTTGCCACCTAATTTTTCTTTCTATTTTTGTTGTGTTTAGTAGCTTCCTTTTCTCTTCAGGGACTATGTTAGCGGTCAAAATCTTTATGGGCCCTTGGTATGTTTTCAGTGTCAGTTCTTGCTATTTTGAAACAATCATCGCCCCTGTTTAGAAAATTTAACCTATTTTACATATGCAAAATCCATAAGGTAAATGACCACCTTTCTATTCAAAACATCCTTTTACGACTTGCTCCTACTGCTTTTTTAGTTGTGTTCACCCAGGTCGTGATGTCAAGTTTTGGATGGGTTCTAATTCCTTCATATGGCTTTCTAACTGGACAGGTCGGTTCTGAAAATTGCAGGTCTCCATATTATTCCTTATTCAATGATTATCATTTTCGTTTGACTAGGTGTCATCGCATCTTTAGGATTAAAGGGTGCCATATCCAACATTGAGTAACACAATTTATCACTTTTTCATGACATCTTTCTGTTGTTCCACTTACCAGATGCGAAACATGCTTCGACTTGAATTGAAGGGATGACAAGTGTTATATATATCAAAGGCATTCCTGTCACCAAGTATAGCAGCCGGGTCACCTTTTTTCTTTATATACCTTGTGATTTTTTTGAGCTGAGCAATGTGTCGCTATGGAGTAATTCACTATGTTTGCAGGATGGAAAGAGGTTTCGCTAAGTTCAGAGATACCATTTCGAACTATGGGAAAGAAGTATCAAGTGGTGCTCAAGTCAGTAGCAGGCTAAAGACACTACGGCTCTCCTGATGCATGCCATTTCGAACTATGGGAAAGAAGTATCAAGTGGTGCTCAAGTCAGTAGCAGGCTAAAGACACTACGGCTCTCCTGATGCATGTGAGTATGTGACCATACAGAGTGGTTCTCATTCAAGGTAGTGTATACATTTCCAATGCATTCTAAAGTAAAATCTCGATCATTCGTACAAGCTACTTGGTCCCGTAAATTATACTCGAAAATCTATATCACTACTTATTATACTCTTCCACTCACACATTAAACTCACTGTATCCATTCACTATCTACAGGTTGCATATGATTCCACCCCTTCGAACAAACTACTAATGACCAATGAGAACACCATGTCATGTATACTCTACAGCCAACACATGGCTACATGACCGGTTTGTAGCTTGTCTTTTGATCATGTAAAGCGGACCTACGTCCACCGACTCAGATGGTATAATTTGCACCATAATTATGGAACTCAGATGGTATAATTTCTGATGTAATATATTAGCTATATTACCTGTGTCCATACTAATGCTACTTAGTTTACTCTATGCTTCCGGTCTTTCTATTTTCCTTATTACCATAGTGTATATCAAATTGTTGCCACAGAGGTCCGTCACACCCAACAATGGTAATCCTCTTATTAGTATGTATCATCTCTTCCAATTATCCTCTTCCTTATTAATGATTACTGAATGCCATCATGGATACTGTATGTATGCATCCAACTGTCATCTACACCATTCTCTAACCTTGCATGTATGTAAGATATAAGATAATTGATCTTTCCTAAAGCCCTATGTACTGCGTACAATATGCACTATGAACTATATCTCTAAATGTGTAATTTTGCGTAATGTGTGGCCCTTTGCGTCAAGCTAAGAACTGCAGATTTCATTTCGCTTTGTGATATATCTGCATGTACTTTGAACAAAGTTCACTTCCTGTGTATACATTTGGTGCTGCAATTATTAGTTAGTACATTACATTTTCTTTAACAATGTTCATGCAGCCATTGGCCGCGCGCATGGGCGCGCGCGATTCACTAGTTGATATTATGATCGCATGCGCATGCGCCGAAAGTGTAAAATTCACGGTGTGATCTATCCCTTCTATGATAAAGTATTATTAATTTCATCTGATCAGGTTGCTATTCTTTTTCCACAGAAGTGTACCAATCTTTCTTTTATTTATTTTTCTACGTATTTTTAAATTTCAATTACACAAGCGCACACGCATTCGTTATTTACAAAGAAGAGTACTCTACATAGCCAGAGCCAAGGTTAGAATAATATATTAGGCCGGGAGGCTAATTACATGAACTCATCATCAAGCAATTCCTTTAATAAGAGGTTTATCTCGCCAAATAGATCTTATAAAAACAATACACCTATAAGTTCTCTAGAATAAAAAGGACCTCTCGTCCCCGTTTATAATCAGGGCCCTGTTCCCATATCGAAACATTGTGCAACTCAAATACATAGATGATTTTCATTAACATGTTTCATTAACATGCTTTTTTGAGTTGTTAGGATACCTAGCTTATCATCGTAGAATCATGCATGTTTATCCAAGTTTCAGTCTTTGACTAGACATAGAAATCTTGCATTTATTATTGTATTTGACCACACACTGTTCATTCTATAGTAGGCGACATATCCACTATCAACAAGCCACTTGTTATGACTTTGATTTCCAGTAGTCAGTGACGTTTCCTTTGACAATAATGAGACATATTAGGTGTTTGTGTTAATCTCGGATCTGTCGACTTAGTCTTGTTGACAACCTAAGGAATCTAATTAAGGTGATTTTGTTAAAATTTAAATCACAGTTAATTAATTGTTTAGAATCAGAAGTAAGTAAGGTACAAAGTGCATGGTTCGTACTAAAGGTCAGGACATGTTTGTGTTAATGAGTCTTTTTGTAGCTAGATAGAAGCAATTATAGAGGTGTGGTCGTGTGTTGAGCTTATATATGTACTTCTGTATTATATATGTATGGTTCAAAAAGGAAATACTCCCATACTGCAACGCAGAGCCGTCAAGATTTCAAATCATTTACAAACCTAATTAGTTGTTTAACGTGAGACGATGATCCAAAGTTGTACGTATTTTGTTGTCAAAAAAAAAGTTGTACGTATTTGTTCACCTAAATACTAGATGGTGCACAAAGTAGTATTTCCCTGACTTGAAAAGATCGAAGTGGTTGGAGACTTGTAGTAGAAGAGGTAGTATTAATTCTTTGTTCCGGCTGCTACGGGACAGTCAAGCGTGCATGCATGCATCCGGGTCATACCCTTGCGTCCAAACACACTGCCACGTCAACGATGACGTACGACGAAGTGAACTCGATCCGAGAGCAGAGCAGATGTGTCGCCTGACGGATTCGGATTCGGGGCATGTTCAGTTGGCATGCAAGCCAAAAGAAAATGGGTTCCTGTGCCGGCAAACTTGCATGCCAACTGAACACTAGGCAGACAACTTTGGGTTACTGTGCAACCTTGGATTAACAGCAGCTGTAAGGGGGTGTTTAGTTGGTGAAATATTTTGGGTTGAAATTTCTTTGAAGCACTTTTCGTTTGTATTTGTTAATTATCGCCCAACCATAAACTAACTAGGCTCAAAAGATTCGCCTCGCACTTTTCGGTCAAACCGTGCAATTAGTTATTTTGTTTACCTACGTTTAGTACTACATATATGCGTTAAGAAATTTGATGTGACGGGAACTCAGAAGAACTTTTTAGGTTTTGCATGGGAACTAAACACTCCCTAATTCGGGATCTAACCGGGGTGTTTAGTTGGTGAAATATTTTGGGTTCGGATATCAGAAGACTTTTCGTTTGTATTTGTTAATTATTGTCTAACCATAGACTAACTAGAGCTTTAAAAGATTTCGCCTCGTAATTTTGGTCAAACTGCATAATTAGTTTTTATTTAACTATATTTAATACTCTATTTATGCGTCGAAAAGGCGTGATGTGACGGGAACTTTAAAGACACTGGATGGCATGCACTTTTGCAGGCCCACTAGGCCGAAAAATTTTCAGCCTGCATGCGAACTGAACACGCTGTCGGAATCGTCGGAAGGAAGACGGCAAGAAGCAGGCCGTTGAAGAAGCTACGACGCGCGCTCTAGATGGGGCCCCGGTGTCGGCCTCACCGCCACACCCGTGGTCCACGTGCGCGGGACCAAGTAGCTGTAGCGGCTCGCCTCGGGGCGGGGCCCACGGGACGGTAGCAGACGAGGGCCCCAGGAAGCGGAGCGGAAAGCAAGCCGAGAAGTGGCCGAGGCGCGTGCCTTGGGTTGGGCCCCACCCGGTCACGCACTCTGCTTGCTTTGCTGGACGGGGTAGGCGATTAGTCAAACACGTGAGTGGCGGCGGCCCTGTCAACGGTCAACACGTCGACGCCGGCCAGCTCTCCTGCTCTTCAGCTTGGTTGCGCTGCGAGTGCGACGACAGCGAGAGTAGTCGTGGAGAAGCTTCTGAAGTCGCGGCCCGCGGAGTCGCAATCCGCGGACACCTCAAACGAATTGAAGCAGACGGATCCTGGCCTCCTGGGGTGGGTGACTGTCGATCCAAGCTTGGATCCGAGTGCTCGACGAGGTGGACTGGAGGAACGAACCAACGCATTGTTTTTCTCATGCTGGCTGCTCAACTTGACCGGATTATTACCGGCCGGCGCCGGCTTCCATTGCGTGCGTGCGTGCCCTTTACTAGTCTGCAGCGCCAGCTAGTAGCCGGCGGCAAGAGGGATCGATGCCCATAGATTTCGTTTAGTCGCGAGAGTTTAATTAGCAGGAGTATATGGGACCTCTCGTGGGCTCATTGACTGGACACAACACATGGCTAAGGTATACAATAGGACTAGTTTTCATGTTGCGTCTTTAATCACAAGTTTACCTCGTGACCGTCCAGTGGTAGTGGTAGAGCTAGAAATTTTACATAGACGCCCGACCAAAAATACCAAACTTAATACAAAACTGGTTAGGTTTTCTATGATGACCGTATATATAGCTTAATCCATCGACTTTACACGGGTGCAGCTCGTATTTTCTTATATATATATTTTTCAGATCAAAGGCGTTTTTTATGGCAGGGGACAACTTAACAAGGCGTCTAGAGTGATTCCGTAGAAAACCTGTTTGTAAGGTTCTTCGTACTATTATTTGGTTGTATTTTGTATCATTTTATTCTCTAGAGAATATTATACGGGGCTGTTTGGTTCGTAACTACTACTCGCCATGCAGAATCGGTGGCGGTTACAGGTTGTGGCGGTCGATTTGACCGCCACAACCGCCACAGCGCCTCGCGCAAAATACAAGGCATGGCATGCACAAAGCGACAAGCGTGGCTGCCTAAATTTACTCATAAAACCAAACGTCTATCATCTTGTCGCGGGCGGCCGTGAGTGTGCCAAGGCAACCAAACAGGCCCTACCTCCGTCTCTAAAAGCATGTAACTGTAGGTTTGGGCGTGAAAACCAATGCATTTGGCAAATTGCAAAAATGTCCTTGTCTCTAACCGCAGACGATGTCGAGCAAGTTGCTAGTAAGATGCGAGAGTATTATGGAATATAGTATGAGTGGACAGGAGCTCTCCACGTCATTGCAAGGAGGCTTGTTGTACCAAAAATTGCTTCGTTTGCCTCCGTATGGCCGTCGAGGCGGCCAACTCGGCCTTCTCATTGTCAATTGTGAGCTCTGGTATGGCTGCCGAGGTGGCAGGGGATGGCGGTAGCCTAGACGATATGTTGTTGAAGCTTGTCCTTGATGGTTTATTCTTCTTTATGAAATATAACGTGTTCTAGAAAAAAAGACAATAATATGATATATAAAAATAAAATTACAAATTCATGTTCAATGCTTATACCACAAGTAAAATTTACTTATCTTTGTACATGCTCTTTCTCTCTTTTCATTTTTAACAAAATAAACATATAGACACTGTATAATCGATACCCACTTATATATGGCAGATTAATCGATCGCTCCATGTGTAACGACCTAGCTAGTGTGGATTTCATTGATCTACACATAATCACCATGAACATTTAGCATGTTAGACTCGGATTTGCAAAAATGTACTACCATGGTTCGAAATTGTAAGTTGTTTCAGCGTTTTCTAGATACATAGTCTGTACTGTGCATTTTTTTTTGTATGATTATTGCTAGCCTAGCATAATATATATGGACTTTTATTATACTCTCTGTGTAGCAAGCGCTGCTCCTCGATTTCTCTTGGGTTGTTTCCTATCATTTCCAGTCTCCCTGAGGACACGGCCCAGAGAATGCGTTGTGTTTACCGTCGATTCACTCTGGAACCGTTTGAAATAGACGTTTACTAGCCGAACTGCTATTGGTGTATATTACTCCATGCACGTTCCATCTTCTTCTACTACTAGTAGTACTTCTCTTGTTTAAAATCCTTGTCTCAAGTTCAGAAGAAGAACAGTTTCGTCGCAGCCGTATCTTGATAAAATAAATGATGACCGACAAGTCACACGTACAGGCTTCTTGTGCCTCCTGTCACCTCCATGCAAGAACCAGTGGACACAATGGAGTCCAAGGTGACGAATTTTCCTGGCCGTACGTGGAAAAACAGAATGCCAAAGGGCCCGGCGCGCGGGCCAGCAGGGAGTGACGGGTGCTCGTTCAGAGATGAGATCCACGTTGTTTCGCTGGTCTCACCGTGAATCTGTCATGGGATCCGCCGTCCTGACGACACGCGCGCGCGCACGTGCGGCGAATGGTTGCGCGGTGCAGTGTAGGATTCACGGCCGACGTTGACGACGCTGAGGACGATACAGTTGTGGGTCACAAGTGTTGCTCGCGGTCCAACATTTGAAACGTAACGTATGCTATTCCGTTCGTGTTTTCCCAGAAGGAAAAAGTTGTTTTCGCCCGGAGTCGGTGGATCCGATGAAACAAAAAGTCTGTGCAGACGCGGTGGATGGACCGTATGGAGCGATTAAGTACGTTGTCTTCGAAAACGAGTTGGCGAGGATGACTTGAGGGCTGAAAGAGAAAAATAGAGCGAGCGGCCCGGAATATGTACTAGGTTGTAAAGGCCGGTATGATGGGGGTGCATTTTTATTTGGGCCAGAATGTAGGCGGAATGGAGATTGTGAGGCCCGTCAGATTGCTAGTATTTTGTTGAGTAAAATGCACCCTCAGGTTCTCAAACTATTCGCCTCCTCTCATCTACGCCCCTCAAACTTTTAAATCATCTAACTAGGTCCTCAAACTATTGGCCTTTCTCATTTACGTCCTCAAACTTTTAAACAACTATCTAGGTCCCTCATCGCCCATGTGCATCTTTGTTGTGCATGCGTGGCGCCTACGGTTGGTCATGCACCCTAAAAAAGTAGCATGTATGACCAATCAGAGGCGGCCACGTGGCCAGCAAAGATGCATGCCGATAAGGGACCTAGATAATCGGTTTGAAAGTTTGAGGACGTAGATGAGAGGGCAAATAGTTTGAGGACCTAGGTAGTTAGTTTGAAAGTTTGAGGATGTAGATGGGAGGAGGTGAATAGTTTGAGGACTTAGGCGATTAGTTTGAAATCTTGATCAATTTTGGAACTGGTGCAAAACTTGGTTACCAAATGGAAGTGTTTTTATGCTTTGGGTATTGGTGCTATTTCTTTGGGCAATTTGGAAATGTCGAAATAGAGTAATTTTTGATAAAAGACCTTTGAGAAACCCAATTGAAATTATTTGTCATGCTCATTCTTTTATGATCAGGTCTGTATGGTGAAAATGAAAAAGACATGTTAGTGAGTGGGGCTAATATGATGCTCCAAATTGCCAAGGATATCCTATCCAAGGAGACCTCCAGGCAGATTGACCTCCTGCTGCTCGAAGACGAAGTCGCTGAAGATCAAGAGGATCACGAAGACTAATGATTCGGCGTCTGCAGTCATCAAGGAGCAGAACGGTTGACAAGGCAGTTGGAAGATGTTGGAAGGGAAATCATGTGCTGGATGTTGGTTTCATTGAACTGTAATAAGTGTACTTTGCCTGTGCTGGTTCTTGGCGGCTGTTCCAGTCGTTTTAAAACAATGCTGTAGTGGTTCGGTGATGAAAAACATAGCTAAGTTTCTGGTTATAAGTCAGGTCTTTTGAGGCAAGTTTGGCTAGTAGTACGAGTTGCTGGTATCTTCCTTTGTATCTGTCTGAATCCTCCATAACTATCTGGTATTTCCGTTTGAATAAAATGAAAATGGGGTTTTCCCGAGTGGAAAAAAAAAAAAGGTAGTTAGTTTGAAAGTTGAAAGATATAAACGTGAGGAGGCGAATAGTTTGAGGACCCATGGTGCATTTTACTCTATTTTGTTTTCCTCAACGGAACGCAGATTCTTGTCACCATCAATTCATCATCATCACTATAACGAAAAGACCTACGATTCCGTGGGATAACATATCACGTCGTACTCAATGTATAGCAACATCATACCGACCATTTTCAACTAAAGAATCCCAACTCCACCAGCGATCGTGAATGTTTACTGTAGTTCAATCAGGGGCAGTACCTACAGAAGCAGGTACAAGCTAAGTCCATCTGTTCACATAGTCGCGTAGATATTCACCTACAGTTGTGCCATAACCACGCTAATTTACTTAAACTCCTACAGTTTCGTATAGTAGCATAGATTCACCTAGACTTTGCCATAACCAATCAGTTTCAGGTCAGCAGCAAAATTTGCAATGGACCAGATCTAAAGTACTGGGCCTGCACGAACAGATAACAAACCTGCACGGCTACACTATGTGTCAGATATCTTTGGAGCCCGACATCGATTACGAGTCAGTAGGACCTGTAGTAGATGTGGCCACAGCGTTTTCTTTGGCATCATCTTTCTCCTGGCTGGCTACATTTCTTTCATCGTTCCCCGTTTCCTTTTGGCCAGCCACAGCATTTTCTTCCTTGTCCTTCACAATCGTTTCCTTCTGGCCAGCTGCAGCATTTTCTTCTTTGTCCTTCTCCGATTCCTTCTGGCCTGCCACAGCATTTTCTTCCTTGTCCTTCATCGTTTCCTTCTGGCCAGCTGCAGAATTCTCTTTATCCTTACTGGTTTCCTTCTTGCCAGCCACAGCATCATCTTTTTCTCTTCTCTTTTCCTTCGGAGCAGTGACAGGAAAATCTTCCTCCGGTTGCCTATGCCACCGGAAATTTGCTGCTTCAATCCAGCGTGGGTGGACCAAGAACTTCTTGTTGGCAACACCCCAGCGGGCCTTCTCTGTTCCCAGATCCACAGTTACAACATGGGTGATACTGGAATCCACGTCTGTAGAGCAAACGGCACCCAGATACTCGGCCATCTTCCACAACATCTGCTCCTGTGGGCTTAGTATTGTTTGGGAACACCCGACTGAAGACTATTTTGCAACCTTGCAGTATTTCCCTCCGTACCGCCTTGATCACCTGCAAGGCAGCATACGAACACAAGAAACAGGGCAACATGCAGTTACAAATGAGATCTGTAAGCCATGCCACATAGAAGATATATTAAGCAAGATACAGTTCAGCAATTTTAAAATTGATAAACACAATTCACCTACTCTTAAGGAAAAAAAAAAAAAAACATAAATAGTTCTTAAAGCATAAAAGGCAGCACAAAGGGTTATATGCAAAGCCTACCTGTCTTACATCCCGTGAAGAAAGATCAGTTTCAACAGCCTACATGAGAGAAGTACAAGGACAAATGGTTAGAAATGAAAAACTTCTGTCTTTACAAGATTGCAGTTTACTGTGAGGAATAGACGATAGAAAGAAAGTGTGATAAAATGTGTTAAAGCTTTGAACTGAAGAAACCAACCATGTCAAAGAAAATCGTGTGTATGCGCTTCAAGACATCTAAAACAGTAGCCAAGGCACCATCACTCTCCCTTTCATCTTGCATGGACTCTGACAAAGACCTAACACCAAAACCAAATTGGCGGCAGCTTGAAGCAAAGAAATGATATCTCTCCATCAGTATCAGGTTCTCTTTATGCTTCTGCCATACCTGAAACAAAATTCCATTTTTCAGGCTGGTCAGCCATGAATGGCCAATGACAATAAATAAGCAGAAATTTTGATCACTCTAAGCACAAACAACATGGACCTACCAGCTTCTACACATTGAGGATAATAATTTGTGCTTTGATAATTGAGGATAGATGTTTCTATTTTAAAATCTTGTTCGAAGCAAACAGGAAACAAAGAGCAGGTACTGACCAGGAACACTTACAAGTGACCAGAGTATTCTATAATTAGACATTAAGACCGAGCTTGGCCAAAGAATTCATGTCAAATAATGTGACTTTTGGTTACGCAAAATAAGACTGTTCCGAATCAGCTTGCCCTATTTGATAGAAGATGCACATACTTCTGAAAATAGTCATTTAACAATAACACTTACATACTCAGTGTCATCAAGAATTACTGCAACACTTTCAGCTCCAAGAATCACATCAAGACCTTTCTGGTGTCGCTGAGTGCAGTCTGAGTTTGAAATCACTTTCGAAGGAAAATAGATGTTACTAGGGTCAAGAAGCTTCGCAATTTCAATTGCATAAGCTTTGTCACCCATGGTGTATATATACATCTCAAACATATTGCTTGCTTCTTTCAGAAATTCCGGACAAATGGTCTCAACTTTGTGAGCATGTGCATTTGATCTAGTGCAAAGATGCTTCTGTTTGGATCATCTGCATTTAGAAAATGAGGGGTTCACTATTTATGTTATATACACATGGATAAGCAACAACAGTTTCAGCACGGGTCAAAGGACATGAAACATAGACAAGTGCATTTAAATAATCATTTGTAATCATATAAAAGTTGTTAATCATTATTACTATGCTTATAATAGGTTATGGGTAATACCAAATTACCAACTGATGCTAACTGCACCGAGCCATAAAAATGTTTGTCTGAGAACAAAAGATAGAGGGACTAGAGGGCCCTAAAGTTCTTAACAATTTCAATCGGTAACTAAAACCACATCATGCAAGAATAGACTAAAGCATATAGACATGCCATGAGTAGTGGCATTCAACTTCTATTTTCTATCATGAATACACATGGATAAGCAACAACAGTTTCAGCACGGGTCAAAGGACATGAAACATAGACAAGTGCATTTAAATAATCATTTGTAATCATATAAAAGTTGTTAATCATTATTACTCTGCTTATAATAGGTTATGGGTAATACCAAATTACCAACTGATGCTAACTGCACCGAGCCATAAAAATGTTTGTCTGAGAACAAAAGATAGAGGGACTAGAGGGCCCTAAAGTTCTTAACAATTTCAATCGGTAACTAAAACCACATCATGCAAGAATAGACTAAAGCATATAGACATGCCATGAGTAGTGGCATTCAACTTCTATTTTCTATCATGAAATGCTAGCTTTTATACAAGCATATTGGCTCCGCCCCTTCGCTCAGTAAACTGCATGCATTCCAGTCCACATTCAAACATACATGCCATCTTTTTTATTTCCGTTGTCACAGAAGAGGGCACATTGGCCAGTACCCACTACCCTATTTTTCAAACATAATTTTGTAAACGAATAGAATTTTTATGATGTAGTAGATGCGTAAGAGAAAATGTTACTCATGTCACCTTTCAAATAAAATCATGTAAAAATAGAAAGTTTACAAAATAATCATGACAACATAATAACATCTATATAGTTGCAATCAGAGGTGGTACCTTATGCTCATGGTAATAAAGTATAACTTCAACAAAGTTGACTAGAAGTTCGCGAAACTTATAATATAATTATATAATATTACCTTTTGAAGCGGCAGTTTGAATACCCAAATCTTTTTCAGCAGAAGAAATATCCTGGAGTTTTGTTGAGTTGATCAGTGTGTGATCCAAATCCAAAATGAGTACTAATTTTCTTTCACGCAACAGATTCTTCAAATCAGCACCACGTAGTCTGTCAATTTCTGAGGTACCTAGCCTCAAGCCC
The DNA here is from genome assembly GCA_015847255.1 of Hyparrhenia diplandra. Taxonomy (NCBI): domain Eukaryota; kingdom Viridiplantae; phylum Streptophyta; class Magnoliopsida; order Poales; family Poaceae; genus Hyparrhenia; species Hyparrhenia diplandra. Next base: position 135,149 of record JADLZK010006537.1, read on the forward strand.
TGCATTTTAATAATCCTCCTAAATTTGTAAAACTTCTCAGAGACAAAGCAATGTGCAAGTGCAACTGGAAATGAAAATAAAATGGCAATACAATGCCCTCAGATTGCAATTATGTGTGCTCACAAATACAGGTGCCATAAGGGAAAACCACATTCTGAAGTACCTTGTGGATGTAACCAAAAGCAACTCCTGAAACATTTTCCTCGTCTTGTGGCTTGCCACATCTAAAAGCAAAGTCCACCAAAATATCCAGGATGTGGACATGCCTCGACCTGAACATTTTCAGATGCACCTGAAAAAATGTATTGTCAATAATTTAACATGCCATCTATCACACATGAACAACTGGACAGTCAATGCTCAATATATGATGAAATAAGCCCAAGCCGAATGAAACAGAAGAAAGAAATGAAGTTACACAACATTTTAGGGATATTCTAAAATGAAAATATAATAGCCACCGGCAGCTGGATAATTTGTACTGATTAAATCTATAACTCTTATAAAACAAAGCCCCACTAGCCTATTTCTCTGCGATTTCGTGAAGCCACGTCACCTTGAGGGCCCTACCAAGTCACTAATATCTATCCATTCAATCCTCAAGGCATCCTAAAAGGTTTTCAGTTTGCATTTTCTATAACGTCAGGCTCTAATAGTTGATTGTCCTCACGTCACTTGCTAAGTTGCTAGTAATACTGAAACATGAGCAGACAATGAATTAATACACACCCCATCCACTCTAGGATGCACGTGTGATGTGAAAGGTCATCTTTGGCTTTGCCTCTTCCCCTACCATGTTCATCTCCTAAACTTACTAATATATATAACCCTAAGAAGACAATGGGGAGTCCTCTGATCTGAACTCTGTTCATTTGGCATACAACATTGTTGTGAGAGCAAGCTTTGAGGTGTGTACTCTCTCCTACTGATTTTAATTCAATGTTTCTTCTCCACGTGCTGTTGGTTGGCAAGGTATAAGACCACTTTTTGTGTTGTATATTAAGTTACAAATAATATTATCTCCATATATTATTGACCCATGTTTTCTTTGATGAAGTTGAAGATCCAAGATTTTTATTTAGCTTACTGTTGAAAACACTTTTACATTCCTCTTAACATGATTGAAATTGCTTTTGCATGCCCGCAGCGGCGACGGGTGGGGAATTCAACTAGTTCAGAAATATATAAATGACAGAAAGTGGTTTATATTCGACAACTCTGAAAGGGCAACCATCTCTACAATTGGACAATTAGTGCATCCCTACGAGCAAGGATAGCGAGTCGTCTTTGCAAAGTGAGACTAAAGAAGCATACCAGTGGGAATTTTGTCAGGAATAACTGATGTTCCTTGATCTTGGTGTTCCTCCACTCTACGCCTTTTGGTACTGCATTTTGCATGCAGTCGACAGCAGTCAGATTCATAGTACAAAATCTACGAAACAAGTAACGATTAGTTCTTAACACAACTTCATCCCATGAACTTTGTCCCTTCGTTTTCTCCGAATACTAGAGTGCTCTCCTATTCAACAATGATAACTGAAAACTCTTACTACCCAGCATGGAAAGACACATTTGATTTGATAAAACAACTGATGCAGCATTTTTACAGATGTGCACTTTTCGATACAATTAGTACCTCCATGATATCATAACTGCTGACTTGCAATTGTATTGATATCCCATTTGTTTTTTTAGCATCAGAAATTTGAATTTCATTTCATGTGAATCAATGATCTAACAACTTTTTGGAAAGATATTGAACACTAGAAAATCAAGCGCAAAACAGCTAGGGGCAGCCACGGAGCCTGCCTAGTCACTAAGAAACACAGTAATCCAACTAACTTTCAGAAAACTGAGTAGGATGCAATGATTCCCCTCCCTCCCTGGATTAGAAGGGATGGACTAGGATTTCAATTATATTGAAGTTTGAACTAAACCTCAATCCATAAGCTGGTGTCTTACTACTCTAGTACATGACTACATGCCAAATTCACAACTACTAGGCCCAAAATCAAAGGCAAGGGAAGGGGTCTATTTAGTAACACAAGTTCACATCAAAAGCCAAATGGTTAAATCAAGCAGGGTACACACTTCTTAAAGGAAAAGATAGAACATACAGTAGCTAAGAGTGCTCAAAGGTTTGTTTTCTTTTGGATTCTAATTGACTAGGATTCACTTTTTTTTTGAACATAAGATCACATTTTGGCTTGTTTACCCATGCCTGCCGCTACATAAATGGACCCTAATCAATGAAATAAAATTGTGACCTATCTTAACTGATGAGGATTCATATTTCTCACTAGGGTTGTCATTTAAATAGGCCTTGCAGCAACAGAATGCAAGGATTATATCATTTACCAAAACAGAGAGGATAAGCTGGCTACGGCACATGCTCACATGTCTTGTCCTAATTTTAGCCTGTATCCATAAGCAAAAGATGAAAACATGACAGACACCACATAAGTGCAAGAGTTCTATCAATTATTCATTTATTACAACACAGAGGATAAGGTACAGCACATGCTCGCATGTCTTGGCCCTAATTTCAGCCTGTATCCATAAGCTGAAGATAAGATGATAGACATCAAACTTGCATAACACACGGGCCATCACCTAGTGAGGCATGTAAAAAAGTATAAGCACACAAAACCCTGAAGCATATGTTTTATATACCCGATGAAGCACGAAACCCTAATAAGCTCGAATCAGGGGACAAATATGCCTATCCCTAACCCTACAGCGAGGCCGATGATCACCCAACTCTAAATGCGCGTGGAATTCCAAGGCTATAATCGCGTATCCGAAGCCACTAAACCCCATTGAGTCGTCTAGCGGTGAATTAGGAGGAGGGAGGACCCAGTCAGGCAGGCGGGGAGCGTACCCGTTCTGTTCCATGGCTTCAACCTGTAGCTCCTCAGGATCCTCATCCTCCTCGTCGTCGTCGTCGGAGGCGGGGTCAGCAGGGAAGGCGGAGTCAGCGCCGGAGGCGAGCTCGAGCTCGGAGTCGAGGAGGGCCGCGAAGTCGTCGCTCCCGCTCGACGACGACGACGGCGACGGCGACGGCGCCTCGGCGAGGCTCATGGGCGGGCGCGGCGACGAGGGCAGAAGAGGGGATGGGGCTAGACTGCTACTCTGCTCGAGAGAGCGTGCGTTTGGAACAAGGGAGGGAATCGATCTGGGTTTTTCTTTGTTCTGGTATACAGAGAGGCTAGGTAAATTAGTTGGGCTTCCTTCCCCAAGGTAAAAAAAAAAAAAAAGCATTGCTAATTGGGCCTGAAAATGGTTAGGCCGGCCCACGGGACTCGTGAGCCAGCCATAGAGATTGTGAGGCCCGCCCGTTAGAAACAAAGAACAAAAAAAAAAAAAACAAAAAGGTTAGTAGGCCCTTAGAATCGCCTCAAAAAAATAAAAGTAGGCCCTTAGAACAAAAAGCGTGGTCGGCAGGATTCGAACCTGCGCGGGCAAAGCCCACATGATTTCTAGTCATGCCCGATAACCACTCCGGCACGACCACTTGCACGTCGCTTTCTATCGATCCATTTAACTTCTTGGAAAAATGTTCCGTCACCAAACAAAAATAGAAAACGCCTGCTCTTATCCGCTCCGTGAAATCTATCTGCTCGTCGGCTTTCATCAGCCAGCGACCCTGCTTGTCGCACTAGTAGAACACACAGAGCGGACGCCAGAGCCGGAATGGCGCCGATGGTCGCTCGCGCACCTGTGTTCCTGTGGCGTGGCAGGCACCGAGTCCAAATCAGCAGTTGCGTCCGTCGTCCGCGAATAAAAACATCTGGATCCCACCTGCTTGCTGTATTCACTTCGACTCGGACAATCGGACGCAACCCTGCACCTCACGCCGTCTTAATTTATTAAATCAAACAAAGAAACAAACAAGCGTTTCCGATCGAGCTGAGCAGCCAACACACGAGCGAGATTGATGAATAAACCAACCCCTACGATTTAGTGCTTAGAAGTCGTTTTGGATAAGGTTTAGATAAAAATATCGAAAATATAAATCATCAATAACTTTTAAGTTATTGAGTTTATAAATGTAAAAAATTATATGAGTAGATCATGTCTTAAAAAAATACTTTGATAAAAGTATACATATATCACATCTACATAAATATTTTTATAATAATAAGAGGCCAAAGTTGTGTTTTGGAGGCCGTATATCGTTGTGCAAACGACGTGTAATACGATCCCGGAGTACAGTACTCCCGTTGTCGGCTGTGAGCACTGAGCAAGCCAGCAAGGGGCAAATTAAGGCCTTAATGGCGTGACAATTCGGCATCGACGACGCGAGAGTGATCTGGATGGGGTAGTCTAATTAATCTAATCACACTGACACGAAGCAGAGAGGTGGGCGGGCGGCACGCACGCATCAGGAGACGGCGACACATGCCGTGTGCCGGCTGCCGTGCGTGCTGCGCCGCCTGCACACGGTCGACGGACGGACGGATCGTGCATGCATGCCCTGTAATCGTGTATGACACGCACGCGTCGTTTCGGCACGGCTGTTGCGCAGTCAATGCACGCACGGTACGGCCGGCCGTATTGGCGATCGCGTAGTACGGGTACGGCCGGGATATACTACCTGGTGGAGGCGGCGGCGGCACGGGCGCACGGCAGCATGGGTGCGCTCGGGCGCGACGGTCGTCGTCGTTGCTTGCGGCAGGGTGCACCGGAACCGGTTGCGTCCGGAAATCTGCCCGGCCGTAGTACTGCCTGTGATTCCCCTCGCCGTACCGTACTTGTTTCCCGCGGCTGTTGGCTTGTTGCGTTCGTCGCCGGCCAGTCGCCGCTGTGGCTGTGGGCGAGTTCCCTTGCCTTGACAGTTGACCCGAGCGCGACCACGACCGTGACGCCGGGTCAGCGACTGACAGACAGGCTCCATGATTCTTGGCTTGCGCTAAGCCAACCGGAGCCGGAGTCCACACCGCAACCGCCCCGGCCCCCTGGAAACACGAAACCTGTTGCTTGCGCTTGCGTGACTACTCTGACGGCAGCCGGCGCTCCTTCCTCCGATGGTTGCCTGCCTGTAGTAACAGTTTAACGGATTGCTTTTGTTCGGTTGCCGTGGACCGTGTTGGGGCCGGAAAGCAACGTGGCGAGAGACCATTTCTGCGTGCGTTAGCTCTGTAGGGATAGGCTTGAATTAATAGGAAATGGGCCGATGTGGAACAAAAAGAAGCGGAGAAGAGAACAAACAAACAAAACGAACCTCCCGGGACGTCACCTCACGTTGGCACGTCTCACCATATAAAATTCCAGTGCATCATTCCTCCCTCCCTTCAAATCCAATCGCAACACCTCACCTGACCTGCAAATCATTTTGTCATGCTCGTGCAACTACTACTAAATACTACAGTACCTGTGTGCTAATAATAATGCCGCCGCTGCCGTCCAATCTCGTCGTCACCACCCAACCATCTGGGTTTATTTAAATTTTTTCTGTAATTCTTCTCAAGCGAATCATCATGCCCCGTCGTAGAGGCAGGATCAGCGCGGGTCGCTGTCGTGTGGGCCCGATCGATGCCCCACGCACGACCGGACCATTCCCCTCGCCTCGATCGCCGCCTCCACCCGCTCCAATTTGAAAAAACCGCTCGCCTCGCCTTTCCTCTCTGGTCTCTCTCTCTCTCTCCCTCTGCCTCTGCTTCGGCCGGCCTTTGGGCCTCGCGCTCGCTCGCGACTCCTCGGGCGGCGCGCCACGCCACGCCACTCGTTCGTTCGTTCGCCATGGCCATGCCCATGGCTTCCTCGTCTTCTTCCTACTCTGAAGTGAGGGCCGCGGCCAGGAGGATCGTCGATTACCTCAACGACGGCGAGGAGCTCGGGGCCGAGGGCGCGGCGGTGGCGGAGACGCCGCCGTGCACCCCTGCGGCGGTTGCTGTGGGGAAACCGCAAGGTCGTCGTTGGCCCTGCCCAGGTTCAGGTGGCCGCGGCTGGTGGTCAGGCACAGGCTCCGGAGGAAGGGAGGCGGCGGCGACAATAAGGGGAAGGAGGCGGCAGCCGCGGTCGTGGTGGACAAGTCCGACGACCTCCCCGTGGCCGCCGTGTCGACCTCAGGTGCGTGTTGCGTCACCGACCTCACCTCATCATCGTGCTGAACCTGAACACGAGCGTACGTAATCAATCAATCCTCTGTCTGGCCTCTCTGCTCTGTGATTCCAGGATGCGAAGCGTCACCGGCGCCGACGAGCGATAAGAGGCGATCCGACCTCGGCGTGGGGCTAAGCCTGGTGTTCCTGCTGGCCAAGACGTCCGACGAGTTCAACAAGATGGTCAAGGTGCGCACGGAGATGGAGGCGCTCCTCAAGGAGATCAGAGACGAGGTTCGGATCAAGACCGCCGGCGGCGGTGGCGGTGGCACCGAGGCCCACCACGACGACGCGCCGAAAGACCGCAACCGCGAGTCCACCACGTCGAGTTGTGTCACTACCGATGGCAACGAGGTCCAGAGCGCCAGAGCTCGCGACGTGGAGTACCAGGCCGCCGCCCGCCGCCGCTGCCTCGTCTGCAGGCGTGGAGCTCGCGGGCTACGAGAAGTCGTCGGCGGCGGGCGAGGATGGTGGGGGTTGCTGTGCCAGGATGGACGTGCTGGAGGAGGAGTTCCACGCCGAGATGGAGCTGCTTCAGGTTAACTATGGTTCAGAGACACCGTCATTTCTGCCTGACCCTGAAGAAGAAGAAGAGGAACACTACTCCGAGGTACTACCATGATTCTCTGATCTTCCATTGATTTTGACATCACCGAAAATGTGAAATGTCTCTGATTTGGGACAACATTTCAGCCGTACGACGACATGGCCGACTACCGGAATGGAGTTGATGATGACGATTCAGGGGAGTTGTTGAGGACCAAGATGATGGCGGCGACGGCGACGATGATGATGACGATAACGCCCGGTACAACGGAGTTTCTGCCGTGCAGCTGGAGAGAAGGCTCCACGAGCTTCTCCATGAAAGAAACCGGGACCGGATCGAGGAGCTGGAAGCCGCGCTGCGGTGTGCCGAGCAGAAGCTCGTTGAAAAAGAGATGGAGGTGTCCCTGTGGAAGGACACGGCCAAGTTTGCGTTGAGACAGGACAAGGAGTTGCAGTAGTGAGCATCAAAGTTCGGAGGATTTTGGGCAACTCTTGCGTTGAGACAGGACAAGGGGTCGCTGTACTGTACATGATCTCTGTCTGCCAGAGGAGGATTCTTTTGGGCAGACAAGGTTTAGCCATGGCGAGCTGCAGAATGGATCTCTGTGGAAGATCTAGTGAACCAGTTCATACCAAAGTTTAGTGCTAGCATAGTATATCTCCAGAGAACGTTTTGGGTTCCGGTAAGGTGAAATCAGTAGAATACTGTGGAACAGTGTAAGTTAGCCTCACGTACTGGTGTACGGATCCATATTAGATTTGATACTGCGTGTTTCTACATGCGCATTACATGGATGGATCATGTGTGAAATCAGAGTTCTCATGTGTCTTTTAAAATTTGTCCGGAAATGTAAACACTTTTTGATTAATAACCCACCTAAATAGGCATGATTAACATTCTAACCTATGGCATTGACTACCTAAATAGACAAGATTCAACTGCATCAATGTGATGCAGGTTCTGATTAAGAGCAACTCCAACAGCCTCTCCAAATTACCCTGTGAAATCCATTTTGGCTTTTTATATGCAAAAAATACCTCATCTCAATATATAATTTGGCTCGTCTTCTATTCCTGGTTCTCCTCTAGGCAAATTAAGCGAGTGTCCCTTGCTCGCCATCCCAGCTTCCTACTATTTTTAGCCGGCAATCCTCCTCTATCCCACGCGTTTTCTTGACCAGGAGACATGCAATTGTACCTAAGGAATGACAGGCAGTTTCAAACATTTAGATCGGCCGATTATACAAGAGTTGTTGGAGTACTCTAGATTTTTTATGGGCTATTTATTTTTAGAGAATAGCTAAATCTTAGTTTTTGGAATATATTTTTGGATAGGCTGTTGGAGTTACCCTAAGGGCGTCTTTGGATACACATGGTGATATGGCTAGTTACCATGTGGGCTAAAAAAATTAGCCTAAATTAGCTATGGTTGGCTACCTAGTTGATTAACAACTAGTTAAAGACTCGTTAAAAAAAAAACAGCTCATATATTAGTCTTTCCGTTTGGATGCACTCGAGCTAATTAATTTTTAGCTAGCTAACAATTAGGCCTAAAAAATGGCCCTAAGGAGTAAGGAGGGATATCTTCCCTTTCCAACCCCTGGTGAAGTTGAGCTAATGTATTTGGTAAAGTTTGGATTTTGACTTTCAAATTTTGGATCCGGGTTCTGTATTTTTACCTTATATAGTTCAACATTACACATTTTTTTCCTTGAGTTTATGACATACTCCCTCCATTCCAAAAGCGATGCAATTCTCACTTCCCAAGGAGGATTACAAGACACAAATGTTAATACTAATCATTATAAACTTGTCAAACTTTAGCAATTTTGATGATACTTTTTGGGACGGAGGAAGCATAGAATGTATCCTAGAAAACTTTTAATACTATTACCTACCCATATTCCTTTCTTTTATGTTTCCAGAACTCACAATACGTTGAGTCGTTGACTAAATAAAGTTATTAATTAATAAATTAACGTCCGAGCTGGAAGGGAAACATTCTATACTCCTTTGTTGGACGCAAATTTCTTTCATGTTTCCAAAGCTCACAACAAAGGCGTCATCGTTGTCATTAGCCCCACCATTGTCCTCTGCTAGTTCCATGGCTGAATCAACTGCTTTGACCAGGTATAGCCTATGATTGAATACTGATGAACTGATGTCGAATGACTTGCTCGATTTCTTTTTTATATAAAAAACGTTAATTGGGCTAGAAGTGTACACGGATTTTTGTTTCCTTCCGGTTATAACAGTGGAGCATGTTTGCTGTTACTAGACAAGAATACATACAAATGTTAATAAATAAGGTTGGTAATAAAATAGTTAGTTTGGGCCCAATGTAGGGGTTCTAGTAAGCTCGTTACTTTTGGGCCAAGATAAGGTCCACATGCCGACAGATTTGTGTGCTAGGCCACATTGTGGAGAAGCCCTTAAAAAAAACGCAATTTCTGACACACTTTTTTTACCAGGAATGGTAGTAGAATCATTGCCAAACAGGTTAATTAGATAAGAGAAATTTCGTGGAAAGCCGCTAGAAATATTTTGATTTTTATGCCTAACAAGGAGAAAGAATGTTGGCTAATTTCAGCATAATTCTGATTCTTGCCTCATTTTGTATTAGCAACCATAGTTTTTGGGTTTTTTCGTTAGTTCTTTTTTAATTTAAATAAAATAAATTAAAATGGGTAGTATTTAAGTTAGTTGGTCTTCGCCAACATATATTTTTGATTATTTTTTTAAACCACATTTTAATTGGCGCACTATTAACGCTTATAGCGGCGAGGAAGCACCTCGCGCTAAGCTAATGCTCTTTTTCGCTATTGGCGGTATAGCGCCGCTTATCGTGAAATAAGCGCCGCTATTCGCTGGCGCTATCAGTAGATTTGCTGGATTGACTGGATTGAGCAGGCCGACCTATTAGTAAATAAAAAAAAAACAGCCCAACCCATGGGGGCTATTCTTTCTACCCTATCTCACGCACAGAGTCACGTACGGTGAACCCCATCCACGCGGAACCCTATCCACGCGCTTGCGCTTCCTCTTCACACGGCTTTGTGGCGGCGGCAGAGGAGTTGACGTCGACAGTGAGGCTGCGGGGCGGCGGCGTGTTAGCAATTCTCTCCTGGAGTCATTTTTGCCTTTAAAGTTTAAAGAAAATGTATTGTACAGCTGTACCAGCCACTACCATGTTGCTCATATGGTTTGTGTTTGTCCCATTTTTTTTTTAATCTAGCTAAATGGTGGCTGAACCATGGAAGTATTGCACCAAACCTCACAAAGTTAGCTGTGAGCGGTGGCGGAGCTGAGGGGCTGGCAGGGGCCATGGCCCCTAACATTTCAAGCAAATTTTTTACTAGTATAAGTGTATAATTTTTATTTATATTAAGATAAAAAATATAATAATTTTTTTTTGTCACATATACCTTTTAATATCTTCTAGATAATTAAATCATACAAAACACTATTAGATAATATTATGAAGCACATTAGAAAGACTGAAACATAGATAAAATTACAGTACTGCGTGTCAGGTCGATGAATTAATAATAATCACCATAAAAAGTCTAACTTAACTTTCGTTGTGCTCATTTTTACAAGGGTGTGTTTAGATCCCGAAAATTGACTTTGCATCAAACTGGTAGCACTTTTCGTTTGTTTGTGGTAAATATTATTCTACCATGGGCTAACTAGGCTTAAACGATTCGTCTCGCAATATACTACATCTAAACTGTTGCTTGTTTCCTTTGCATTTTGAACTTTAGGCTGTTTGAATTGTGAACTTTAAACATGTTTTCTTATGTACTTGACTCATGCCTTCATGGCCATTTGCTATCTGGTTTGAAACTTATTTATGCCTTTATGGTTATTAGTTTATCATTTATCAAGTTATCAGGTTATGTTGGCTGAGGCTTGCTTTATGCTTTAATTATATTATGGTTCCTGTTTTTGAAAGTTGAAACAAATAACGCGCTATAACGGTGCAAGAAGGCTACCGCTACTATACAATAGTGGCTGGAACAAGCCGCCGCTATTTTTCATAGCCCGTGGCTGGAACAAGCCGCCGCTATTTTTCATAGCCCGCGATAAAAAACGTGGTTCTTAAATAATTTTAATATTTTTAAATTAATCTAGCCTATCAGCCAAACATTTTCATGAAGTGATTTTGGTGATGGTTAAATAAATGGCTAATGCCTTTCCGCAGAGGGAACATTAACTGGTGTCTTGCAATCGTCATGCAAATCAGATACAAACTAACCCATATGTATGTGGACCATATTTAAATAAAACAAAATAAAAAAATGCCTTTCCACAGAGGGAACTAGCTACTGTCCTGTTGCCTCAAAGGTGACATGTAGGCACTGATATGTCGTTCTGATGATGAAGACGTACAATAATTCTGACCCAATCCAGACGGCAGAGGGATGATGATGAACGGCCTGATGATCAGCTCTCAGTCTATATTACTGTTACTAGTTACTACTTCAGCCTTGACAAGATCTTGTTCCTGTTGTTCATTTATTTCTGTCATTCCAAAAGAATATTGAAGCATAGTATACATACATCGATTGCAAAAGAATATGGAATCCCAATATGCTGTATTGATCATCTTCCTGTTCTTCTTAGTTTCGTTCCTGTCACTCCCTCCATGTTGATCGCCTAACCTCACAACACCACTCTACCCCGGCGACAGACTCATATCCGACGACGGTGGCATGTTTGCTCTCGGCTTCTTCAACCTCACCACCAACTCAACCCCATGCCTGTACCTCGGCATATGGTACAACATCCCCTGAGCGCACCTATGTTTGGATCGCCAACCGCGACAATCCCATCACCACGCCGTCAGCGAAGCTAGCTCTGACCAACGCTTCCGGCCTGGTGCTGTTCGATTCCGAAGGCCGCACAATCTGGGCGACAGACAACAACAATGTCGCCGTCGCCGGCAGTCGCCGGCAGCAGCACCGGGGTGCTCCGGAGCACGGGGAGCTTCGAGCTCGAGCTGCAGCTACCCAATGGCACAGCAGGCGTAGTATGGAGGAGCCTCGATCACCCCACGGACACCATCCTCCCGACCTTCAGGCTGTGGACCAACTACAAGGCCCACACCGCCATGCGCGTCGTCGCCTGGAAGGGCCCTTGGGACCCTTCCGCCGGCGAGGTCTCCCTCAGCGGCGACCCCATCGGCTGGGGCCTCCAGATCATCATCTGGCGGGGTGAGAGCCGTCGTTCATGGCGCAGCGGCGTGTGGAACGGCGCGGGGGCCTCCGCCATCAACAGGTTCATCTACTCCCAGATCGTCGATGACGGGGAGGTGATCTACGCGGCGTACAACGCCGCCGGCGGCCCGACGACGCACTGGAAGCTGGACTACACGGGGAACGTGAGGCTCCGCGTCTGGAACGTCGAGTCGTCGTCGTGGAGCGTCCTCTTCGAGGGCCCCGGCAATGGCTGCCTCCGCTACGGCGCGTGCGGGCCGTTTGGCTACTGCGACGCCACGGGGCGCGAGGGCGGCGTCCAGGACTGCAGGTGCCTCGACGGGTTCGAGCCGGAAGACGGATTCTTCCGTGACTCGTCCAGAGGATGCCGGAGGAAGAAAGCGCTGGCGTGCGGCGGCGCCGGTGGTGGGAGGAGCCATTATTTCCTGACCTTGCCGGGGATGAAGGTGCCTGACAAGTTCCTGTACGTCAGGAACAGAAGCTTTGAACAGTGTGCTGCCGAGTGCGACCGCAACTGCTCGTGCACCGCGTACGCCTATGCCAACTTGAGCACCATCGTCACCATGAGTGCTAGCAGTGACATGTCAAGGTGCTTGCTTTGGATGGGGGAGCTTCTTGACACCGGAAAGGACGGTGATTTGGGTGAAAACTTGTACCTTCGGCTCGCCGCCGGCGGCTCTCCCGGTAAGTGCCAGGTCAGGTGTGCCTTCAAAGTTCAAATTGCACACACCCAGCTCGGAAACACCTTCACATGATGTATTGTGTGATTTGTTATTCAACAGGAAACAGCAAGAAGAAGATCGCCATGGCCATGGAGATTGTGCTCCCAACGATGGCATGTCTGCTGATGCTCACATCATGTATATGTCTTGCCACTATATGGAAGTCAAGAGGTACACCAAGAGACATACTGTAATACCGGCGTGTGCTTGTGATCTGCAGCTTTAACTTGTAAGTAATTGAATGAATTGTTGACACGTTTCTACCAGGCACGCGACGGAACAAGGAAGCACATGAGAGGAGCGTTCACGATTTCTGGGATCAAAATCTGGAACTGTCGTGTATTAGCTTTGAGGACCTCACATCTGCAACGAATAGTTTCCATGAAGCCAACATGCTTGGAAAGGTGGTTTTGGGAAAGTATACAAGGTGGTATACTATTTTAATTTGTCAATTATGTCTCATATTTCATCAAATCAACAACGTTGATATATATCATATCACACAGGGGATACTGAAAGATGGCAAGGAAGTTGCTGTTAAAAGGCTTAGCAACGGTTCTGAGCAAGGGAAAGAGCAGCTTAGAAATGAAGTAGTTCTGATCGCAAGTTTACAGCACAAGAACCTAGTTAGGCTTCTTGGTTGTTGTATCCATGAAGATGAGAAGTTGCTCATATACGAATACTTGCCCAACAAAAGCTTAGACAAATTCCTATTTGGTATGTTCTATCACACATTCTAAGAAAAAAAAAAAGAGAGCTGAATTAGCTAAAACACTGCTTAATGGTACTGTTTTCTTCATTCCTTAATTTCCATGTTCATGGCAGATCCTGCAATGAAGTCTTTGCTTGATTGGCCAAAAAGGTTCAACATAATCAAAGGAATAGCTAGAGGAATTCTTTATCTCCACCAAGATTCAAGAATGATGATCATTCACAGAGATCTCAAAGCAAGCAACATCTTGCTGGATGCAGAGATGGACCCGAAAATTTCAGACTTCGGTATTGCAAGGATCTTTGGAAGTAGCGAGCAGCAAGCAAGCACTCGACGAGTTTTTGGGACATAGTAAGCATTTTCTGGTTCTAGTTAATTAGAACTACTAAAGTTATTCATGTTCTTATAGCCATTCAACTTCTGACTACACTTTTGCTTGTGAAATGATTCAAATAGCGGTTACATGTCGCCTGAATATACAACGCAAGGCATTTTTTCAGTCAAGTCAGACACCTATAGTTTTGGCATTTTACTACTGGAGATAGTCAGTGGACTGAAGATCAGTGCCCCTCCTCATCAACTAATGGGTCATCCAAGCCTTATTGCTTATGTAAGTGTTACTTATAGCATGCTTTATTTCTTTTAATAAATATATTATTATAAATAAACAAGAAATTAGTCCTCTGTTTCAGGCATGGAACTTATGGAAAGATGGAATCGCAAGGGTTTTCGTAGACACAATGGTTGTGGAGAGCTGCTCGCTCGATGAAGCCTTGCAGTGCATCCATATTGGACTACTGTGTGTTCAAGACAGCCCAAATGACAGGCCACTGATGTCATTAGTTGTGTCCATGCTAACTAATGAGGTCATGCCACGCCCAATGCCCAAGCAGCCATTGTTTTTTGCGCAGAGATATTATGAAGAAGCCCTATCAACAAGAGGAGACTCCGAACACTCCGCTAATCACGTGAGCCTATCGACGGTAGAAGGCCGATAAATATTGGGACCTGTTTAGTAGATTCCATGAACACTCTGCTGATAACCTAGCAGGCGTAGTAGGAGGCTTTCAGAGAAGAGCAAGGGCTTCAAGAATGCAGATAGTGCTAAGAAGCACATTGAAGCCTCTTCCAGCTCCAAGACTACTGCCAAGAAGAAGATCCTGACCAAGAAGCCCAAGACCCCAAAAGTGAACAAGAACAATGCTGAAGCTGAAGAAGTTGTTCCCCTGGTAATGATCCCACCTTCAGGCACCCCAACTGCACCCTACCTGTCGAGGGAGGTCCTTGAGGGCATTGGTGAAGGCTTCCTCCAGATACAGCCTATGGCTGTCTCTGCTGCTCTCCTCACTGCCGATGATATCGATGATTAGAAGTCTCTTAGCGTTTGCAGGTGCACTAGTCATGATGACAGTGCCTTTATCTCTTTTGAGAACTTTTTGCTATATCAACCAGAGCCTGTTCTGGTTTAATAAGTTGTTGGTTTGTAACTAGTTGCATAACTCTGGAGACTATGTTTATCAGTCTACTTTGTCTTATCAATGCAAGCTTAGTTGTGTTTTGGAGTATATGTTTCTTGTCATGCTTTTAATGCCTTTTTATTCTCTCAACTCTTTTTGCCGAATGTTGATTAAGCCTAGCGCCTACAAATCACTCATACATTGATGAAGGATCTATCGCCTTTGGAGATTGTTGCTACAACTCGGGTGTACATTTTGGGTCCGCTTTTAGTCTCGCCCACTCTGACATCTGTACTTTCTATGCTTGCACCTCCAGGACCGAGCTCCTAACCAGGGCAGCCTTTTTCCCCTTTGAACTCTGGTTAGTTCACCATATGTCTGATATCTGGTATATCAGATATTGGGCTCCCATCCTTTCTCGGTTTATTAATGGATATCAACAACAATAGAAGAAACATAAAGGTGCTGTTATGGAATATTAGAGGAATAAATTTCCAGGATAAATGGGATGCTTTAAGAGATAAAATACATGAGAGTGCTTGTCATGTTTTGTGTCTACTGGAAATAAAAAGAGAATCATTTGATCCATTTTACATTAGAAAATTATGTCCAAGATCTTTGGACAAATTTTCCTTCTTCCCTTCTATTGGGGCTTTGGGACGGCTCCTCACTGTGTGGAATAGTAGCATTCTAGAGGGAGATGTCATTCAGGCAAACTCATATGCAATCACTGTTAATTTTTTCTACAGGCTTGACAATAGCACTTTCTGTGTCAGCAATATTTATGGACCATCCCAGTTAAAATCTCATGTTTGGTTTTGATAATTGATGCCACTTTGTTATGCTAATCCTTTGCTCTAAGTGTGCTTAAGAGATAGGATTGCATGGATGACGTGGAGCAACATGATCATGGACATGGACGTTGATGATGGACATGGTGGATCATCGAGCTCACGTGTTGGAAAGGAAAGGACCCGGAGATCAAGGCAAAGGTATAACTTGATAGGGCTTGCTTTCGGTGATCAAGACACTATAGAGAGTGTGATCACATTTTGGTTAGATGGCCGACTATCAAGAGGGAATGCTACGACTAATCCAAATTTAAAGTGCCTCTAGGTTCATATTGACTTGCATATGTATTTAGAATCTAGTGCACTAACTTCACCTTTGAAATTGCTTGTGAAATTGCTAACACACATGGAGATGTACACTTGGTGGTGTTGGCACATTTGTAAAGGCGGCGGCGGTTTGTAAGGTTGAGTTGGGTTTGGGAACCGCTCTTCCTCCCGCCGAGCTTGCGAGGCGGGATTCAACGCTTTTGAGAAAATAAGATGCCTATTTTCTATTGCGCCAGATGCAATTTGTCGGAGATATCTTGCTAACCCTCGTGCTCAAGTTGGTATACTTGTTGGGTAGCAAGTTGGAGCAAAGGCGACAACAAATCGATGAACCGCAAGCAGAGGCGGGCGACCGGACTCTGACGATCGGACGCGGAGCTCGACCGAGCATCCCGGTCGGCTAGGGTGCGGTCGATTCCCAGAGAGGTGCGGAATCGGCGCTTTGGCCGACCGGTGCGTCCGGTCAGCGACTGGACGCTGCGACCGGACTCTGGCTTCGGGCTATCAGGCTGTGGGACCAGGATTTTGTCTTTGCCGACCAGATTCGTGACCGGAGCGTCCGGTCACCCCGACGGAAGGCCCCGGTCAAGACGCTAAAGGAGCGTGGTTTTGAACACCAATGGCTCTATTTTTGTGATGGGGCTATATATATGTGTGTGGCCGTTTGTGAGCTGAGAAAACTCCCCTCCACTCATCTCTCTTGCCTAACTTTGATCTTTGGTGAGATTGAGTGAGAATCCAAGTGCATTGCATTGTTGATTGCATCTAGAGGTTCGTGGCGGTGTTGAGCTCGATTGGAGCTTGTTCAAGGCCACACCGGTGGATTTGTGAGGGGTTGATCCTTACCCTGCGGGAGATTCGCGAAATGAGTCACTAGTGGATTGCTCGTGGATTGTGGATCCCCTCTTATGAGTGATTCATTGAGCTCCCACCGTGGGATTTGGCACCGGCCATTAAGCTTTGAATCATCAAGTGGGTGTATCGCCACAACGAGGAGTAGCGTGTCGGCAAACACGTGAACCTTGATAAAAATTATCGTGTCAAGTGTGCTTGCTCGTTAGAGTTTTCTTTGACATCGGTGATTGGCCGCACCCTTTACTCTACACCGTCGGTATTGTATTCCAACTCCTCATTGCATTACCTTCATAGTTTTCCTTTGAGTAGTTGGGTAGCTTTGATAGCCTGTGTAGCTTCTAGTGACATATTTATATAGCCTTACTTGTTCAGCTAGGAGTAAATTAGCAACCTAGTCTTTGAGTGTGATTAGAGATCATAGAATTGATAGAATTTTTAGGTGGCTTGCCTAGATAGATTGTGGCACCGCTTGTTACGCTTTGCCATCTTATTTACTAACCAGATTGTTTAAGTGTCGTTGTAAAAATTTTTATAGGCTATTCACCCCTCCTCTAGCCATTAGGACCTTTCACCAGTCCTCTCTCAAGCATGCTTTTATTACATGGCTAATAAATTTTGATACAACAGGTTTTGACAACTGGTTACTAGGTGGTGATTTCAACGTAATCAGAAGCTCAGAAAATAGGAATAAGCCAGTGAGAGATAGTATTGAAATGGGTATGTTCGATGAACTTATTCTGATCTGGACTTGATAGAAGTTCCTTTTAGTGGAAGGGTGTTCACTTGGAGCAATATGCAACAGGACCCTCTACTTGTAAAACTTGATTGGGTTTTCACCTCATCCACCTGGGTAGCCTCCTTCCCAACAACTATGGTACAACCTCTCTCCAGACCCATTTCAGATCATACACCATTTGTTGTGCATATTGGCTCTTCTATTCCCAAATTCAATATTTTTAGATTTGAGAATTTTTGGTTGGATCACCCTGGCTTCCTAAAAGCCATACCAAGAGAGAAGATATGGACCTCAGCCTTGCTATCAAACCTATTCTCCATAGTCACCCATCTTTCTGTTTCACCTTCACTATTTTCCTCATAGCAATAATCTTCACTAGAATCAATGTATGGACTGCCAGGTGCATCCAAATTTGGGTCTTCATGAACCAGATCATGTACTGTAATGGCTCCTGCATGACAGCCCACAATGCCTTCCATCTTTGCTTTGACATTCCTCATAATCTGCACTGCATAGTTCCTCAATTCAATTGCCTCTTCATCATACAGACCGATGTCATCCCTCTCGGGTCGCTTGTAGTCCTCATCAGATGTTTCATCAGACGACATCTCCTCTCCATACTTCCCCACCATGGTCAGACACATCATCATCAATATTTTCATCTCCTCCCTCATCATCAGCTGTCCATATGTCTTGGTCATCAGCACTGATCTCCATAGCTACCTCCTCACATACATGTCTACTTTAACACCATCAAGGTGATAAGAGGCCATGACCTGACAGGCAACATCATCTGCTAACATCACTAAGCCGTTGCTCAAATTCATCCCAGGCTTCAACCAGTACATCCTTTGCACACCCTTTCCATTATAATGATTAGCAAGGTGTCCCTTTATCTCAAAATACAAAAGTTTGTCCTCATCTATCCATGACTCTGCAATGTCACCACCAACATGAAACAACTACCCACCCACATTCCAAAATTCCCCACCAAAGTGAAATCTTATGCCAATTTTCTCAAGATTATCCATCCTACAATCCATATAATGAGCAGTGAACTAAATAATCAAAAATCCAGCAAGAACACATGTACCAAACCCCAGAAATTGCAATCCAGTGTTCTTGCCTAAGCCATTACCCCATAGATTATTACACCATGCTCAATCATTCCACCTAAATGACAACAATGACAATCCCTAACCCTATTTAGCTGAGGCTAACACAGGAAACCCTATTTCCCCCAAACCACGACAATGCTATCGACCAACAAATCCAAATCCCAAACGTGTGTGCGAGTAGAGAGCATAGACCCGATTGACAAGCAGCACTGCAATCACTGGATTGAGCTCCCGTTCATGGCTGTGCTCCTCGTGTCTCCTGCGAGAGGAAGAGACGGGAGAAGAACAGGAAGAGGACGGGAGACAGAAGGAAGGAACGGCTACGCCCGTCATTTAAGTCCAGCGTCACCTTACATGTGGGCCCAAGTGCCAAAGTGGCAAAACCAGCCACGCTGGCGCAATACCACCCAATGAAATCACCTTAGGGGCTAAATTAGACCAATAAGCAAAGTTTAATGTGCAAAACACCTGGTTTTGAAGGTTGGGGGATTATGTGCTCTAGATCCAATAGGTCAGGGGGTATCAAGACTTTTTCCAATCTTGTTTTATAGCGCTTCCTCCATTTAATTGGCTGATGTGTCCATGTACACAAGCTGATGACTAGGAGTAGTACTAAACAACTTTGTGTTGTTTTGATTGATGATGCTTCGTTTGTTCTGGTTGCATGTGTGATGTCATGGATGATCGTAGGATCCGGAGCGATTATAGACCAGGCCCCAGGGTGATTACTGAGATAAGCAAAACATTTTCTGTTTGGCTATATGCTAGCGCGTGCACACGAAAATGCACGTTCCTGCTTACGGAGTACTCTCTTTGTGTTATCTTCTCCTCACGGGCCACCGCTCAAAATAAACTAGACCGTCAGAATCAAAATGTAAGCCTGTTTCTTTTTCTCGAATACGCAAAAGGTTTGTGTATCATTATATTAAGAAGAAGAATAGTTAAAACATACAACAATACGCTTTTGGCAAGCGCAACCGGAGGTCTAATAGCCATCGAATTTTGGACCGGCCCTAGCAAACAAGACTAAGGATCGATATTAGATAAGAAACGACAACCGACAAGTAGAGGCGCTGCAACATACGAGACGACACCGGGCGCAGGGGCGGAGCTAGGTTCATGGCTATGGGTGCCCAGGCACCCACAAAAATTTGAAAGTTCACTGTTAGAAATAGATTTTCACAATGGTTGTAAATTAAAATTTCACAACTTTGAGAAGGGCACCCCCTCTAATCTGCTCTAGCTTCGCTACTGTCCGGGCGGGTCCTCTCAGGAACTCTCGACCACCCTAACATTTGGTCGTCGGAAAACGCGCGTCTAGAGCTTCAATCTGGCTTGATGTCAAGCTCCCCCTGAGAATAGCATCGGGTAAACTCATTGGGGCTGGAGAACTTGGTGCCGCCGATGGTGCGATACCCATTCACATATTGAGCAAAGTACCTTGCCTCTTTGGATATCGGTATGTGCGATAACGACCGAGCGGTGATCCGAAAGTATATGCAAGCCTATTCTTAGGCCCCCTTTGGTATGGCTTCAGGTGCTCCGGCTCCACGACAATTTATCAGAAGCGTGTCTCCATCAAGCACTATTCACGAATCTATTTTTCTCTCTCCCATCTTTCCTTCTCACTGACACCCAACAAAACCTGGAGCCAAAAAATTGAGCTCCGGCTGCTACAAGCAGTGAGAGAGGAGAGGATGAGAGAGAAAATTGGATTCATGAATAGTGTTGTGACAAATGACATGATAGATGATATTCCCTCCATCCCAAATTATAAGTCGTTTGACTTTTTTGATAACAAGTTTGACCACTCGTTTTATTCAAAAATTTGTGCAAAACATCACTTTTTTTGTCGTGGCTTTCTTTATTAGTATAAGTTTTTAAAGAATGACTTGAATTTGACAATATTTGCGCAAATTTTTTTAATAAGACGAACGGTCAAACTTGGAGCCAAAAAGTCAAACGACTTATAATTTAGGATGGAGGGAGTACATTATTTTTGCAGTAGAATCCGGAGCCGCGGAGTGCTACCAAAGGGGGCCTTATTCTCAAACATACCAAAGAGCCAGCCCCAGGGTGGTTATTGAGATAAGCAAAACATTTTCTGTTTGGCTATATGCTAGCGCGTGCACACAGAAATGCATGTTCCTGCTTACGGAGTACTTTTTTGTGTTATCTTTTCCTCACGGGTCACAACTGAATATAAACCAGACCGTCAGAGACAGAATGCAAGCCTGTTCTTATATTCCCAGACATACCAAAGTAGGAGTAGGAGTGAGTGCTCACTGTTTGTACTGTAGAAATGCTGAGGTGGACAGCTTATCCATAGTTATTACTCTCTCCGTCTCAAAATAGATGTCATTTTCGCTTCCCGATAAGTTAAAGTTTTTTTAAAATGCCGGCAATTATATATTAAAATATATAAATATTTATGTTAAGTAATTAGTATCGTCTAAAAGATCTTTAAGTCTAGTTTTTTAACAAATTTATTTGAAGATTTAAATGTTGCACATATTTTCTACAAACATAGTGCTAGTTAAAAAAAAGTTTGACGGGCACACTTCCCATAGTGACATCTATTTTGAGACGGAGGGAGTAGTTTATTACACAAACCACGCACATTATTTGTTCTGACACGAACGGCGACACGCATATACAGCGTCCTCTTGCCAAATACAGTCACCTCGGCATGGCATGTCCCTAGTCCTAGAGCATCATGCTATATATCTAGGCGACGAGGCTCTTCTTGAAATGCGCGATCTGGAGGTTCTCCACGTTGAGCTTCCTGAAGTTGCTGTTCCTCCTGGCTCTGTTGAACTCGCCCCAGTTGTAGGAGTTGTACTTGGGCGGGTCTTCGTCGCTCACTAGCTCCTCCAACGGCTCCACCATGGTGTAGCTCGCCGGGTTGAAGAAGTAGGGCAAGGAGAACCTCTCCCTCGCCGAGTTCACAGACACCCGGTGCTCCGCGCTCTCGTACCTGTCGTTGCTCCACACCTGAGACATTTGCGGCACAAGAAATGATCTGAGATTAATTAATGTTTTAAATACTCCCTCTATCACAAGATATATAAAAGTCATGATTTGATCGACTTGGTGTGATCATCAGGATCATATTAACTAATGGTCCTGTTCAGCCGGTTGAAAAGCCGACAGATTCATTAGTGATTTGTGAGATGAAATAAGTCTCGTCGTATATAGTTCATCATCAGTTTAGGTACCTGGACGATGTCGCCGACGTTGATGATGAACGAGTCGGGCACGGGTCTGACGCGGACCCACTCGCCGTCAGAACGCCGCCGGACGTCGAGCCCGCCGACGTCGTCCTGGAGCAGGATCGTCAGGGCGCCGCCGTCCTTGTGCCGCCCCACGCCGAGCGCCAGGTCCGGGCTCGGGCACGGCGGGTAGTGGTTCAGCCGGATTCTGGTCGTCTGGTCCTTGTTGAAGAAGCCGTGCAGCCGGTCGGGACGAAGCTTGAGGCTCCGCGCGATCAGCTCCAGCAGCTTGAACGCCAGCTCCTCCATCGCCGTCGCGTAGTCCTCCAGCGCCTCTCTGAATGCAGCCAAAAATTTCATCGATCGGTCCAGCGCCCGCATGTTCAATTATTGATGAACTATGATGCTAATAAAATATGATGATCGAAAGGATAAGTTTCGTCACTGACCTGAAGCCCGGCAGATCCAGGGGCCACTTGTTCTCGAACACGAGGTCGCCGTCGGGCGGCGGCTCATGGGGACGAGGTCGAACACCTCCTTCCAGTCCCGGACGTTCTTGGTGTGCTCGGACTCGTAGTACCCGAGCGGCTCCGCCTCGGTCCTCCGCACGGCGGCCTTGCTCTCAGGCGGCAGCGCGAAGAACGCGCGCTGCGCCGCCGTCGCGCGCGCCACGGTCTCCGCGGGCACGCCGTGGCCCACCACCACGAAGAAGCCCCAGTCCCGGCTCGCCGCGCCAACTTCGGCGACCAGCGCGTCCACGTCGCCGCCGAAGGCGGTGAGAGGCGAGAGGTCGATGAGCGGGATGCCGGTGGCCTCGGTCACGGTGGGCTTGGGACGGTGCTCGGGGCCTGCACGAAGGCCTGGTCCATGGCGAGCCCGCCCATGGCGATCACGATGCTCTTGCGCGCTCTGTGAGGCTGTGATGAGCTGCGTGGAGCCTAGCTAGGAATGCGACGCAATGCACTCTGCGCCTGTACGAGAGTGATCAGGTGAGGTGGTTAAATAGGACGTTTTGGGCTGGTTGGATTCAATGAATCTGGATGGATTTTTGGGTGAATCCTGTTTTCTAGCGCTTCTTTCCATTTATTAACTGGCTGATGAGTCCATGTACACAAGCAGATGACTCTTCTGAACAAACTTTTGTGACATCATGGATGATTGAAGGATTTATGTAGTATGTTGTGTGTTCTAGTAGTATGTTGTGACATCATGGATGATTGAAGGATCCGGATCTATTACAGCCCAGGGTGGGAGGTTCAAATCATATATGGATCGAGGTTGTGACATATACTGCGTTTTTATTTTGAAGAATACAAAGAAATTTAATAAATAAATTTAGTTTTAAAACCATGAGTTTAGTTTGGGCCCAATGTAGGGGCTCTAGTAAGCTCATTACTTTTTGGGCCGAGACATGGTCCACATGCCGATAGGCGATCTGAGCCGTGTGCTAGGCCATGTGGAGAAGCCCTTAAAGAAAAGGTGATCTGAATCATTAATTTTTTTTTACAAGGAATGGTAATAGAATTTTTGCCAAATAGGTTAGATGAGAGAAATGTTTCACGAGGAAGTCACTAGCAAGGGGAAAGAATGTTTACTTCCTATGTTCCAAATTATAGGTGGTTTTGACTTTTTAGATGTATTTCTTTAACTATGTATCTAAAATAGTGTATAACTAGGTTCATACTAAAAGCAATGTATATAGAAAGGCTAAAATAAAGTATAATTTTAAATGGAGGGAGTAACTGATTTCACATAATTCTGATTCTTGCCCCATTTTGTATTAGCAACCATAGTTTTTAGTTTTTTTTTTAATAATGGAATTACATTCCGGCATCTGCGGACCATAGTTTTTAGTTGGTTCTTTTTAAATAAAATAAGTAAAAATGGTAGTATTTAAGTTAGTTGTTCTTCCCACAGAGTTTTCTGATTTTTTTTATAAAAATGTTTTTATATTTATATGATTTTTGAAATTTTTAAATAAAATCTAGCCTACCAGCCAAACATTTTCACGAAGTGAAGAAGATTCATCACCAAAAATGTTTCTTGAGCGATTGTGAATATGAAACGTTTCTACAATAATCTAAATCTCTACCAAACACTTGCGGAAGATCGTATTTAAATAAAACAAAATAAAATGACTAATGCCTTTCCTCAGAGGGAACTAGCTTTAGTGTCTGTTGCCTCAATGGTGACATGTAGGCACTGATATGTCGTTCTGATGATGTAGACGTACATAATTCTGACCCAGTCCAGATGGCAGAGGATGATGATGAACGGCCTGAACAGCTCTCAGTCTTTATTACTGTTATTACTATGCTCTTCAGCCTTGACAAGATCTTCCTCCTGTTGTTCGTTTATTTCTGTCATTCCAAAAGAATATTGAAGCATAGCATACATACACCGATTGCAAAAGAATATGGAATCACAATATACTGTATTGATCATCTTCCTGTTCTTCTTAGTTTGTTCCTGCCAATCCCTCGTTGATTGCCTAACCTCACTAAGACCACTCTACCCCGGCGACAAGCTCATCTCCGACGACGGTGGCATGTTTGCTCTCGGCTTCTTCAACCTCACCACCAACTCCAGCCCAAGCCTGTACCTCGGCATATGGTACAACAACATCCCCGAGCGCACCTATGTTTGGATGGCCAACCGCGACAATCCCATCACCACGCTGTCAACGAAGCTAGCTCTGACCAACACTTTCGATCTGGTGCTGTCCGACTCTGAAGGCCGCACGGTCTGGGCGACAGACAACAATGTCGCCGTCGCCGGCAGCAGCACCGGAGTGCTCCAGAGCACGGGGAGCTTCAAGCTCGAGCTGCAGCTACCGAATGGCACAGTAGGCGTAGTATGGAGGAGCCTCAATCACCCCACGGACACCATCCTCCCGACCTTCAGGTTGTGGACCATCCCAGTCCTCTCTCAAGCATGCTTTTATTACATGGCTAATAAATTTTGATACAACAAGTTTTGACAACTGGTTACTAGGAGGTGATTTCAACTTAGTCAGAAGCTCAGAAAACAGGAATAAGCCAGTGGGAGATAGTATTGAAATGGGTATGTTCAATGAACTTATTTCTGAATTGGACTTGACAGAAGTTCCTTTTAGTGGAAGGGCATTCACTTGGAGCAATATGCAACATGACCCTCTACTTGTAAAACTTGATTGGGTTTTGATCTCATCCACCTGGGTAGCCTCCTTCCCTGCAACTATGGTACAACCTCTCTCCAGACCTATTTCAGATCATACACCATTTATTGTGCATATTGGCTCTTCTATTCCCAAATCCAATATTTTTAGATTTGAGAATTTTTGGTAGGATCACCCTGGCTTCCTTGAGACTGTTGATCTCTGTTGGAATAATTCCCCATATTATGCTTGTGCTGGCAAAAACCTGCCAACAAAATTGAAACATGTCAGGTCAGGGCTCAGGAAATGGAGCAAATCACTCTCCAATCTTAGCAAATTAATACACAACAGCAAATGGGTTCTACAGCTGATGGATGAACTTGAAAAACAAAGGCCTTTATCCAGGATTGAATATGCTTTCAGAGCACTTGTCAAAAAGCATCTAGCAACTCTCCTAGAATCCAAAAGGAAATTTTGGAAACAAAGAAATATAGTTAGGTGGATAAAAATTGGGGATGAGAATACCCACTTTTTTTACCTGATGGCCTCTATTGCACATAAGAAGAACTTTATTGTCGCTCTTCTAGATAGTCAAGGGAACCAAATTTTGCACCATGAGCAGAAAGCAAACCTGCTATGGTTGTCTTTCAGAGATAGAATGGGTGTGTGTGAATACAATGGCCTGTCATGTAACCTTGCAGATCTATTCGCACCTTCTGACTTATTCAGCATTGATGAATCTTTTAGCAATGTGGAGATTGATCAAGTGATTAAAGAGCTAACAAACAACCATGCCCCTAGTCTAGATGGATTCATTGGTTTATTTATTAAAAAATGCTTTGGAGCATTGTGCATGAAGATTTCAGAAGGCTTTTTCATGATTTTTGTAATCATAACGCAATTTGGCAAGCATAAATTCTTCTTTCATAACCCTCATATCCAAGAAGGAAAATCCAAAATCAGCAAATGATCACAGGCCTATCTCTTTGACAAACTATTCTATGAAATGTATTACCAAGATGTTGTCTACAAGGTTGCAATTTGTAATCCTGGATTTGATACATGTCAATCAATATGGCTTCATTAGAGGCTGAACCATTCAAGACTGTCTGGCTTGGTCATTTCAGTTTCTTCTTTTTTTGCCACCACTCAAAGAAGGAGTTTGTCATATTAAAATTGGATTTTGAAAAGGCATTTGACAAAATTGAGCACCAGTTCATCCTTGAGGTACTCAAACATAAAGGCTTTTCCAGTAAATGGGTAAATTGGCAGCTCTTCAGTTATCCTTAATAACATTCCTGAAAAGTGTTTCAATTGTTTGAGAGGAGTTAGACAGGGTGATCCACTTTCACCTCTCTTATTTGTTGTAGCTGCAGACTTGTTACAAACTTTGGTGAATAAAGCTTGGCAAGAGGGACTCATTGATCATCCACTGACTAACAATTTTTCTGGGGATTTTCCTATAGTACAATATGTTGATGACACTCTTTTAGTGCTGCCTGCAGATGAATCCAATCTCGATAACCTCAAGGAAATTTTTAAGGTCTTCTCTATCTTCGGGGCTCCATGTTAACTATGGTAAATCCAGTCTAGTCCCAATAAATCTGAGCAATGCAAGAACACAGCTCCTAGCAAGCATTTTGGGCTATCAGGTTGATGTCATGCCTTTCACCTATCTTGGGTTACCACTGGGAACAACTAAACCATCTGTAAATGATTTTGCACCTCTTATTAGCAGAATTGAGAGGAGACTGTCAGGCATCAGTAAACTCCTTTTATACAATGGC
This sequence comes from Hyparrhenia diplandra, assembly GCA_015847255.1. Lineage (NCBI taxonomy): Eukaryota > Viridiplantae > Streptophyta > Magnoliopsida > Poales > Poaceae > Hyparrhenia > Hyparrhenia diplandra. Next base: position 161,871 of record JADLZK010006537.1, read on the forward strand.
AGATTAATTTTGGTTAATTCAATTTTTTAGCCCTCCCAACATTTTACATGTGCAGCCTCAAGTTACCACATCAGATTGTGAAGCAAATTGATCATTTTAGAAAGAATTGTTTATGGAGCAAGGGTGAGTCAGGAATGGGAGATGTCTTGTTTCTTGGGAAGAAGTTTGTAAATCCAAGGATCAAGGATGTCTTGGCATCATAGATATTGAGCATCAAAATGTAGACATTCCTTGGGTTTCCTTGACTTGGAAAAGGTTATATTCAAATGGTGAGAATCCCCCTCATGCCAGGACTTTGTCTAGTTCTTTTTGGTGGAAAGATATCTTGAAACTTTATGGTAAGTACAAAGAGTTTGCCACATGTATACCTAGAAGAGAGAACTTTGTCCTCCTACGGTCAGATGTTTAGGTTGACCAATCTTTGAAAGATTGGTTTCCTCAATTATTTTCTTTCACCGAAAAACCTAAATGTTGCATCGAGGTTCTTTTTGAATCAAAGTTTTGAAAGAATCTTCAATCCTACCCTCTCCTTAGTGGCCAGGCAACAACTAGATGAGGTAAACTCAATGCTTCAGAATTTGAATCTTGATGAGTCCTCCAATGACTTGTGGGTTTACTCTTGGGGAAATAACACCTACAACATCAAGAAAGCCTACAAAGTTTTGACGGTACATGCTCCTGCATCTTCTCTTTTCAAATGGATTTTAGTTTGGCGGTAATTTGGGGAATAAAAAATTCTTCTTCGGCTTCTTGTAAGAGACAGATTAAACACTCGCAACATGCTTAAAAGGAAAAATATGCATCTCCCTTGCTACAGCTGTGTCCTTTGTAACCTGGACTGTGAAGAATCCTATTTTCACCTCTTCTTTCGATGTTCTTTAAGTAAGGAATGCCGAGATTCCTTAAATATCAGTTGGGATTTCAATTTAAACCCTTTGGATATGTTCTCAAAGAAAAGGAGGTTTTCCATAACATCATCTTTAGAGAGATTGTCATCTGTTCTTGTTGGTCACTTTGAAAAACTAGGAACAAAATTATCTTTCAAAATGGTCAAAATGAGGCGGCTGAATGGAAAAGAATCTTTTTATAGGAATTTGGCTTGGTTTGTATCAAGGGCAAATTGTCTAGAGGTATTCTTCTTCAATCTTGGAGAGATAGTTATGTATAGGACTTCTGTTTTCTTCTTGGGCCTAGTTGCCTTGTAATTTTGTTGTATCCATTCTTTCATTTAGTTAAAAAAAGGTCGGGGGCTCCCCAACCGGTTCGGTCAAAATAACCTAGAAAGTGTGCTTTCTTCTGTTAATAATAACCAAACATGGCATAGGGTAATCATTAGAACATGCTACGCCCATAAGCAATCAGCACAGTCTTATTTTTGTGTTTGTTTAATTATGATGTCTGCAATCTTCGTTCTTTTCTTGTGATTACAAAGGTTTTTCCCAATTCAACCGTTCTGCTTTTAGTAGTCCTATTTCCTACGACAACGTTCAGAATGTTGTTTGATCTGTTTGACTACTTCTAAAGTTGCCTAGCAAGCAGGCATTTTTGTTTGTTTTGTGACTGACAGAAGTTGACAGATGACCGAGCGCTGTATGCAGTCATGTCATGGCAATTCCTAGAAGTTTTCCTGTTTAAAAATTCTGCTGGCATGAGGCTCCATTTGGTAAGGCACTAAAGACATTGGGTAAGGTACTTAAGACTCCTCTCCAGCTCGGCTCTCCAGCCTATGTTGAGAGGCTCTACCTACATCATCGCACCTCCTCCTCACTGGGCTATATGTTGCCAGTTCAGACCAATTTGTTTGTTAAATGTGAGTTTTAAGATTTTTACGGAAGTGTTAAATAACAAGATTTTGAAAGTCATGAATAAGTTGATAGGACCATCACATACGACTTTCATTCCTAGTTTGTATATCATGGAAGGAGTGGTGATGTTACATGAAACAATTCACGAGTTGCATAGGAGAAAGCATGATGGACCGATCCTGAAGCTAGACTTTGAATTAAAAGGCTATGATTTAAAATGGCAGCTTATAAACTAGGTCCTTAAATTGAAAGGATTCTCACCAACTTGGTGTGAATGTTGCAAAAGTTATGTACAGAGGATGAGTTGTAGCCAAGGTTAATGACAATACAGGCCACTATTTTCAAACTAAGACAGGGGTACGGTGTTCCAAAAAAAAGAAAGAAAAAGAAAGGGGTACGACGGGGGACCCATGATCTCCAATCTTGTTTAACATTGTGGTTTACATGCTGGCTATCCTTATTTACCGAGCCAAAGATACTGAACAAATTCATGGGGTTGTTCCAAATTTAGTAGATGAAGGACTTTTAAACTTTTAGTATGCAAATGACACAATTATCTTTATGGATAATGATCTAGAGAAGGCCATTGTCGGGCTGGTCTAATTCAAGAGTTCTTTTCCAGTTCGCACCATAGATCAGTTTGGAGTTGTAGTCGTGTTGATCCAGACGGGAGCAGGGCGCCGCCACCTCCTCACATCAAACCTACATACATACAATCTGGCGTCTGACATCACATTCACATTTAATCCGGGTTCAAAATCTCTCGGCGAGGTCAGAATTTGAGATGGCTGGTGAAATCAAGGTGGATCATGCCAACTCCATTGAGGTCGAGAACCCTGCTAGTGCGGTGGAGCTGGCGGTGGCCACTACCGCATGTTACGGAGATGACGACGACAATGGTTTGGCGACGGGGTGTTAGGCGGCATGGTGAAGAAGCGGCATCTAGCGACTGCTAGATGTCGAGGTTCAGTCTATCCTCTTCCGGGAGAGGGGGGAGTTCGCGCCCGATACTTCGAACATGTTGGCGGAAGAAGCTGAGGTCGTTCGTAGGGGGGTCGAGTCGTTCAATGTCATGAGCAATGAGTTCACTGAGTACCATGCGAGCGCCCAGTACGAGGCCAGGGGCTACGTCAAGGTGGATGATGACTTCGTCAAGTTCAGCGAAGAGGAGCAATAGTGGCTCCGGAAACAGCTTGCGGACATGTTTAATTTGACGGCTTCGATTTCTCCGATGTCCAAGAGGAGGGAAAGTAGGAGGAAGATGGCAACAACAATGAAAGTGAGGAGGAAGGAGAAGCTCAGATATCCCCTAAATCCAAATTCGAATGATTCGCCGGATGGAGCCTGCCAGTTCGTTTGGATATGTTGTAATGTCCCAATCAAAATGCATAGTTTTTCTTTTGTCATGTAACAACTAGCATTCATTATCAAGTATTATTAGACAATTTAAAATACATATTATTGTCAATTTTATGTGATTCGTTATGTAAACATTTTTCATGATTGCTAAACCATGACAACAATACGCATCATGCATGTATACAATACTTGCTCTATATAGTGGCGCACAACATGTGTGTTTACTTTAACTTTTTTTTTTCCTATACTGATTAGTATTAGTAGAGAATGGGTTAATTAAAAGCATCGGTATGGGATACTTTATAATGTTTTTCTCTAGTTGCATTATGGGTAACTTAGAAACATATATTCGTAGGTTATTCAATTTATTTTGAATACAGGTTGAGGTGGAAGTTTATATGCAAATTTAGTTTATTTCAGACTATATTTCAAAAATGGCCTATGTAAGTAACTTAGATATAAATTCAGGGTATTAATTTGGATTATCTTCATAATGTGATAGGTGTCCAATTAAGATGCAGATGATAGGCATGTTACTTTGTATTGTTATCATAATTATAATGGTGGATGATTTTTAGAAAGAGGACATATTCACTGGTCATCATTGCAAAATTGACTATTACGTAAAATGTAATTAATCTTGCAGTTATCAAGAATCTTTCCGATCACTCATAACATACAAAACTGCATGCTAGCGAGGCAACTGAGAGACAGTCAAACATTCTGAAAGCAGAGTAGCCGAATTGGAAACAACTTGACTACTACTTGTCATCACGAAGAAAAGAGCGGAAATATCAGAGTTGATAATTAAACAAACACAAAAATCGAAAGATAGCACTGAAAGCTTATGGGAGTAGCGTGTTCTAATGATTAACCTAATATTTATCGGCCTTCTAGCATCGATAGACTCACGTTATTAACAGAATGTTCCAAGTCTCCTCTTGTTTCTAGGGCTTCATAATATCTCTGCGCAAAAAACAATGGCTGCCTGGGCATTGGGCGTGGCATGGCTTCATTATTCAACATGGATACAACTAACGACATCAGTGGCCTGTCATTTGGGATGTCTTGAACACACAATAGGCCAATATGGATGCATTGCAAGGCTTCATCAAGCGAGCAGCTCTCCACAATCATTGTGTCTACGAAATCCCTTGCCATTCCATCTTTCCATAAGTTCCATGCCTGAAATATAAGACAAATTTCATGATTATTTTGACCATGTATTCATACTGTTAATTTGAATCGTGGTAGAAGTAGCACTTACATAAGCAGTAAGGCTTGGATGATCCATTAGTAGATGACGAGGGGAACTTATCTTTAGTCCACTAATTATCTCCAGTACTAAAATACCAAAGCTGTAGGTGTCCGACTTGACGGAAAAAATGCCTTCCATAGTATATTCAGGAGCCATGTAACCGCTATTTGAACCATTGCATAAGCAAATAGTCAGAATTTGAATAGGTATTCGTGAACAATAATTTTAGTAGTTCTGGTTATCTGGAGCCAGAAAATTCTTGCATGCATGATGCCTTTTCTCTGAAAAGGTCTGAAGTCATAACTCTTTCTAATTTCTTAGAAAAAAAGACAGCCAGAAAATACTTACTATGTCCCAACAACTCGCCTAGTGCTTGCTTGCTGCTCGCTACTTCCAAAGATCCTTGCAATACCAAAGTCTGAGATTTTCGGGTCCATTTCTGCATCCAGCAAGATGTTACTTGCTTTGAGATCTCTGTGAATGATCATCATTCTTGAATCTTGGTGGAGATAAAGAATTCCTCTAGCTATTCCTTTGATTATGTTGAATCTTTTTTGGCCAATCAAGCATAGACTTCATTGAAGGATCTAAAATGAATATGGAAAGGGGTGAAGCAAATAGATAAACCATTCAGGATCTGAATCAGAGAGTTCCTTAGTCAATTCAGAATTTTCTTAGAATTTGTGATAGCACATACCGAAGAGAAATTTGTCTAAGCTTTTGTTGGGCAAGTATTCGTATACAAGCAACTTCTCAGATTCATGGATACAACAACCAAGAAGGCTGACTAAGTTCTTGTGCTGCAAACTTGCAATAAGAACTACTTCATTTCTAAGCTGCTCTATCCCTTGCTGAGAACCGTTGCTAAGCCTTTTAACAGCAACTTCCTTGCCATCTTTCAGTGTCCCCTGTGTGTGATATCAGCGTTGGAGTTGAACATGCTGAATTAAGACATATATAATTGACAAAGTAAAGTAAAACTGTATACCACCTTATATACTTTCCCAAAGCCACCTTGTCCAAGCATGTTGGTTTCATGGAAATTATCTGTTGCAACTGTAAGATCCTCAAAGCTGATACACGATAATTCTAGATTTTGGTCCCCGAAATCAAGAACGTTCCTCTCATGTGCTTGCTTGTTCATTCGCGTCCCTGGTAGAAACGCGTCAGCAATTCAACACTTATATTCGGACAAGGTAAAGGCTGCATATTACAAGCCCTTTGCGTATTTATTTGTTTCTTGGGGTACCTCTTGACTTGCATATAGTAACAAGGCATGTACATGATGTGAGCACCAGCAGACATGCCATCGTTGGGAGTGCAATCTGCATAGCCATGCCGATGTTCTTCTTGTTGTTTCCTGTAGAATAACACATCATGCATGTGAAGGTGAAGTTGGGTGGATCTGTGTATGTAATTTGAAGCTAAGGGACACCGGGCGCAGAACAGCACTTACCAGGAGAGCCTGCCAGCCTAAGGTACAGGTTTTCAACTATATCACTGCCCTTTTCGGTGTCGAGAAGCTCCCCCATCCAAAGCAAGCACCTTGACGTGTCACTAGCACTCATGGTGACGATGGTGCTCAAGTTGGCATAAGCATAAGCGGTGCAGGAGCAGTTGCGGTCGCACTCAGCAGCACACTGTTCAAGGCTTCTGTTCCTGATATACAGGAACTTGTCAGGCACCTTCATCCCTGGCAAGGTCAAGAAATGGCTCCCTCCGCCGCATGCCAGCGCTTCCGTTCTCCTGCATCCTCTGGAAAAGTTGAGGAAGAAGCCGTCTTCCGGCTCGAACCCGTCGAGACACTTGCACTCCTGGACGCCGTCGAGCCCCCCCGTGATGTCACAGTAGCCGAACGGCCCGCATCCGCCGTAGTGGAGGCAGCCATTGCCCGGGAGCTCGAGCACAGGATTCCACGACGACGATTGGTTATTCCAGACACGGAGAATCACGTTTCCCGTGTAGTCTAGTTTCCAGTTCGTTGTTGGGCCGCCGGCTGCATCATTGTATGTGGCGTATATCTCCTCCCCGTCGTCGACGATCTGGGAATATATGAAAGGGTTGATGGTGGAGGCCCCCGCGTCGGTCCATACGCCGCTGCGCCAATAACGACTTTTACCTCGCCAGATGACGATCTGGAGGCCCCAGCTACTGGGGTCACCGCTGAGGGCGAAGTCGCCGGCGGAAGGGTCTCGAGGGCCCTTCCAGGCAACGATGCGCACTGCGGTATGAGCTGTGTAGTTCGTCCACAGCTTAAAGCCCGGGAGGATGGTGTCGGTCGGGTCATCCTCCATGCTTTGCCACACTTCTTGGCCGAGGTGCAGGAGGACAAAGCTCCCCGTGCTCTTCAGTACTCCGGCGCCTCCGACGCCACCGCCGGGTATCGCTTTCGCCCAGACCGTGCGGCCTTCGGAATCGGACAGCACCAGGCCGGAAGTGTTGGTCAGAGCTAGCTTTGCTGAAGGCGTGGTGATGGGGCTGTTGCGGTTGGCCACCCAAACGTAGGTGCGCTCAGGGATGTAGTTGTACCATATGCCGAGGTACAGGCTTGGAGTTGAGTTGGTGGTGAGGTTGAAGAAGCCGAGAGCAAACATGCCACCGTCTTCGGAGATGAGCTTGTCGCCGGGGTAGAGTGGTCTTAGTGAGGTTAGGCGATCATCGAGGGATTGGCAGGAACAAACTAAGAAGAACAGGAAGATGATCAATACAACATGCTGGGATGCCATATTCTTTTGCGATGTATGCTCTTGTTAAGGCTGAAGAGCCTAGTAAAGTAAGTTAATTAGTACGCTAATATATAGGCACAAAGAGTTGATCAGGTCGTTATATTTCGTCTGGACCACGAAATACAGTCAACTTGTGTGTGATTGAGTGGACTTTGCAGATCTCATTAACAATCAACCACCTTTCCGACATAAATTGATCTGGAAGTTGAAACTCCTCTAAAGATTAGGATCTTCCTTTGGTTCCTTCAAAAGAGAGTTGTTTTAATAAAAGATAACCTTTTAGTACTCTTTATTTGATTTAGAGACTTGTCTTGTGCTTTCAATTTTTGTCCTCTTGTAATAATTTGACTGTGTACATCTAAGAATGTAGAGGCCGGATGTTGTTGAGTCATCCATTATTAAAAAAATCAGAACGCCATATACCCCGTAACCGGCTAGGCCAAAACTAGCTTTCTCTAAATTTAAGAAAAAAACACAGCTCGAGATAAGTCTTAGACATTATTCTTTTAGTGGTAGGTCCATTGGTGGGAGAGCAGGTGATTTTGTGAATCCTGATATTTATCGGTCCAACTTTTTTTTTCATTATTATTTTTACTACTCACAAGGGTACGTGCATAGTACATGGTTTCGTATGGACAGGTGTGCGCTCTTGTATATGAGCGTCTGCGCCTGTACTGGGTGCGTAGCTTGCGCGCCCCTGTGCACGGGTGAGGAGGGAATTAAGCAAGGACAGGGAGGGTTGGGCGTTGGCAAAGTTGCGGCGGTGGGGAGGGAGCCAGAGGTCCCGATCATATTTGGCGCCAAAGCGCTCGTTCAGAAATCAGCGCACGGCTCCTCTAGTCTCTCTAGTCTTCTCCATTCTCTTTCGAGTCAGAGCCGGCGGGCGATTTGGGGGGAGCCGGCGGCCGGAGCCCACGCGTACCGGTGGGGCCCACCACGTTCTCGGCTGCGGGATTTTTTTTTTTTTTTTTTTGAAAGCGGCGCCGCCCGTGACCGCCTCGGCGTTTCCATTTCTCCCTCCTCCTTTCCCCATTTCCCCCTGCTTTCGGACGCGGCGAAGCCCTCGCGGAGTTTCGAGTTGGGCGCCTGCGGCGTGCGCCGGTGCCACGTTCTCGCGTTGCGTGCTCCATCTCCGGCCGCAGCGGTGTCGAGTCATCGATTTCGGCTGCCGCTGGCGCCGCGCTGCCCGCTATTCGTGCGGGCGGCGGGGGGTGGCGACAGTGTTCATCGGCGCAAGGATTTAGGGTTCGTCGTCGGTGCTTTTTTCATTCCGACGAGGAATCGCCGCTTCGCCTCGGCGGGGTCGGTCGATTTGTTTCCGATTTGGTTCTGAGTTTGTTCTTTGATTTGGATTCGGGGCGGTAGGCGGATTTCGATGTTGATCCGGTTTCGTTGTTCTAGTTGTAGGCGGATCCGATTTTGGTGCCGGCGAGCAGCGAATCGCTTGATTTTTGTTGAGATTTGACGGATTGGAGTTGGAGGAGCCCGAGAATCGGGCAACATCTTCAGAAATCAGCTCCACCGGTTCTTGCAGCTAGGTCATCGGCGTCGTCGGGCATCGGCCGCCTTTCACACTAGCATCCGTAATGCGGCGGTACTCCCTGCCCCTGGGCTCTTTGTATGTGTTTATCGTTTTTTTTCCCCACGGCAACTCGTCGGATCAGAGCAAAGTTGTATCATGTGTTTAGATTCGGTTAAGAGGCACCATGGTTGTTCCGGGTGCCAATGTAGATAAATTGCTTTTTTCTCCGGTTAAGGGTTCCAAAACATTGCGAACATGATGAATATATATCGATTGGCTCTTTGTGTTTTTTTGTGGGGGCAATCGAATTGTTTGTTTACATTTTTGGTTGGGGTGGGGAGTCTTTGAAGTTATGTTTGACGACGAGGATGTTATTATATTCTTCTTGAAGTCATGGCTGAGCCCCTAATGAATCTTTCAACTTTTGTAGGCTGTACCCGCTAACATTTTTTACAAGAATCATTGTTATGTTTTGTCTTTGCAAGAATGAGATGTTTCTTCATTGAAAAATATAACTCTGTTGAGGGAGAGATAGGTAGAGAGGGAGAGGAAGAGACGTATGGAGTGAGAGAGAAAAGGATAGAGACAGAGACCTAGGTAGAGAGCGAGATGGTTATAGGGGGATGAGATATGCGATTGTAGTCGACTTGGTTTAATCAATGATATCATAATAGTTACGTGTACTACTAGTTCATTAGGTGGCTTTGAACTTTTTGAATTAACATATTTCAGATTGTATTTGCATTACACTTTTTGATGTCCAAAAGATCGATGTTGACTGTTTTCTTTCTTTACTTCTGAATTTTGACTAAATGTACAATTATATACATAAACTGCTTGGAGTACTTCTTTTTTAAAATGTATAATGATATCCTATCTCGATCCCAAGTAAGCCCATGTTGGATGAATAGCTGAAATTCTGAATTGCTTGAAGTTAATTAGAGAGGTACGAGAGAGACAAAAGACAGAGGGATAGAGATAGGGATAGCTAGATGGAGAGAGATAGGATAGGGAAAGATTGGTTCATATTTAGAGATAGAGGGAGAGCAATATGTAGAGAGGAAAGATAGCAAGAGGGAATTGGGTAGCAATATAGAGCTTGGGAGTGAGAGGATGATAGATATATTGAGATCGAGATAGAAAGAGAGGAAGAAAGATAGAGAGAGATGTAGAGATATGAATCTTTGGCAAATCTATGTTTTGCTAAGAATTGCTCTTCTTCTTATTGTCATCTACTCTAAAGTATGGTTTTAGAACATTCTCACTATTTTTTCCAATTGCTATAGAGCCGCACATATTTTTAGCTTTGCCATTTGTTTTTATTTTATTAGCATTGTTTTTCCACTTTCCAAGATGATATCGATTTTTTTGCTCAGTCCATTAATGCATTTTCTCTTGTATATGTGCGGGAATAGTTGCTCCCTACTGAGAGAAAGACCTTGCACCCGCAGATAAACATTCTGAATCAATTAACACTCATGCAAACAGAATTAGCACCTAGCACCTAGCACCTACGGGGGTAAACACACTCAATAATAATTATACTTGAACGGAGAAAAAAAAATGAGGGTAGCTTGATTCTTTTAGCATTAACATATATTTTTTTTTTCATGATGGGAGCACTAACCAAGGGGGTATCAACTATCGAGAACTTTAGATTAGTGGGGGGGGGGAGGGTTACGAGGGTTCACAGATTAGGCATGACGTGATAACCTATGCATGTTTCAATCGCAGCCCTCAACATGTTACTGATGCATTGATCTACTATTGAGGTATGGCAAAATAGGCATACCCATGTAATGGTTTTTTAGCTTCAATGATTACATAGTTTGTTGAGGACTGATCAGCCATATCCTCACACTATAGTGGAAGATGATGTAAACAATTAGAATATGTTGTTTTCAATACTAAGCATGTTGTGGATCAAACTATATGCGATATGTTCGATATCCTGCATTTTTTTAAAACATGATCATCCCACCCGTGAGTTGCACCTACTAGTCTTAGCGCAAGTGTTCTTGCTATGTTCTCCTTTTTACTTTTTATGAGGATCCAATCGATAGTACTCACGAGCCCTTTTGTGTTTGTATTGCGAAAACCTTATAAAAAATGACTTTTTTTTTTTTTTGGTCATGCATGAGTGATGTTTGCTATTTATGAATTACAAGGAAACCATTAAACTTCTAGCTTACATTAATGAATGATTCTTTGCATTATTCATTCATCACATCCAAATAATTAAGATATCCTTTTTTTTTCCTACACGTTTGATGTAGCATAGCATTACAAGTTTGTAATCTCACAGTTGAAAGTTCATAAATTCTGAGCGTAAATTTTTTCAATCTAGCAGTGTGAAGTTTACAATAGAAAGTTTATTAATTCTGAGTGCAAAGTGTTTACCCTATCAATAGAAAGTTTATTATAATGTGATAGTTCAAAATTTTTTACCACTCTTTGCATGTAAAGTTTTTTTGATTTAGCGATGCGAGTTCATAATCGATAGTTCAAAGTTTCAAACATAAAAGTACAAAGTTTGTAATGTCATAATTGAAAGTTTATAAATTGTGAGTGTAAAGTTTTAAACTAGTAGTACAAAGTTTGTAATGTGATACTTCAAAGTTTTTATAAATTCGTAAGTGTAAAGTTTATACATGTGCTAGTCTAAACTTTATAACCTACCGGTAGAATGTTTATAATATGCTAGTTCAAAGTCTATAAATTCTGAGTGTAAAGTTTTGAACATAGCACTATAGAGTTTGTAATGTAATAGTTGAAAGTTGTATAAGTTTTGAATGTAAAGTTTTCAACTTGTCCATTCAAAGTTTATAATGTGATAGTTCAAAGTTTTGCTTACAGTAAACATTTTGTTATAAACATCTTTCTTATAAACATTTTTGTTTTTCAATTTTATGATAACAGATTCTAAAAGAGTGAAGCTATTACCTGCATTCCTTCAAAGAAAGTCTTGAAAGCAAAAGCAATGACGAAGAAGGTATGTCATATTCTGAAATAAGTTTATTATCAGCACTACATGTATTTTTTGGGTTCAAAATACTTTGTATCTACATGTTATAAACTTTTAAACTATGAAATAATATAGTTTTCTGTGTTGCAATGTTACAAACTTTTGAATGATAGGTTGAGGAAATTTAGTTTCTGGTTAAAACAATATCTTTGCAATGTTACAAACTTTGAACTATAAACATTATAAACTTTTAATTACTAGGTTTAAATTTTTACATTATAAATATTTTACAAACTTTTTCTTGGTAGCTGAAAACTTTACACTATACTATTAGGAACTTTTCATTGCTAGGTTCAAAACTTTTTTGTACACTATATTTTAAACTTTTTAATATTATATTGGAAAACTTTAAATTTCTAGCTTAAAAAAAGTTTAGACTCACTGTTACAAAACTTTGAATTATGACATAGCAAACTTTATATTGGTATTTAAATAACTTTGAACTATTGCTTAATAAAGTTTTTTCTTTTGAAGTTGTTGGTACTTTATATTTCTAGTATGAAAACTTTTTATTTTATAGCTTGAAAATTTTGAACTATTGCAACATAAAACTTTTATTTTGAACCATTTTTTAATTATGTACTTGGTAGTTAAAATTTCTTTGCCTACTACGACATAAGTAATCGATGTATGAGAGGTTGAATTTTTTTTCCATGTCATCATACGTACTTAGATTGGTTCTTTTTTCTGTTTTTGATGAGTTTGTACAAGTACAAAGTGTGGGCAGTTTTCAAATTTCATAAAGAATTTGGCCCGATGGACAAAGAGCTTTGGTCGGGGCTTGTGGATTTGGTAGCTTGTTACACTTTGAGTGCAATTGAATTACCGGATCAGTAGCATATATCTTTGGCATGCAGATTTGATGTGCCCGACGAGGACTTTGTGTGCTGGATAATTTGTGTACTTTTGAAGTAAATGCATTTGTGGCACATCGGATACTTGGAGTACCTTTAGGGGTTGGAAAATCAAAGAGCATGCTTCAAGGGAACAAATAGCAACTGTTCTTGGTGATACTTTGGAACAGTTGCACCGACTATCAATGAGTTGTTGAGCTTGGTCAGCCAGAACTTCTTGGAGAGAAGTTTGTTCGTGTTTTCATGCTGATATCACTTTCATGCCTTCTACGCCCTACGGGTTATCAAGAGCCGACAAAAGATATTACTCTGCGATTTTGTTATATTTGCGGACATAGGGAAGTATGACTGGAGCTCTTTCATTGTTGACCGGTTAGTAGAAGGAATACAAGCATTCCAGAAATCTGCAGCTGAAACCTATCAGATGCCTACATTTTGTGGTTGCATCATTCTCCTAGTGGTGGGTACTTTTTGAAACCTTTTTTTAGCATTTCTTGATTATCGAAAGCCCGACCTTTTTTTTTGTTGGACACACGGTTTGCATTCTTTGAATACATCAAGGCACCGGGTATCATACTACGTGACGATTGGCCTCGTGTCAAGGTTTGGAATGATCGGATGGTTGAGGAATATTTGGAGTTGGAAGGGATGAGTAACGACGATTCTTTCGGGCAGATTGAGGTATGTTCTTTAAAGATTTCCTGGAAACTAACTATTATGTTCAGTATCTTTGTAGTTTATGTTTAAAACTTGTTTTGCAAACATAAATGTTAATTTTAGTATGATGCAATATTTATTTTAATATGAAATTTATATAGTTTTTTTGTAACAGCTAAAGCATGTCGGTGAGACCCGTTTGCGATTCTTTGGTTCATTGTCTTCAACAATTTTAAGCTAGATTGCCTGCACAAGTTGAGAGTTTCATTGAAAACATGGCACCACACTATGATGTCAACTTGGCGAGGACACAACAATCAAGGAAATGTAACTACTTATTTCCCTCCTTTTGATTTTTTTTTCATTTTTTTGTTCATCCAATTCAATCTTGCACTACTAGTTTGCTTATCATATTATATCTTTTTTGGTGTATGCCTTACGTGAGCAGGCAAGGAGTCGGATCGAGAGACATGTGCACCAAATTCCATAGAGACATCATGGCAAAGCATCCATTTACGCAATCCAACCTATTGTCTCTAGTCAACTATGCTCCATGGCAGAGTTCATGTGGAGTAATCGTGGTGGCGCTGGCACTTTTGCCCCAGGAGCTAATGATGCCCCAGGTCCATCTGTCCCTATGTACAGCCGTGATGGTGAAGCGACTCCTGCTCAGGGACAGAGGGAATTTCCTCGAGGAGTGACTACTCGAAGCAGAAGGAAGCAAAGGGATGCTTCACCTGTACCTGAAGGCTTGAGAAGGCGTAGCAGAAGCAGGCAAAAGGACTCATCAGAGATGGAAGTGGAAGATTCTGTTCAGGCAGAGACGGATGTTGCTCAAGGGGTGACTACCCGTAGCGAGCAAGCAAAAAGGGAGGCTAATCCTGTTTATGTTGGCTTGAGAACAGCGTAGCGAAGCGAGCAAAGGGGGCTCATCAGAGAATGAAGTGGAAGATTCTGATCAGGGAGAGACGGATTTTACTCGAGGGCTGACTACCCTTACCAGAAGCAAGCAAAGGCAGGCTACACCACAAGAAGTTGCATTCATGTCTAGTGCAGCAAGAAAAGGGAAAGCAATACTTGACGGACGTATGCCTAGTCGAACTAGAATGAGCAGCAGTGGACAGGAATTAGTTGATGATTCACCCCAGAATGATGTGCTTGAAAATTTGAAGACCAAACATAGTGCAAGTAAAGCTGAGATTGTTCTTGAGCGCAATGAAGCATATCCATTTGAGGAAGACAATGAAGTTTTGCTGTCCAGCCAGGACAATTCTATTGGTGGCAGAAACTCTTTTGTTGACCCTCCTGTTGCTCAACCGGAAAATAATGCTGAGGTTGACACTGGCCAACTAGGTGGCCGTCCTCTAAATTTTGGTAAGCAAGTATTCAGAATACTTTTTTTTTAAAAAAGTAAAGGTTTTTTCCTTACTTTTGTCAAATGTGCCAAACAACATTTTTGTTGTGTGTTATGTGTTTCCTTTACTTTTTTTAAACTCTGCACTGTAAGTGCATGTATATTATCAGAAAGATAGATGATCTGAAATAGATATGGACACCAAAAAATTATGTTTGCATCAAGAAATATAGAATCCCAATCTAGATGATTTTAAACATCATCTGCAGCCAGCACCACATCAGGGATAATAAGTATGTTCCCAATTCTTGTTATGAATAGTTTCTCAAATTGAGAGAGAATAGAGAGTGGGTTTGAGATCGTGACATGTAGTCATATAGAAATAAATAAATAGAGAGAGAGAGAGAGAGAGAGAGAGAGAGAGAGAGTAATGAATAGAGGTATACATAGTTAGTGTAAGGAGGGGTAAGAGTGATAAAGAGATAGTCAAGTAGAGTTACAGATATTTATATATAGGGATAGATGGAGATAGATATGGGGAGAGAGAAGTAGGGATGCATGGACATAGAGAGAGTAATAGAATTATAGGGTCAGGGAGTTAGAGATGGAGATAAAGATAGTGAGAGTTACACAGAGAAAGGGGGTAAAATATTGAGTCCTAGAGGGAGAGGGACAGCAAGAGACAAAGAGGCATAGTGCCAGTATATTTTATTTTTGGGGGACATGTTTGCATCTGGTTACTTTCATTTTATTTTTGAAATTAACTTTGTTTTTTGTATATTACTCTGTGCTGAACACCAGTTTGAACAATGCATTTTTTTTTCTTTTTTCCCACATATTTGGATGGTGGGTGTAATGCATAGAGATAGAGGTAGTGGGGGAGATAGAGAAATATGGATTTTGGGAGAGAGAGAAAGAGATAGAAATGGATGGAGTTTTAGGGGGGGGGAGAGTGAGAGATAGTGTGGGTGATATTTGCAGATAGGGAGAGGGAGAGCAATAGGGAGATATATGCAGATAGAGGAGATAGTGTGGATCTCTATGGTATAGAGAGACTAATGAATATAGGTATAGAGAGTTAGAGTGAGGAGGTGTAAGAGTGAGAAAGAGAGAGACAAGGTGTATTAGAGAGATTTTATGGGGTAGGTGTTGAGAGATGGGGTGAGAGATAAGTAAGAATGCTGGGACATAGAGAGAGTGATAGAGGTATAGTACATGCCTCTCAAAAACATCTCTTGATTTTTTTTCGCTATATGTGTTTATGTGTGCAGCCCCTACACCTAGTGTAGTACCAGATTCTTTTGAAGGTGAAGTAGCTCCAGCTAGTAGTCAGAAAAGCAAGAATCATGTTGTCAGTAGCACAGCACAAGAGGTTGTAAGTAGACACGGCACAAGAGGTTGTTTCAACTTTGGTGGTACGAGAAGAACCTATTGTTTTTGAGCTGTTTTGAAGAAGATTTTTGGAATGATGGTGCTACGACTTTTCTTGAGAATGTATTAGGACATGAACAATTAGGACGGGGATGGTAGCAATAGTGGAGACACACCCATTCATACTGAGTCAACATCATTTGGAATTATCAACTGTGCTCAGCCTGATTCCTACAGAACTCCAGCGTTGCCACCCATCCCTACGGTTGGGATTGAACTTAGCAAATTTGAGTACACAAGTAATTTGAAGACTCATGCCAAGGGTGATAATGAATACGGTTTTGGTGAGTAAGTGTCTTCTTTTTTTAATTTTACTTAAATTCATTCATGCATTCATTTTACCTAAATGTTTATAATTTTCGTTTACTTTTTTTCATGTGCGGACACTTTCGGAAGAGGATGATTGATTTTGTTCTACCTAATCCTTTGGAAGGTGTAGAACGCCCAGTGAATTGTTTGAAGAGAAAAGCTGCTGTGATGTCTAAGACTCCAAAAGTGGTTGGCACTGGGTCTGTTTCAGATAGTGGCAAGACTAACAAAAAGCAAAGGTCAAGTGTCAAAGAGTTACATGTGTCAAAAAAGATTATTCCAGATTCTACAGAGATGAACGATCAGGACAACGTAACTCTTGATATCATAGACGCACCAAGCGCCAAATCCACACCTCCTCGTGGTGGTAAGCAACCTTATCGTTCATACAGTTTTACATGTAGCTTCATACAGTTACTTTTCTTTTGTGCTCCCTGATATGTTTATATATTTTTGAACATGTATTTTTTTGGGACTGCTGTTAAGAGAGGAAGTCATCTGAACTTTTTGCAAGGAAGCGTGCTCAGAAACCATCAGTTTTTCTGGGTACACAAGATCTCTTCTTCAACCTTGCACAAGAGAAGATTCAGTTGTCAACTTCGAGGATAAATTATATGAATTGGCAACTAGACGTTTATCTACGAAAAGAAGAAAGAAAGGTATTTATCCAACTATAATGTCAGTACATTTTTCTAGCATGAGACCTTAATTTTTGCATTTTGCAATTTTAACGTGGGTGTGTATTTTTTTTTTTGTTTCATGCTCGAAATTGTGGCGATTCGACCAGGTTTTCAATACGGTTTTTTGAATTGAAGTATGTAGTGAGGGATGGACAGAGAGAAGAAGAAAGAGGGAGATTGGCTTAGGGAGAGCAAGGATGAGCGAGATATATGGAGGGAGTTATGTGGATAGGGGAATGAGATAGGGACAATGACGAGGATGGATATATGCGGGAGTTTCATATGGATGGCGGGGGCTGGGAGAGGGACAGAGAGATAGAGAGGTAGAGAGATAGGTAGACAGGATAGAGTTGAAAGCATGGCCCTAACTCCCGATTTTCATAGAGATATGAGTGGTGTCAACACTTCATCTTGGTACATAGAGTTATGGGTCGTGTGGGGAGAAGGACGAAAAGAGAGAGAGGTAGAGATAGTGAGAGAGAGAGAGAGGTAGAGGAGAGGGAGTGCAAGTGATAAATACAAAAGATTGTGTGCAACCTTGTATGTCATTTTTATTTTCTTAAGCGACTCTTGTCGACAAGATATATATTTTTTTGATATAAATGGTTGTTTTTTTGTATACTAGTGATATATAAATGAAAATATATATATAGACAGAGGACAGAGAGATGGACGGAGAGATAGAGTGAGATGGTAAGATAAAGAGAGATAGAGATAGGTTGAAAAAAATACATGTTTGAAACTTTATCTCGGGTACATTAAAAACTTTGTACTACTGCATAAAAAACTTTATAGTGATACCTTGAAAACTTTGATCTATTTTAGATGATAAACTTTATCAGGTACAGCAGCAATGATGAGAGAGATAGATGGAGGGAGGTATGTGGATAGAGGGAAGGAGATAGGGAGAAGGAAAGGATCGATATAAAAATAGTAGTTTATAGGATGATAAACTTTGGTTATTTGATGTTATATTGATATTTGTTCGGGTTATAAGGGAACATTGTGTTTGGATATATTAAAATAGTGTTTTTGTGCACCTCCCCGAATTCATTTCAAGACTTATAACACATTGCCCTTCTTCTTGAAAAATACTAAAGCTTGAAGTGAGCATGTTTACCTTTATTATGTTACTTTGATAGTAGCTAGCTCAGTTACCAAGTTGTTGGGAGGCTGAGTCGGTATTCTATGAACC
Source organism: Hyparrhenia diplandra (assembly GCA_015847255.1). NCBI lineage: Eukaryota > Viridiplantae > Streptophyta > Magnoliopsida > Poales > Poaceae > Hyparrhenia > Hyparrhenia diplandra. The sequence goes on from JADLZK010006537.1 coordinate 180,046, forward strand.
ATAAATAATTCGTTTCTCACAAGCTGAGTGATATTATGCAGTGTCCCAACCATGCGTTTATTAGCTTTTTTTCAGTTTTCACATGTTTGGGAAAGGCGTGTTTTTCAGATCATTTCAGTTTTTAGGCCACATTTAGGCCTAATATGCTGCACCCACAAAGATTCTTGTATTTGTATATGATATCTTTGCATGTCTCCACATAGAGTATCCTTGTGGGTGCATCCACTTTATGTCTACACATAGATAATGATATGAATCCATTATCTGACACCTGTGTTTTTCAGCTTGTGGTCAGATTTTTGCAAAAACTAAAATAATTTGTGCTTCTTGTTAGCCTCTCACAAATGAGCATTGGGGAATTAATAGAACCATTGCATGTCAAAAGCTTATATTTTATTTTAATTTTGTTGTAATTTTTAGCTACCGAACATGTTTCTCTAGTAGATATGCCATGAAAGGCATCAAACATAAGTCACAAATCCCCAGGGGGTCGTCTCGAGTTTGCTGCCTTTTACGCCAAGATTCACTTTGTAAAGCAATAATCTCAGAGAACTTGAGACTCAATGGTCTAGCTAGCTAGCTACTCTATCTTGTAACTCGATCCTGTACTTCCCATTAGTTGGTCTTGGTAATTGGTATTTTTTTTAAGAGCTGTACCACCTATTTAATTAGATGCATTGTTTTGAACAATTATACCATGTATCTCTGTGTAGATTAGTTAATTAGGTGGTCTGCATATTCAGCACCATATATGCAAGAGTTACATCTAGATATGGGTGGTGTTGGGAGAGGGAGGGAGAGAGAGAGAGATATAGAGATAGGGAGAGAGATAGAGGTAGAGGAGAGGGAGTGCAAGTGATAAATACAAAAGATGGGGTGCACCTTTATGCATCATTTTTTATTTTTCTTAAGCGATTACTTGTCGACAACACATATTTTTTAGCCATTCTTTTTTCACAGCCGCATCCTGTTTTCCATGCACCCACACATAATTATGTCTTAGTAGCATCACCGGCCTGCTTGTTGCCAAACCAATCATGGCTCCTCGGTGGGAGTGATGCATAGAGATATAGGTAGTGGGGAGGGACACAAATATGGATCTTGGGAGAGAGAGAAAGAGATAGAAATGGATGGAGTTTTTAGGGGTAGCGAGAGATAGTGTGGGTGATGGATAGGTAGAGGGAGAGCAAGTAGGGAGATATATGCGAGATAGAGGGAGACGGTACATGCTCTCACAAAAAACGGCTACTGATTTCCTTCGCTTTGAGATGTTTGTTTCATTCTTCTTTTTTTTTCCAGAATATATTGACGTCACTAACTTTTTGTTTTCCATTTTTCATGTCCTTTTCTGCAGTAACATAGCTGCCGGTATTGGTCGGTTCTATGTTCTTGAAGATAGATTTGCGAAATCTTTCAAAGCAAGGGGATGGATAGGCAACTTTGAGATGGATGTGTTTTGTGAGGCAATGAATCTAGACTACATTTCTCAAATGAAAGCGATGACAAGAAAATAAATCCCAGCAAATTCTTCTTTACTAGTGATATTGTGGTAACATTTATATCTTATCCCTCTCTCTGTGATATTTGTTTTTCTTTTTTCCTTTTTGTCCACATTTGTTTATCTTCTACTTCTTACGCTACATTTTAAATTCACAGATTACTGTTTTTGTTTCAAATGAAAGCAGGATAAACTAAGGGTAACCAAGAAGTTCAATGTCCCTGTAAAGTAAAGGCATATGTTATGAGGAAGTTGGAAATATCATTGGACAATTATGATATGGTTAGCGAAGATTTAATTCCCTATTATGATGAATATTAGTTAAGTTAACTCAAATATTTATGTTCTCAAACAATACTCGAGAGTCATGATCCACGTTCTTGATATGAAACATTGGTGGTTAATAGTTGTCGACCTCGAGAGATCATCGATTTGATTTTCTAAACTCATGTCAAATGTCGATAATTGTTTGAAGATCTCAATTCAGATAGTAAGATAATTTCTCTCTCTCTATCGGTGCATGTAATCTCCATCATTTTTACACTTCTTCATCATGTTTTTTTGTTTTTACGTGTCGGTGTAATAATTTCAGTCGCTCTACAAGTCTATGTATGACAAGCCCAATTTTGATGATTTCAAAGAACAACAGCGGCGAGTAAAGAGCACCACAACAGGAGAACAAGTATGTGCTTGATCATTTATGAATAGTTTCTCGTATTTAGAGAGAACATAGAGGGAATTTTTGAGAGGATGCTCCTGCTTCCTTGCATGAAAACTTGTGATCTACTTTTTGAATAATCAATGCATTGGAGTTTTTGTGCACTGGCAATGTTTTAGATCTGGTAGAGAGATAGATGGATAGGAGGTATGTGGATAGGGGGACGGAGATAGGGGACAAGTTACATAGAGTTTTTGTATGTGTATAGGGGGAGGGAGATAGGAGGTATGTGGAGGGGGGGGTGGGCGAAGAGAGAGGTTTAGTGAGATAGTGAGAAAGAGATAGAAGTAGAGATATAGGGGTAGAGGAGGCGAGTGGAAGTGAGTGCACATGCTGTCATTTTTAAAAATTTCTTAGCTTCTTGGTGCATGACAACATATTATTTTTAGCTATTTCATTGCAGCAACAAACTGTTTTCCATACACCCACACATAATTATGTTTTTAGTAGCGAGATGGAGGGAAGTGGAGAGTGAGAGAGAGTGTGAGTGTTGTATAGGCACTGGGGACGGAGAGTAATAGGGAAATATATGCAAATAGGTGAGAGAGTTTGGATATTTCTTCATTTTTTTACAACTATAAAAGGCACACGGAAGTAGGTAGGCAACACCGACAACAGTACATAATATGTGCTTTTTAAAAACTAGTAGGCATTAAAGTATGCATTGGTTGAAAACAATGAAACCAAAGGAGCATTTTTGAGTCTTTTTTTGTTTTTTCTTAACTCTCAGATCAGAATCGCATGTGAATTATCTGAAAGATAAATGATCCACACGAATAAATTATTTGTGGATCAAGAATTAGAGATATAGGTAGAGATTGAAAGTGAGGGGGGGTTTCGAGATAGAGAGATAGAGAAAGAGAGTTAGAGGGAGGGAGGGACATAGAGAGGCAGAGAGAGTGATAGGCACAGCGACAAGGACAGGGAGATTGAGTTTCAGATAATGATAGTGAGAGTTAGACGAGAGATAGATGGACATAGAGTGGACAAAAATTGTGAAACAAATGGGAGTAGTGCCGGAGATGAACATGGACAGACAAACATGAGAGGCAGGATAGGGATATAGAGGGAGGTTTAGAGTTAGATGGAGGGAGATACATAGGTTGAGAATGAGAGACGAGAGGGAGTGAGGCCGATATGTATAACAAGGACAATCTAGATGATTTTTAAACAGGGATAATAAGTATGTTCCCAATCTTTTTATGAATATTTTAGACTGAGTTTGAGAGGGAATATAGGCAGAGTAATAAATAGAGATATATAGGGAGTGAAAGATATATATATATATAGAGAGTGATGAGAGAGAGAGAGAGAGAGAGAGAGAGAGAGAGAGAGGAGAGGAGAAGAGAGAGGAGTCACAGACAGTAATGAATAGAGGTATACAGCATGAGACTTAGGAGGTGAAACAGTGAGAAGGAGAGATAGAAGGAGAGTGACAGAGATTTAGATAGAACGAGATGGAGAGAGATGGGGGAAAGAGAGAGGGAGGGAGGGACGGGGACATAGAGAGAGTGATAGAGGAATAGGTATAGGGTCATAGAGAGAGTGATAGAGGAATAGGTATAGGTACGGGGATATAGACATGGAGATAAAGATAGTGATAGTTAGATAGAGAGACGGATGAGATTGAGTAATAGATGGAGTGAGATAAATCGAGAGGGACAGCAAGAGATAGAGAATTATGATCTTCGACATGGTTGTATGCATTTTCAACTTCATATCTTTTCAGATTTGTAATGTAATATTCCAAATTTGTTATTTATTATTCCCTTTTTGTCAATCGGACAGACTATGGTATGGAATATATGTTATGAAGTACATGGTTTTGTGGTGCGGCAGGAAAGTGTCTCCAATGAGTAAAAAGGTATTTTTAATAAAATTTATATTTATGCTTCAACCGACTTGATCATAGATTTTGTTCTGTTTTTATGTTAAAAAAGAAAAAAAAAAACTTATATTTATCATTGTCTTATGCGAGAACATCCTACGATGCAGTAAAAGCGATTGTTAACTACATCTTAAGGCACGCAAAAAACAAAGAAACAACGAGATGCCATCAAAAGAATTTATAAGCTCCAAGACTTAAACTTCCTCGGGTACATATTTCTTTTTTCTTGAATAATGCGAGATACATTTCTATCTATCCAAATACTTGAAGAATCGTAGTTTAACTTCAAATTATAAGACTTCTTCTCTTGTGGAACATGTCTTTTGTCCACCTTTCTTTTTTTTTTTCGTCAACATCATCTTGTATTGAGTCTAGATGGACATTTATCTTTTGAAATGTGTTTTACGATCTGCAAATAGTGCACCTCCGAATACGATACTTCTTCTTTTCTGCATTGCTATAATCTCATGAGTTGGTTTCAACCTTTTTGCATTATTCATGGTTGATTTTTAGCTTGTGGTGGATCATTGTAGACAGGCTCTGCCAGATGTTTGGATGTCATGCATTGCTATGTTTATCTTTATCGCATTAGTACCGGTAGAGGGACATGCTGTAGGGACATGCACGATAGCGACTCAAATAGGACATGCAAGTACTTGCGATGGCACCTCCTTGGCGATTGACTCCGGTAGCAGCGATAGCGGCTCCGGTAGCAGCATTAGCACTGCCGGTAGCTGCACTAGCGGTATTTGCGAGGGAGCGGCTGTACTGCGGCAGCATTCTCATTTCTAGCCATAGTTTCCCTTCTCTTTTTTGATGCTCGTGACCAACTTCTCAACGCCATCATCGAACAATTGCCTCAACACCTCGTCCTTGGACATTTACGCACAATGCTTGGACATCTTGCTCATCATGACAATGTAGTGCCACGAGAATTCTCATCTTAAATGCTTGCCCCACTCCTTGTGCTTTTGTCATCTCATCAAGTTTTACATCCATGTCGATCGTCCATCTTGGATGAATGAAGGACTACGTAGTTTGGTCGAGACCTTTCCTCGTTGCTATATTGAAAACATGGCAGCAATGCAGCCCATCTCTCTGAAACTTCGCACATGAGCATGTATCTTGTTGTCCATCTTCAGGATATGCTCACCTTGTATTTTTCTTGTCATACTGGCTTGTCATAGATATCGACTCTATTTAGGAGGAAATGTGCGCCACCACTTTCTTCTTCAACAACGTAGGGTCAGGTTGTTCGCATCTCTTTTTGCAACCTAGACATGATAGGTCTTGTGAAGATACTCATAGCCTCCTTCTCAATCGGAGAGTTTGACCAAGTGGGGCCTACAGAGTTCCTTCTAAAAAAATGTACCTCTTCTGTCCGGCTTGTTGAGGTTTTTTTTCCTGAATGATTTGATCTTTTCGAAGAACCTTGTTATCGTGTCCTTGTGCATGACATATCCCTTGAAGAGTGAGTTTGTGCTCTCGCTTCTCCACGGGTCGAGGAGAATGGGTATAGCTTGCCCTTGAAGTAGGTTGGGGCCCAAAGATGTCCCGATCTCATATAGGTCTCGAGATAAGTGTTCCCCTACGCTCTATGTTGAGGGTCCGACATAATCTTCCGCCAACCTTCCTCAAACTCCTCTGGGCCGGGCGTTCTTTATGAGGTACCACGGGAGAGTTCCCATGTGTCCTCGGTAGCTAGGTAGCTCTTGATTCTTCTTAATGTTCGAGAATGTGCCAAAAGCAGAACCTATGTGTTGCATCGGGAACATAGTTAGGATTGACTTCACGACGCCTTGTCTTGATCCGTGATGATGTTGATGGGTTTCTTCCCACCCATAGCATCCGGGAAAGCGTAAAACAGACCAATCAAATGTTTTCAACTTTTTGGTTCGGGGCGATCCGCTGACCAAATATGGCGTGTTTCCATGATTGTTGACCCCAATTAAAGGGAGCAAAACGGCATGCCGCACATTTGTCTTTGAACGTGGTGTCAAATGCCAAATAGTCTCCATACGGCTCGTTCTTTCTACCCATCAAATTCGGTCCAAAAGACACTCTCCTCGACAAAGCCCCATCATCCGAAGTCTAGTCAGAGTGAGTAGTAGAATCGGGGGATCTTGCTTTGTTCCGTTTCTAAACATCCGCAGGAGGTCCCGGTGATATCTTTGTTGACGTGTCTCCGTTTCTCGCCAGCGGCCTATGTTGCCGATATGAACTTCGCCGTAAAACCAACCGCCTCAAGCTTCCTCTTAAGGATCCGTAGATGGCCATTACTTTCCCCGGGAGGCACCCCCGCCGCTTCGTAAGACTTTGATGAACCGCTTATCGGGCTTGATATGTTTTGTGTGGCACCTCATGAACCTTTGTTAGCCATTCAAGGAAGGCAGCAGGTCATGGTTATGGTAATGTTGATGATAACTTATTTTTCTTTCATGTAACAACTAGTTAATATAGACCTAACAAACTAACTAATAGTTTTTCTTTTTCCTTTTGTGTGTGTGTTTACACAGGTGTTCATCCTCGTATTCTATGATCGTATTGGTACCTTGTAGTTGCAAACTTTAGAAATAAAAAATTTGAAGTATTGATCCCTAATCAGTTGTTTGAAGAAGTTGAAAGTGATGCGTAGACTATCATTCTCAATTTTAAGAGCATGTTTAACTATGCATGCCCACACAGCGCATACAAGTTCACATTTGGGAAATGGAAACTGCGTGTATCGTTCAGTTGACAAATACACAAAACCGATTGCGTTATTCTATAAACTTTTTTGATTCACATTTGCTTACATTATAAGTTCTTGCCCAAAATTAACTTTTCTCTTTTTTTTTTAACCCAAATGCAGCTGCGGCGGTGGAATCTTTGTGATGAAACTAATGCAAAGCCATGATGGTGAGAGCCAACACCTATTCAAACCGGTAACTATCGAGCACAACCGAAGTCCTTTTTTTTTCCCATATCTTCACTTTCTTGGAAAAAACACCATTCTTCTTTTTTTTCATATTTGTAACTATTTTCTTTTTAATAGGAGGAAGCAAAACCATTACGAGAGTCTCGTCATATTATTATTTTGACTCACCCATACAATGACAAGTTCGATTCTCCGGTTGATATCAAGAAGATATTATCAATTCGGTGAGTTATCTTTTAAAAAGGCTATCATATTAACTCTTTTTTATCTATTTCTCGTGCTAGTTTTTAATTGACTGATTTTTCTATGTGCTCGTAATCGGTGTACATCTTTAAAAGATATCATTGTTTAACTATTAGATCTTGACAAATTGTCAAATTTTTTTGTTCCCGATATTGATGTTGTGAGTGACTAGACCCAATTTCATTTTTCGACATTGCTTTTTTGATTCACATTTATTTGATTGTTTGACTAGTCCATTCGACATTTTTTTTTTTAGGGTGTCCAACGGAACGCCTCCCTACCGGCGAGAACAAGTTGATCTATTAGGTACACATTATTACAAAGTCTTGGAATGACAGTTTAATTGGAAGTTCTATATTTCTAAGTACCCCTAAATGCTTAGAATTTTGAAATGTGTAGTGCATTAGCATTACAACTGCTTTGTTAAGGTTTACGAAAAGTTTATAATTCAATAGTTTCAAATATTGTTAAATTTCTCGTATAAACTCATAACCCCATGAGGACATAATTTAGTGGTTACCTTTCTTCTTTGGTTTTAGGGTTGCCCTGGGGGCTAGCCTATGTTTTCGGTTGGCTATAATCAGGTCACTTTTGTAGTGCGCATGACACTATCGCAGATTGCTTATGTTATGGTGGTTCAGCTTTTTATCGTGCATGATTAGACTTAGTGAACTTCACATTGGGGCCATTACTGTTAATCATATTGAGTTGTTGGCATCTTTGATTAAGCAATACATTAGGTCATATGGCACAGGGAACATGGCGGATTCTAATTTTGTTTAGCTGCCTTGACATGGGCACATTACGCATTTGTTAAGACTGTTTCTTTGCATGAGCCTATGTTTATTAAAAAAGCGCGGAAATGCTTCCTTTTTTGGGTGAGGTTTCTGTGTTTTACATGTGTGTTTTGCGGATATCCTTGATAAAGCAATACAACGTAACATGCCTGAATGGTACATACCATTGCAAAATGGTTGCCTTAAAGGATATGTCATTGCATTTTTGGAAGCTTTTTTTTAATTTTGCCCTTGATTCTTGGATTGCTTAACCACCAATTGCCTAGTCATATCTCTTTCATTGGGCTATTCAAGTTTTTGATTTGGTGAATAGTTATTACTTAGCTATGGCCTATTAGTATTAGCCGTCGGGTTCACAATTTTCACAGTAGTAGAACGGGGTATGCGTCATCACCTTACCATGTGGGAAACAAATAGAGAGCCTATACCACGATAATTTTTTTTATATTAATAGCAGATAAGTATGCATCGGGTGGGTCAGGTGTGCTTTACACATTGCCGTCTTTTCTTCGTTTGTGTTATGTCATTTTAGTGGCCATCAGGGGCGAGGCAATATTAATCTGTCAAAATAATTACAACTGCGGCGTAACAGACTATGAAATGCATGAGTAGTGTAAACTTTGAAACTATAGTATGAAGTTTATAATATAGTATGAACAGACTACAAAGTTTCTAACTTGGTAGTTAAAAGTTTTTGGAACTTTAGTACAAAGTTTATGATTTCATGGTTTAAATTTTAATATAATTGTTGTGTAAATTTATAAACCAACGACTACAAAGTTTATAATTTGGTACTTCAAAGTTTTATAACTACAAATTATGAAGTTTATGATTTGATAGTGAAATGTTCCAATATACTAGTGTGAAGTTTTCAACCTGGGGTCATACATTTTGTATATACAAATCAAAATTTGAATATAAGTCTATACTTTAATAATTAAATTTCCTCTTTTTTTTTTTCAGGAATTTTTTCATTATTTTGAAGTCTTGAAAAAAAAAAAAAAAAGGAGCATGCTTCTTTTTCGGGAGATACAAAGTTGTCACATTTTCTTTCATTTGTAGCACTTTTTTTATCATTGTATAATTGTATTTCGGGAGATGCAAACATTTTGCACTTTAACTTTCATATGGATGTGAAACCATCCCCCCCCTTTTATTTTTCCCTAAAACCGCTGTCCCTAAAGAGAAAATCTTAGCTTCTTCGAAATTAATTTGTTTTGGCCCAATGAAGCTAGACGGGGAGAATATGAGAAATGAGAAATGCACACAACATTTATTTGGCCCAATGAAGCTAGACTGGACAAACTTGAAAAAAATATGGCCCTTTTTAAGAAAGTTGGCCCATAGAAGCTTGAAGGGGGGGAACGGGAACGTTGAGTCGGGTATGGGCTGCGGCGCCGCTATGGATAATAGCGCCGGCGCGGCGCGGGTGGTTTGGTGGTGGGCGCGCCCGGTATCCATATTAGCGCCAAGGCGTCGCTACAGTATCGTTCCTGGCGCAGCGTGCGCCAGGGAGTGATGCCCTACTGTATGTGTTTGGTGTGGGTTTGTGATCGTCACAAACCTCCTAAAAACAAAGGTACAACTGGCTACATAGAGCAGTGTACGAGAATTTAAAATATAGGAAACTTCCCATTCCAGTGTTAAGTCAACATTGAAAAATACATGAATTTCCAAGAAAGCTAATACAACACAGACGAAAGTTTTCATGAGATCCAGCCCCGTGCCCTATATAAAAGCAACTCCAGTAGGTTGTTGAATCCAACCGAGGAGGTGAAAAGGTGAACCTTGCATACTGTGGCAATCGAAACGTGTTGAGGACCAATAATCAATACCCTATATTTTGATATACATTTTCTGAACTTTTTTCTTGAATACGTGAAAGATTTATGTTTCATTGCAATTAAGAAGAAAAGAGTTTCAAGACATGAATGTGCATCTAGCACGATAGGTGGTCTAACAGTAACGACCGGACCAACCTAACATACTGCTCCCTGGTACGTTTCATTGCAATTAAGAATAAAAGAGTTTTCGAGACATAAACGTGCATCTAGCACCTATAGCGGTTTAACAATAACGACCGGACCAACCTAATATACTCCCTCACTGGTTTGATAGAAAGGACGGAGGAGAGCTTGGCAAAAGACCGGCTTGGTATCCTTTGCAAAAGGAATTTCGTAAGATTTAATCCTTTTGGCCCGGAGAGACATATATAATATTTTTCGAAGGGATTAAGATTCTCCAAAAATTTATGAGTCTTCCCATTTAGGCACCGTTTTGGCTGCAAAATCAACTATACCAACACCACTGGCAATAGCGGCAGCTGCGAGTAACAGCAGCCGAACACTCGTTTTTCCTTTTATTTGACACAACCTACAGGTTGGTTGGAGGCCCACCACTTCATCTAGTGGTGTTTCGCAAGATCACGATTTCTTTCGCCCGCGAGCTCTCACTCTCAAGTCTCAAATCATGATGTCGCCCTCCCTGGAACGACGAGCAGCTAGAAGTGTCTAGGGTCTTCGTTTGAACACACACCAAAAATAGCAAAACCCGGGTCTCGATCGGCGTGTAAATCTTGCATCAAATCAGTTCCAACGGATATTATGAGGACAGAAAACTCTAGAACGAACGACGAAGAAGATGAAACTGAGTGGGCGACGAGGGCTTTCGTGCTCGTCAGGCTGCAGGTGCGTATCCGTTTCCACCACGCCTTTGCGAGCAGGGGAGAAGTTTTTCTTCTGGCTAGCCCTGCACGAGAGGCTGTGGACCGCGGACCGAAGAGGCGGCATGGGCTGCAGCTGGATGCGGTTTGTGTGATGTGCGACCAGGGGATCGAGACGCAAGACCACCTCCTCGGCGCTATGCGTTTTACCAGGGAGGTTTGGCATCACACTTTGGCGGTGGTCGGCTTCCAGCACTTCGCCCCCAACAGGTCCTTGAACTGGTGGTGCTCTCGCGACGCCATGTTCCAGGACTCTTCCGTGCTAGTTTTGACTCTCTGGTGCTCCTTGTCTCTTGGGTCATCTGGAAGGAGCGAAACCGCAGGACTTTCGACGGTATCTGCGCCCCTGTCTCCCAGGTTCTGCTTGACATCAAGAACGAGGGCGACGAGTGGCTCACCGCGGGCTTCAGCGGCCTGTCGTCGTTCTTCGCGCTAATCCCATAGTCGCAGACACTCTCTAGTCGCAAAACAGTTGCCTACTTAGTTACACCACTCGAAGCACCACCGTTAAAGCCGATGATTATTGTCCAGTGTGCACTTAACGTGAGCCATGGCAACTCGCCAAGGAACGCGCTAAGTAATGTATCGAACTCCTTTTTCCCTTAAAGCAAAACACGCATAGGCGTGATTTCGAAAAAAGTTCGGGTGGCTCCGTTTCAGCCGGATTTTGGACATTTCAAGTCTGGTTCATGGTAAAATGTGTTCGGTTAAGCAATAGTCATGGGCTTAATTGATCTAGCTTGGTTTGAATCCCACCCATTTTGTATACCAAAAGTGTAGATTTGTTCATCACTTCTTGAGATCCATAACGGAAACAACTATAAAAGTGAATCTCTTGGATTCACACGTTCCCAGATCAGAACATTTCTAGAGCCATTTCAATCCGCAACAAATGAACAAGGCCTAATAGCATCTCCAACAGTGTCAAAAAAGAAGTCCCAATCCTTTTTTTTTTTGGTAAAAAGGAGGAAAAGTCTCCTCCAACAGTACCTAAAATGAGATCTCAATCTTTGGGCAACTTCAAAACACCGGCCTCCAGCGTCCATATCTCCGCACTCCCTCGGCGCTCCAATCTCCACGCCCATCTCGTTCGCGCGCAGAGAGGGAAGTTTCACGGCACCTTAACGATGCCAAAGGTTTCTGCGCGTTGTCGAGGTACCGGTCGAGCTCGTCGCGGAGGAGGATATCGCCCTCTGCGGTTGGCATCCACGAGGTGCATCTTCGCCTGGTCCTCCGACTGGATGCAGACCGCCTAGATGACCTGGTACATGGGCGTGATCCGCCCGCCGCCCGCAGATCATGGCGGCGGCTCGCGTATGGCGCTGCTTGCCGTTAATGACGAAGCTGCCACGGCGGTTCACTTTCGGCGTGGCGAAGCGGCCCCTGACGTCGATGTAGGAGCCGATCGTAAGCGAGTCCGGTATTGCGTCATGAGCCGCCGTTAGGGAACTTGGGGTGATCGTTCTTTAAGTAGACCTTGACGAGGAGGTCGAAGTGTCGATCTCGTCCACCATGCTCCTCGGCGTATGCGCCCGCATGCAGAGCTTCCCTATTGGAGATTGGTCCAGGTAAGCCCAAATTTGATTATTGTAAGTCTTTTATTGGATCTTGTTGGAGATTGGTATTTTTTTCATTCTAATAATGGTGTGGGAGTTGCTAAACTCATGGCTATTGAGACTAAATTTTTAGACACCATTGGAGTTGCTCTGAGGCGACTTTTTATCAATTCCACTAAAAAACAAAGGGAAGTGGCAAGGTATAGCTTCGTGTCAATTTTGCTACACCGGCAAGTACTATCGTTTCAGAGAAAACGCAACATGTGTGATGTGTCTACGAGCTGTGACTTCTGTATCCAAATCCAAGGCTCCGAGTGCGCCACTTCGGCCTATGTCTGAACTCTGGTCGATGCTCCTTCCAAACGGGTGACGCAAGCCGGGATGCAAGCGTGGACGATCGGTTAGTAAACCAGTTCGGTTTCTTCGGTTTGTACAGTACTCTTTTAATTTTACATAAGCAGATTGGTTTTTGTGACAGAACAAAAAACCATCCAATTCAGCGTGGTTTTTCGGTTACACCGCACGTGTTTTGCTATCGTTGCTCACTAGAAAATGCCGCGCATGGCCAGTGCAGGCTGCTTGCAGCGAATATGCTTTTAGTAACATGAGTGTGGGCATTGGGCACTACCTAGTTCAAGGCTAAAGAAAACATTACGAAGTCAAGCAGAAATTTCTTGTGCTCTTCATGCGTAGCCTTCGTCAGATCACGAAATTAGCGCCATTAGCAAATGAAAGGCTGCTCTTGTTGGAAAAGGATAACATTGTTGTATCAAGTAAGAAGCAACTAAATTAAATTCAGGCATAAACTTTGGTACAACCACATGCATACAGAATTTAGCAACCCAAGTACCCAAACCATGTCCTGGAACATTCCGTCCTCTTACAATGAGTTCGTACATGTTGATTAGGCAGTACATAGAAATGGCATCTGAAAAGGTTGCCCATTCAATGGAACATTCGATGCACTATAGAAATATAGGCTGCCAAGTGCCAAGCAGGAGCAGGGTGCCAGGGTCCTTAACATTGTTGTTAGATGTGTGTCGAGTTCAAATATAGAATGTCTATAATCCACATTTCATCCACTGCCTTACTACAACAAACACCTATATGATTTCGAGCAAGGCAAGAGCCAAATACTCTGTTGTGGCTTGCAGTAGAGGCACGACAAAGATTTTTTTTTTTTTTACCTGTAGTGGAGGCACGACAAAGAACCATTTGAAAAGAGAAGCATTTGAGCAAACACATGGAGATTGGCGAGCAAACACATGGAGATTGGCGTCAGCTCGCTTACCAGAAGATGGTGGAGTTGGTCTCCAGCGAGAGACTGGAGGGGCCCGTCACGCTGCTATAAAGCGCGGCCAATGTTAGAGTCCGGGCATATCGTGGACCACATTGATGGAACACCTGTCACCATTTCAGCTTCACAAATAACAGTGGCAAGCCATCGAGTAGCACACAATGCCACACTGCTTGGCCAAAATGTCAATGGGCCCCGATCCCCGAATCAGCGGGGGAATTCCCTATTAGGGGACGGGGATGGGACAAGTTTAATCCCCACGGGGATACAAATGGTAGGAAATATATCCCCGTCGGGGTTTGGGGGGCGTGGTCCTGGTTCCCCTGGTCCCCGCCCCCGATCCCCCCTTGAACCCGCCCCGCTAAGAATCACCCGGACTCGAGGCCCATCTAAAGGCCCAGGTCATGTGAAGTATATATGTACACAAGTGAACTTTCTAACCGTAATTCCTCACTCCCCATCCCTATCCATTCCAGGCTCCGGCCGCCGCTCCTTCACAGCTTAGCGCACGCACTACTCAACCACCCAGCAGCTCGCTAGCACAATCCATCCACACCCGGCGTCCAGATGCCACCACCACCAGCCGCCCCTTGAATCCATCAAGATTGGTGGTGCCTTGAATCCGTCTTGAGACCTGCATGCCATCATGGCCACCGCAGGACCGCGGCTATTTTGGATGGCGCATGCAAAAATCCTTGGACCACGGCTATTTAGGGGGCGGCGCATGCAAGAATCGAGATTGGAGGTTGCGCGTGAATCCGTCACGTGACCTGCATGCCGCCGCTGGCCGCCTCCACAGCCTGGATCGCGGCCGCTTGACCATGAATAGCCACGAATTTATGCGGGGGGGATCCCCGACGGGGATTTTTCCCCAAGCGGGGCGGGGATGGGGAAGAAAGCGCCCCGTGATCTCGGCGGGGGCGGGGGGCGGGGACTTTTTTCTCCGCGGGGCGGGATGAGGAGGCAAAACCCGACGGGGAATTCCCCGTTGCCATCGTGGCTGCTTGGAATGGGAACGTGTATAGGCGTTGTACCTGGGCTCAGATGCCAGTATGTAGCGCCCCATGAGTGCGTCCTTCAGCAGAAGCCTAACAGAACTTGACAATGACAACCTTGAATTCAATATTTATATATCACACACCAAGTACACACGGGAAATATGAATGCCACATTCTCCGCCAACACAGAGCCAAGGTTACGCACCAGAAAGCGATGTTGTTGCATCAAGAAATTCCTTCAAAGATATGTAGATTTTTCAATGTGTTTTAGGGTTCTGCATAACTTCAGATAAAAATGCAACTTTTTCAATATCATTAAGACCATGTTCTCTCTAAGTTTAAGAAATTAAATTATCATGCTTGGGGAATGCACTGATACAAGAACGTAACCATTAGTGTCACCAATATAATTGTCTCTGCAAGCATATAAATTTTATTATTTCTGCTTGCCTACAAAAGGAAAAAAATGTATGGATCAAAGTATATGTTTTCTGTTTTATAGACTGAAAAATATTGCAAGAATGTAGGGGTCGTGATTGAAGATTGGAACCAATTGCTTGCATGTTTTATACATAGGTTAAGAACCAATCAAAGAAGATAAAAACAATGGAAAATCCAAAGGATAATATCATTGTCATTGATTAGAGTGGAACCTACCCTGAGCTAAAGAATTAGTTGCATCATACCAGGAAATGATGTAAATGCAACATATTGCATTCTTTGAGGGTGACTCAAGGTATCTCACTGGTGATATAATTAATTATGCATCTTCCAATATCTGTCAAGTCGAAACCTTGCAAACATTTGGTGCTGCCTAGCGCTCTCTGCAGCACGGGAGGGAGTACGAAGAGTTAGGGACGCACAGAAGCTGTGCAGCGCCATTCTGGTTGCCTTCTTCGCAGCACCGATGCTCGCCTTCTTTCGAAAGACAACAAGGTCGTGGCATCCATGCCTGCAAAGCCATACGTTAGGTTTGCGTCGCCCTATTTTGCCTGCAAAAATGAAACCAAAGCACAGGAACTAATCACTCGTGGCTCCATGGTGCTGCAGCATTTCAACAAGCTCATGCTCTTAGATGCTTCAGTGTTGATGCTGGCTGCAACATCAACGAAATTATATTAGAAAAAAAAAATCATGATAGGACCAAGACATGGATAAAGCTGCCACCTTGTTCTAGCCCTGTACAGCCGACGACAGCCTTGGAGGCATTTTGTCAAACAGATGCAGGGCTTATCGTGCCCAGAAGTGGAGGGGACGACCGCCAGCCTTGAGACTGAGATGAATGCGAGTAGGGAGGTGGAAGGATCCCATGCCGGTCTCGTAATTCGCCGATGAGCTACGTCCGAGTCGCTTTTGGATCGCTGGTGTGCCGTGCCCACAGGAGAGCCGAGCGGGGAGCGGCGGAGCGCCGAGGGGCAAGATGGCGGCGCCCCGGCGCTCGCGTCGCGCTGCCGCACCGCCGCGCCTGGGGCGCACTCGCTCTGTGCCGTCGCGCAGGCCGCACGCCGCGCCTGGTGAGAGGAGAGGGGCCGGAGAGGGGAAAGAAAGGCCTGCACTCCGACGGCGCTGGAGCCGCTGGACCCGTTCTCGCATTGGACTGCGGGTTGATTTTCACTAAATAGAAGGGTCTTCGTGCAAAAGGACCGGAACTCGCCAGATCTTGGCCCTCTGTGCGATCGATCCGACGGCCGGGAGGAGCAGGCGACGTGGCCACGCTCGGCAGCCCTCTTTTGGTGCCCAAATTAATCGTAGGGTGAAAGATGTCTCCATCACTCACTCGTCATGCAAAGCACCGCCGCCTACTAGATGACACGGCCGAGTCTTGAGGCCGGATGTGCCGCTGCGTCGATGCAAGCGTCGTACCCAAAGCTTGACGATGTGCTGACGCACCGCCCAGTTCCCGATCTTGAGGCCGCGGGCGTGCCATGCCGTTGCTGCAACCCCATGCCTCAAAAGCGTCATCGTTTGGGCTAAGCTACGGTTGGGCCTTCACATGGGCCATGGGCCTTACGCCGGTACATGTTTGGATGGAAGATTACACCAGGAGCAGGACACGCATCGAACAAATTATCTGAAACAGAATCTCTCCTTCTAAAGGTTTCAAAACCAAAATCTCTCCTTCTAGTTACTCCCTCCGTACCATAAATAAATGTAATTTTTTTGACTTCTATATTCCTTTTTGACCATTCGTCTTATATTAAAGAAAGTAATAAAAATTATTTATTTTGGTATGGCTTATTTTTTATCATTAGAGATATTTTCATAATGATTCAATTATTTTATTATTTTGCACAAAAATCTAATTAAAACGAATGGTCAAATATGAGTCGTACAAGTAAAAAAAAAAGAATTGTGTTTATTTGTGGGGACGGAGGGAGTACTGCTACTCAAGCTTATTCCTCTTTTACCCGGATTTCCTACTTCTAGGTCTTCTAAATCATTGTAGTACCTTCCTCTAGCATCTTATTCCCCTGTTTGCTACTTATTCTCAATAATCTCCATATCACTTGTATTTGATTGCTGGATCGACTGCTAGATCGACTAGTCAGTAAACAAGTGGTTGAGGTTACTTTTAAAAAATAAATCACGCATGACACATGTTTCATTAAAAAGAGTTAGAGTTAGAGACGTTTGAGTGGTGAGATGCCCTCAACCGCTCAACAGGTAACACACGTACAAGAAGCACCAGCTTAAAAGGTGTAGAGCAAGAGGGTTGTAACTTGAAGCTAAAATATTTTACTACTGCGAATGAGGTCCTAGCTAGATATAGCTAACACAAACCATCCGTGGTACTTGTCAACTAATCATTTCAGCTTCTTCTCAAGCCATCCGGTCTGGAAGTAGTTTCTTTGTTCCCTACCTCCTGCCCTCCTTCCTTCCTTCTCCCTGATTAGGTCTAATCATCTTCACAACAACGTCATGGCATGTTGTTGCTCTTTTCGTGGCGGTCCCTCGCCATGCTGATGAATGAATGTTAGAAGTTTTGGGGTTTAGCCAAAAAATTTCCCCAATAAAAATCTCAATGGCCCACTCACACATGCATGTTATGGTGGGGACTTTAGTCCCACATTGCTTATCTAGAAGGAGTGAAGACCAACTTAATATGAGAGTTGTCGACTCCACCTTGTTGAAGCTATTGGTGAGAGGAAAAGGAAGGAACTTTCCTTGTCTCGGGCGCAGGCGTCAATGCTTCTTGGTGTGCGTTTCCTTTTGCCATTTTATATTTTTGTATGCATGGAGAAAATTGCACGCGTGCTGTCTTCCTCATCCCGTCGTCGACGTGCCATCGGCGCCGGGAGAGCAGGCTCCGAAGCCCTCGTCTCCTCGCGCCCTTTGCGGGGGTAGGGGGCGATATAAGGTTTTGGGAAGCGCCGTCGCGATTGCTCGCTGAACGTCTTCTTCACTCTTCGTCTTCGCCGCCGTTCGTGGATCTCCGTCGACGGTCTGCTTCGCCTACTTTGCGTTGCCTAGCGCCGACAACCCCACTGTAAGAATGTTGATCCTCTCCTTCTCATTCGTGTTCTTGTCTTCTCTGTTACTAGCACGAGATCTTTTGTATTTGTCTCATATTGTAGTGCTAGTGATGGATCATATATCTTTGATACATGTTGTAGATCTTTTTTTCTTATTGTCGGAATTAGTTTATGCGTCACTGAATTGCTAGGTTTAATCGTCTTCACAACATCACGACACATGCTGTTTGTTTGGCATGTTGTGGCAGAAACATGTGAGGATCACGTGCCAAGAAACTTCTATGTGTTTTTGCTCGTATAATATAGGTTTGGATGTTGCTACCTTGCCAAATTAACAAACTTACAAATCACATCAGCTACACTATCATTTGGTGGTCGTTTGGCTTTAGCTCCCGCTCCTCCGTGAACCGCAGTAAGAAGCTGGAGCCGCTATGAGTGTCGTATCATATGGTGTAACCGTATCAATCAGTCACAAAGGTCGTCGCTTCGAAATTCTGTTACCAGATCACTCATCGCCAGCTCCGGCCCACAGCTCCTCGACGTCTTGAGCAGCAGCATCGTCGCCGGTGCCGCCGGTGACAAATTTCAACTCGGGCAAGCCGGACTCGAAGCGCTCCACAAGCACTTTCAACTGGTTTCGCGTCACTCTGTTGAGGCCAAGCAGTTTGGACATGTACTCCTTCAACGCTGCGGCGAACTCAGCGGCGGCGGCGGCGCCGTACTCAGCGCCAGGGGCGGCGCCTGTCGCCTTCAGTTCTTCCCAGTCCGTCTCGACGCACTTGTGCAGCTGCTCCAGCGAATACTCGGCGTCACTCTGGATCTGCCCGTACAGCTCGATTTTCATCCTGTCGCGCTCGCGCTCCGGGTCCAGGTAGTAGACGAGCGCGTACGTCCAGCCGAGCACCCGCCGGGCCTCGACGATCAGCGCCAACGCCTCCCCGCGACAGCCCAGCTCCGCCTTCGACACGCCGTTGGCCTCGGCGAAACCCGCAGCGCTCCGCCCTCCAGGCGGTCGAGGTCCTCCCGCGCCACCTTCATCGACGAGCCGTGCGTCACCCAGCGCTCGTAGAAGTGGAGGTACCTGTCCAGCGACGCCTGGGCGTGCGCCCGCTGCTTCTCCTTGGAGGCGTTCTCCGGCTTGGTCGGGTCGTAGCGGTTGCAGTTGTAATAGTTGCGGCCGTGCTCCGACCACGGGCCGAGGCAGACCCAGCAGAACTGGTAGAGGCAGGGGGCGTGGCACGTCATGTGGTTGCACCCCTGGTTCTTCTCGATCGCCCGCCGGCACACGGGGCAGTGCTTCGTGTGGGCCATCACCCAGTTGGCGTTCTCGCCGTCGGAGCTGTTCTTGGCCGTCCACTCCCGGGCCGTCTCGCACGACGCCGGACGGTGCGCCTCCTCGCCGCACCGGAAGCAGAAGACGTGCCGGCACTCGCACGCCACCTCGTACGGCGCCGACCCGGGCTCGGCCCTCACCGCCAGCGTGCACCCGGGGCCGGGGCACCACCGGACGTACTTGCTCGTGCCTTCCTCCACGTACGACCGGACCAAGAACGCCTCGTACCGCGCCCTGTCGTCGTCGGCCTCGCCGCCGCCGGCGGCGACCACCTCGCGCACCAACTCCCGCACCACGGGCGCGCGGCACCCCGGATGCGGGCACCGCAGCACCACGCACCGCGCGCCGTCGCCCACCGCCGCGTGGATGTAGCCGCCCCAGCACTCGCGGCAGTAGTAGTGCGCGCAGCCCGCCGAGAGCATCGCGCCGGGGCCGTGGACGTCGAAGCATATGGCGCAGGTGAGCGCCCGGTCGTTGACGGACGTGGCGGCGTCGCCCTGGTCCGCCGTCAGACCGACGGCCTCGCGGATGCGCCGCTCGTCGGAGAACCACTCGTTCTCCAGCCGCTCGGGATCCCACCGGCAGTGCCGCAGGAAGGCGGCGGCCAAGCCCCACGGGATGGACAGCAGCTCGGAGACGCTCGTCGTGACCTCGTCTTGGCGCTTGCGCACGTCGGCCTCGGTCTCGAAAAACGTAGCCCCTGTCGTTCCTCTCGGCGGCCTGCAGCGGCATATCAACGTCGTCGTCGCTCTCGACGTCGCCGCACTCGACGTCGCTTTCGCAGGACTCATCCACGCCGTCGTCGTCGAAGCACTCATCGCCGTCGTCGTCCACGCTGCTGAGGTAATCCTCGATGTCGTCGTCATCATACGACGACTTATACGATTCCTCGCTGTCGCTGTATGACATGGCGGCGGCGCGTGGTGACAATGAAGCCCGCAATTAATGGAAGATCGATGCTATTTTTGGTGGCAGTTAAGCCTTATATTAAGGCGGCGCGGTTTAGGGTTTTCACGATCGGACTCGTTTAGCCAATATGTAATTAACACCGACTCTTGATCAAAGCCGGTCGCTAATTCCGTCCACCGTGCGACACCAAAGCCGCTCATCAGGACCGTGCGACACCAAAGCCGCTCATCGGACCCGCAACAAAAATCTCACGCCCGCTCGCCCACAACAAACACGCCGTGATCCGGTGTTGCCTCGTCCGACGTCGCTGCCGTAGTAGCCTCCACGGCCACGATCACCACGCAGATCAATCAGGAAGCCGCTCCGACCTCCGTGCTCTACACCGCCAAACATCCGCTGCTGCTCCGTCGCAGCTGTCGTCCTCGAGCTGCCCTTCACGCCACGGATATTCTGATGAATCCTTCACGGCGCCCGTCGACGCGCACGCTATCGCCCACAGCACTGCAGACCTCCCGGATTTTTCCCCCTCACGTACGCTTACTGTTCATGATACGAAAACTACAGCTACCTCCACGACCTCATATTAAGGTTGAACTGCAGTTTGTTTAGCGAGTTCACCCTTTTACCATTGTCACTGTACATGCTCGGCCATGTTCATCTCTTGCAGTGTTGAGCGAGTTCCTTTTGATGTTGGTTTGCCTTATCTGATATTTTTGTCAGATCACGATTGTTTTTCTTTGCCAGATGCAACAAGATAGGCTATATAGCTGCTCCATGCTTTTGATTGCTCCATTGTTCGCCTTCTTAGTTTCAGGAAAAAAAAACTCAACCCGTGGGTAATTTGACGTCTCTATAACTATATAATGTTGTTCTATATTTTGTAGTAACATGATTTTCTTCTCTTTGCAGCCATTAGGAGAAGTACCAATGGAAAGCCCACTCATGTCTTGTACTCATGTTTTAATTGATGTTCATGTTTTCCGTGCTCATCTTATTGATTTGAATTTTTTGCGAACCCGTTGCAATGTAGACGCCACTAATACTTGGATGAAGCGGCCTACGATCCCTGTCGTTGTGTTAAGATTTGAATTGTCATGGCATTTTACCACAAATGGCCAGGCCTACCCACCATGACAAAGATGAGTGCAATTTTTTTTTTTGTCCTGGGCTGAAAATTTGAATTATCATGATATTAGTTTTTTTTTTTTTTTGTAACTAAAGATTCTCGTTGTAACGCACGGACATGATCCTAGTTATATATAATATATGTTTTCTTGACAGAGGTAAAAATTCACTTTTTTTATATAGAAAAATACACAAGACTACTGTCATTGACAGACTTATACATAACTAATAAATCAATTAATACCGAATAAAATTAAAATGTTCACATCCTTTCTTAATGTCTTTCAATTCTGAAGACATCACTGCAAAAAATGACTTCAATCATGAAGAAAATGGCTCTGACACGGTATTTTCAATATGTTTTTTACTAATGGAACTGGAAATTGCAAACTGTGTCTAAAAATTTCCAACAAATTAAACCTATAATTTTAAATACGTATAAATATATGCAATAACCGTTGCAAAAATAAAATAAAATAAATTTCAGGAACCTAAATTTCAGAAAGTCCCTGTGTTTCTTGGCAAAACACCCTCTGATCGATCTCTACCGTTTGAGGACACGATCCGGATTTCGAACGCAAATGCAGCGGCAGCCGCCATCGCCTCCGCCGTCGCCGTCTTGTGGTTCCTTGCATGGCCTGAGATACGCACTCCACAGCACGGATCTGCCATCACTGGGCCTCCTCATTACGGAGCTGGTCCCGGCAACATGCAGCCCCAGCACCCGCCGCCTCACCTCCGGCTCCGTGGCATCCTTCAGTTCCAGAGACTCCTCGATCAGCCCGATCATGGGCTCGCCGATGGCTCCGTACCTTTCCTTGGGATCCCTCGCCTGCATCAGGACCATAGAGACCATGCGGTCCGTGCTCACGGCCTTGTCCCGCCTCCTGTCGGCGGCCGTGGCGAGTTCGGTAGCCGGCGAGGCCGCCATCTGGATCTTGAGGCCTTCCAGGACCAAATACTCCAGCTTGCCCATCGTGTCGAGGACGAGAGCTTCCACGACGTCGTCCCCCGAGACTAGACTCCCCTTCCGGCGCACGGGCTCGCCGGGGTTCTTCTGGCCGGTGATGTCCTTGAGCGGCATCAAGTGGCCCAGGAACTTCCACAGGTCCTCAGCCCTCAACGCTGTCATCTTGCCAAGAACCTGGTGAAGAAGACGGGGCAATTGTCAGAGACCAAACGTCCATTGCGTGTGGATCGAGTGGAGATGCATTCATCCATGGAATGGATCATTAATGATTAGCGACGTTAACCGATCAAAACTCACCTCAGACGCGCTCACCGCGTCCGTGGGGTGGCGGGCCGCGACACCTGCACGGCCAGCCGCTCGCGCCCAACCCGCCTGACCTCGCGCATGTAGCTGCCGTCCTCCAGCTTCACCACCTCGTGCACGCCGTGGCCGACGCTGGTACGCCTCGTGGCGGCGGCGGCGGCGGCGGTTGCCGTGCCCCTTGCCCGTGCTGACGCTGCCGCCGCCCTCCGCCGTGGCCTTGGCGCCGTACACGACGCGATTGGTGGCCTCGCCGCCTACCTCCGCCGCGCGGCCCCTGACGACGCGTTCGGTGGCGCCTGGCGCCGGCCTCGCCTCGTGGCCGACTTTCAGCCTCTTGACGTCCTCCTCCAGGAGCTGCAACCTCTTCAAGCACCTGTCCAAGACCTCGACGGCGGCGCCACCGTCGTCGCTTCTTCGCGCCGGCGCCGGCTGCTGCTGCTGTGGGTCGCTGCCGCGGCGGTGGCGAGAGAGGAAGGAGCAGGACAAGAGGCTGGAGGAGCAGCCCGTGGAGACCACGGGCGGCGCGGGCGCCGGCGGCTTCTCACGAGACATGGGTCGCGATAGCTGTTGATCTGATGTGCCGCCGGTGGCTGGTGGCAACGGATTCTCGATGCGCTTGCGCCCTTGCACGTACGCACTCTTCGCTGCTGGCGGGGCTTTGCCAATTCTTTTTGTAGGTGCGGTGCGGGCGGGCGGCGCGGTTCGACGGCGGCTGGTGGGGTGGGAGCCGTTGGGGTTCGTTGCGATCGCCGATTCATGAGGCGGCAGTTCGAATTCGAACTTGAAAACTCGAGGGCCATCGAGCTTTGCGGCGTGCAGAGCTTCACACAGTGACGCCGGCCGCAGTGTGCGCGGAGCCGGTGATGAGAATGCCGATACGAACGGCAAGCAACGCAATAAAATCCAGACTTGGGTTGCAGCAGGGCTGCTGCTAGTTTGCATTGTACGCCGCACGTACTAGTATTGTTGAGTACTCCCTCCGTATTGAAAAAAAAGTCGTTTTGGAAAGCACCGGTCAAATATTAGGAACATAAATGATTAATAACTTTTAAGTCGTTGAGTTTTGAAATATGAAAATCATATCAATAGATTTGTCTTGAAAAATACTTTCATAAAAGTATACGTATATAATTTTTTAATAAATATTTTGATAGAAAAGAGAAGTCAAAGTTGACTTTGGAGACCGTGTCGATGTCCTAAACGACTTCCTTTTCAATATGGAGGGAGATCTGAGTACAAGATACGGCCGACAGACGTGTTCATCGAGCAACGATCCATAATTGGCCTTGTTTAGATGGCTAAAAATTGTAACCGAATGTCACATCGCATAATCGTAGAAGACGTTTCGTTTGTTAGTGGTAAATATCATCCTACCATGGAGTAACTAGGCTCAAAAGAATCGCCTCCAGAATGTATATCTAAACTGTTTAATTAGTTATTTTTTTATCTACATTTAATACTCCAAACATATGTCTTTTGGTGTATTTAATGTGATGTGATGGAGAGAAAGTGGGAAAAAGGTTATAAATTTTAGTCATCTCAACAAGGCCTCATTCTTTTCGAAGAACGTCAGCCAAGAATATGAGGCCAACTTTTCATAGCAATACTAAGGACAGTACGAGAAATCAGAATAGGAAAAATGTTGTCTACTCTTGAGAAAAAAAAACATGGGGGCATGACAGGAAAAATAGACTGAAGCTGAACTTGAGGCATAGCATATAGTAGGAAAATTGTTTTTTTTTTTTACTAACCCTCTTTCTGTTGAAAAACAATAGCATATGACTGTAGTCCTCTATGACTCGATCTATCACATCAGTAGAAAGAATCAAGGGATACTTTAGCAACATCCTACCAATATAGTCTTGTTCAATGCCAGCCTAGAAAAAAGAAATGAGAGGGACAAATACTTGAGATACTTTGACTCTAAAAAATGACGTATCTCAGTCTCCCAACATGCTAACACCACCATACCTATCCTCCATATGCAAGCGGAATTTTATAAAAAAAAAAATCTGCTAAAGAGTGCAAGGAACTCGTAAGAACTTTGCTAGAGCAAATCCAATAGGTACCAACACTGGACTGGTGGCGGTGTCATCCCTCTCAACACCTTTGCCGCTAACTTCCACTCTGTTCACTAGCAACTAAGTGTCGATCTCTATTTGTACTTGCTTTGTCGGCACGCTTTTGTCCTGGACATTGGTCGATACCTACTATTGTTGTTGAAATACTACATGACAATGTTCAAGCAAACACTACACAATAATCAAGATCCGTAGAGAGACAAATAAGATACTTGATAGCCTTGCTAAAAAAAGGCAAGACTACCAGTATTATTGATTTTTTTTTTTTTTGAGAGAGAACTACCAGTATTATTGACAGTACAAGTAATAAGATTCATATGCGCACAAATCCCAGAACTATATATAGGGGACATTTAGTTCTCCATTTCACCCTAAAGATTTTGGATTTTGGCCCATCATTGTACGGAATGAAATTAAGCACCATCCAAAATTTTTGGCAAAGAATTGGCCATTCTATATTTTAAATTTGGGCTCAAAAGCCAAAAAAAAAAAAAAAAACAGGCCCAAAATCGTCATGCCGCCCACCTCATGAATTTTTTAACATTTTGGAAGTAAACATGACATTTTGTATTTTATCGTTTCAAAGTAAATGGCATTTTGTATTTTTACATTCTATACGAGTGCACCTTATCTGTTGGCGTAAAAACATATTGCTCCGACTCCCATACTGATTTTTTTTTTTCAAGGAAAGGAAAGAAACAGCTCCGGTCTTGGGTCTTGAGTCCGATTCTGGAATTCGCGGTCCATCTAACGATATAACTGAAGCAGCCACCACGCGCCTAGCCTATAAATCAGCAATGAGAGAGTGCCGGTGCCGCCATCTTCCCACGCGCGTTGCCTCGCCGCGTGCCAACTCGATCCAAAACCCCATCATGTCGGCGGCGGACGCCCTAGGGCTCCCGCCGGGGGTCCGGTTCGACCCCACGCCTGAGGAGCTCGTCGAGTTCTACCTCATGCCGCGCGCCTTGGGCCAGCCCACTGCGGTCCCGGGGATCATCATCGAGGACGCTGAGGCCACCACCAGCTCGCGCCACCCCTGGAAGCTACTCAAACGCAACCGGCGCACCGACGACGACGAGGCCTACTTCTTCGAGCGCATCGCGAGCGGCGACAACGCCACCAAGCACGGGCGCGGCGCTGCATGGCTGCTGCTCGCCAGGACCGCAGCTGCGGCGGCGGCCGCTGGACGTGGGTGGGGCAGAAGCGCGCCCCGGACGAGGTGCTGCCTCTCTGCGGCGAGCAGGTGTCGTGGGGCAAGTACTCGCTCAACCTGCATGAGGGCCGGCGCAAGGGCGGCAGCACGAGTACACCATCGCCTCGCCGCAGTGCCCCCGTGCCCCGTCAAGCTCTGCCACATCGCGTTCACCGGCCACGGCCAGAAGCGCCAGCGTGTGCCCGACGACGACGACGACGGCGAGGGAGAGGGCCAAGAGCTACAAGCCGGGACGCCTCAGCACAAGCGCGTCGCCACCGCGTCGACGCCTGCGTCTTCCCTCTTCCGTGATAGCGACGGCGACGCCGGATCATGGCAGCCTCGGGGAGACGCGTGCGCAGAATCAAGAACAGCCGTTCCCGAACTATGAGAACTCATCGTCGGTTGGGAATTTCTGGGGCTCAGACGCTGGTTTCAGCCAAGATTCATCTATCCGATTCAGCCAAGAATCGTCCATCACCGTCCTGGATCCTTGGTACCCTGACGCTGGAACAAGCCATCAAGAACCCTTTGTGCTGGATCAGGAACTCGCTCAGAACCAAGAATATTTCTCAAACCAGCCACAAGCTTATCATCATCAAGACCAATTCGTGAACCAGGGAGCGCCATCCGCTGAAGCTTTTTGCGCAATGCTATTGGCAGCATCAGGCCTGGGATCATCAAACCCAGGCCAAGAACCTTCTTCAGGGCAGTTGCCGATGAATCAAGAATCCTGCACTAGGGAGCAATCGCATGGAGACGGAGACAACCAGGATGATTTCTTCGAGGGATGGGGGTGGGGCGATATCGACACCTTCACCGACACGTCAGGCGTGCAAGACTACGACGATGACGACATGGCTGCCGGAACTCTTGCCGGCGATGGACCTGGGGGAAACGGAAATTTTGCAGTTACGGCATAGGTTTGTTACATCGTTCTTTTTTGTAGTGAGCATACTCTGATTGCAGTGAGCACCCGTTAGCATACCGTGTTTCCTGTATCATGCATGGTGCCCTGTTTTGACTTTTGAATGACACTACTAACACGGAGTTGACATCGCTGGATCGTGTTCCAATATTTTCCTCCCTGCATCTGTTTTGGTTGAGGTTCAAATTGTATTGTACTATCTAAGTTGCATATGTACTGCTTGTGATGAGATTTGGTTGAGCATGTGCTGTAGTTTGCTAACGATGCTTTGTTCTAGCAATGTGATGGGATTTACCGTAATAGTAGGCGGGAGCAAGTTGGACTTTGATGCCAGAGAACAAAATCAGACTTATGCAGTGTGTCGTGCTAACTACGTACTCCAGTAATGAAGACTTTTGAGAGGCATCTGACACAAGGGAGCAGGAGTGACTTTCCCTGTTGGTGCAATGAAGACAGGAAATTGGTGATCAAATTGTTAAGCAGGAGGAGAAGCAGACCTTTTTTTTATCACCTTTCCTAGAGTTCAGTCGTGTTCAGGCCACGGACCGCCCGTCTGACGGCCGACGCCCCTGCTCGGCGGAGGCAATGGCGGCGCCAACGAGCATCTCCTTCTCCTTCTCCTTTCTCCTTCCCCCTCCCCTCTCGTGAGTTGTCCTTTCTATAGAAAGTTTTGTTCAATTTGTGGGGAAGAGGGGTGGCGCGGTGGTCGCTAGGGTTAGACGGAGCTCCGGCGAGCTAGGGCCCTAGCTGTCCGGAGCTCTTGCGAACCCTCCTAGCGCCCGCGGCGAGGTGGTGGTTGGTGCCGGGGAGTGAGCGGTGAACGAGAGGGTGCGGGAATGAGAGGCGACGAGAGGAAGAAGATAAAAGTGTCTGATTCGATCTGGAGTGTCCATTTTAGATCCTGTGGCTAGGATCGTCGGCTGAAATCCCATTTTTTTTTTCAGGCGCCTGAAATATAGCAACTCCCTTTTTTTTATTTCACAACAGGAGAAGCAGACCGTTGATGACGGAAAACCTTGTGCTTCCGTTCCGACCACAATATGAGAATCATGATGTGCTTAACATTTCATTTCTATGTACTTGCAATGTGTTCGCTTGAACTTATCGGTCAAGGCTTATCACAATATAAGACGTTTTGACTTTTCTAAATAGATAGGTTTCCTATGTTAGAAATTATAAAAACACTATGCTACAAAAGCCAAAACGTGTTATAATTTAGAATTGAGGGAATATATCTCAATTAGCAAACTCCACACTATAGTCATGATGAGACTACCATTTCCCAAAATAAATCATCATTTTCTAGAATGAAGCATATTATCTTTAAGTTTCGCAAACTTTATAGGAAGTGTGACATACAAAATAAATATATTGGTGCCTTGCTCTTATATGTACAATGTACATTAACTTCAAGTTTGGTCAAATTTATAATAGTTTGACTGATGATCACTCTATAAGTTCATTTAATTTAGATATATACATAGTATTTTGTTAAGACTTCAATACAGGCTGTCACTTGAAATTTGACACTTTTCATTTGATTGTGTTAATTGTTGTCTTACCATGAGACAAAAGATGTAAATTTTGTAATTTTTTTTTTTTGTTTACTTAGATTTGATGTGACATGAATCGCAAAGTTTGGATCCGCAGCGACACTTCAACTCTTCAAACACCTTTCTAAAAAAAACTTCATCAAGGCCTCGTTTAGTTGGCTAAAGTTTCTAACTCTTTTTTTTCACTCTCTCTCTCTCTCCATCACATCACATTAAATACACCAAAAGATATATGTTTGGAGTATAAAATGTAGATAAAAAAATAACTAATTATACGGTTTAGATGTACATTTACGAGGCGATTCTTTTTGAGCCTAGTTACGCCGTGATAGGATAATAATTTTTACCACAAACAAACGAAAGTCTTCTAGTGAGTCTTCTGGGGAGTTAGGAAGTTACTTTTGCTTAAAAATTCCTAACATCTAAACGAGGCCCAACTCTTCAAATGCTAGAGCGCAGACTGCAGATTATTGACTTGACTGGACCCGGGCCCTCACATGTCAGTCTGAGCTAGCCACGAAAAACTGGCGGTGCGGCCGGTTCACAGGCATCGATCCCCTCCAAAAGATCCCGACACGGGACACCTTGCGATTTGAGCCCGCCTCCGGCCTCCCCTTCCACTCCGCCGCACCACCACCGCCCAAACGCAAGTTCTCCGGCGATGGACGCCGCGGCGGCAGCGCTAGGTGCAGCACCCGCAGCTGGCGCGCCACCCGCGGGCGGCGCAGCCGCAGGGGAACAGCAGGCAGCTCCCCGGGTTGAGCGGCTCAGCGCGGGGTGCAGCAGCAGCTGAACCTGGAGGGGATGCGCGCGCGCGCGGTGGGGCTGTACAAGGCCATCTCCCGCATCCTCGAGGACTTCGACGTCATCGCCCGCACCAATCCCAGCGCCTCCCCAAGTGGTAACTTCACCCCCAGCCCTGTCCCCATCTTATCGGCTACCGGTTGATGGCGGCCGCAGTGGATTCTAGGGTTTAATTAGGATGCCTCTGCTCTGCTCTGCTCCTGTCGTGTTGCTGTGCGATTGCTGACTGGTGTGGTATGTCTGCCTCGGGGGTGAATCGCAGGCAGGACGTGCTCGGGCAGTTCTCGATGGTGAGCATGGAGCTCTTCAACATTGTGGAGGACATTAAGAATGTGTCCAAAGTGTTTGTCGTGTACCCCCGGAATGTCAATGCCGAGAATGCTACAAGTATGCTTCTGAGTTTTGCTTTTTATTTTTTCCCATTATTGATGTGCATGCCTTCTGTTTATATCTGTGTCAATTTAGTTATCACATAATGGGATTTGTTTTTCATAGGAATCATAATTAATATGTAGTTTGATGTAACACAGGAGAGTTTAACATTGTTCGTTATGTTCTAGTTGCATGGTTTACTGATTCACTTATGGAATAGAGCATCTCCAATTGATCGAAAAAAATAGAGCATATCCAGTTAAGGGACAGCAATTTCTTAAGAGTTTTAGCTTTGTCTATAAAATTTTGGTTGGTTCAATTAAGAAATGAACGACAAGCTTTTTTGAAACATTGTGAGTGGAAGCATGTAATTTGGGAAGCAGTTATCTAATATCAAAATACACTCAGTTTATGCCTTAAAATTTTGTTAGGTGACCAACTGTATTGGGTCCAAAGGAATCAATCAAACATTTTCTCCTTATCTGACCGAACACCAACTAGTCTTTGGTGTGGTCCATTATTGCTCCACACCTGATGAGATTATGATTCTCAACACTTGATGAGATCATATGATTCATCTATCGTTCCATATATTTTTAGAAAAAAAAAAATACTCTATGTTTTTGTTTCTGAAGTAAGGATGAATGAGGACTAGAAGTATGACCTAATACTGTTTCTTTTTTGTTGTGCCGTTTCTTTGGGTGGTTTCTCACAAGTTTTATTACACGTGAATAGTCAATCTAAGAGTTTGCTTACTGTCAACCGATGTTTATTTCCTCTGATCAAAATTCTGAATGAGGTCTCAGACTTTCGATGTTTTCTACTAGTCGTGGCCATAATTTCATGCCAAGTTATTCTGAGATAATAAACACAATGGAAATGACCAAACAAAAATATATTGGAAATGGTCGCCTTAATTGTTCATTATGCATTGCAATTTAGTGTTCCCATTTTACATACTGTCAATGGTTTATACAGTTTATTGTTATTAGTGTTGCAGCATAATCCTTATCTGTTCAGTATGAATATTGCAGTACTACCTGTAATGCTGTCTTCAAAACTTCTGCCTGAGATGGAAGTTGAGGAAACTACAAAGAGAGAGCAACTATTGTCTGGAATAACTAATCTACCGGTGCCTACACAGATTGAAAAATTAAAGGTGACCAATTTAGTATGAAGAATGGAAACCTATAACATGTGTTGCTAGCTTGATTTATTGGCTATCTATTAACTAGAATGGACCTGGTATCATTCCTTTCAGACTAGAATAGAAATGATTGCGAGTGCATGCGAAACTGCTGAGAAAGTAATTGCTGAATGCCGTAAGAGCTATGGGCTGGGAACCCGTCAGGGGACAAATCTTGTTCCTACATTGGACAAAGCACAAGCTGCAAAGATACAGGAGCAGGAAGGCCTACTTAGAGCAGCAGTAAATTATGGTGAAGGTGAAAGGCATCGTGCTTTGTCGATGTTGATAAAAAAAATGCAATTAGATTTCCAAAGTAAATAGTCAGGATTACAGTTTCAGCATGTATAACTTTACTAAAATTATTTGATTGTCAGGATTACGGGTACCTGGAGATCAGAGGCAGCCACAATCTCTTCCTAGCCATCTGATAGAAGTGCTTCCTTTAGGAGACGGTGCACAAAATTTTGGTGATAGTTCTGGTACGTAGATTTTCTTGTGTATCTAAACTGTCTTAATGTACCTATCCTTGTTTTGAGTTTTGACATCAATGGATTGTCTAATTTTCATGTGCAGTATACCAAACTCCTATTGTGCTAGGATTAGTGTTTTTTGTTATATGTGCTGTAAAAGTTCCTCATGCTTAACTCTTTGCCATGTTAATTGGAGATATGTGCCGTAAAAGCTTCTTGCATGCTTAACTCTTTGGCATTTGCATTGGAGATGTATTTCACAGAAGCGAAGCGTATCTAATTACTATTTGTATTTGCAGGTAGTTATCCCAAAAACACGTCAACATTTGCACCTAATAGTGTCAACAACCAGGGAAATCAGGTTCAGGTTTCTGTTCTATAATTATAACTGAGTTATTATGATATTAGAAGAGCTCCATCTTCTATTGTTATTGTTCTTTTTGTTGAAAACCTCTTTTTAAAAATAAGTTGATTGACTGACATAGTCCATTCTGTTTTTCATGACATCAATCATCTACCCAAGGTGTTCATAGGATAGTTTCATAGGGAATGGCAATATCCAAACTCAGATAAATGTTTGATATTTCTGTCTCAGTTTCGAATCTGTTGCCTTTTTACTACTTGCAGGCATCTGGAGGACAGTTACTTGGAAGACCAGCGCCATCACCTGGAACCACAGGAACCCCTAATTTCGAGAATGTGTCCACTCCTCCGATGCCATATGCCAACTCTCCTAGGTCAGGCACAAATATGATGAATACCCCGTCCCCCCAGCAGCATCTAACACCACAACAGCAGAGGCAAAAGCTGATACAAGCATCTCAACAGCAGCAATTGCATGCTCAGCAGCAGCTGAGGCCATCAGCTGCTGGGATGCTAGCTCAGGTAAAGATAGGTTTACATTTGGGGTTCTTGATGTGCTTTAGTTTATAGATTTTCTGTAGTTTGTATTTCCCTTGTTGATCTTGTTTCGAATCCACATTTTCCCCTGTAGAGCGCACTTCCTCAGCTACAAGATTTACAGGGGCAGGCTCAACAAAAACTACAGGCAATTACTGACTCCCTCTTTTTTCTGCTTAAATAGTTCTTTCACCTGAAAACTTAAATTTCTGAATAAAGAAAGCCTTTTCTAGGTCCCTGGTCAACAGCAAATGCAGTACAACCAGGCCTTGTCACAACAGTTTCATAACAGACAGATGCAGCCTGGACGTATGCAACCAGGCATGGCACAGAGTCAATTGAATCAAGGAACTCAACTACGAAGCCATTTGGGCCAGTTTACTGGAGCTGCAAATAGTGCAATGTTCAATGCTGCACAGGCATCATCAAACTCACAGATGGTTAGATATACTTTTTCTTAATAAGGAAAATAAGTTGCTTCAGTTTCCTAAATTTATAGTTGGAGTTTATCGATATGCATTTATGAGCTTATGAGATGGACTAGAGAAAAAAATATTCCTAGTTTGTTCAGTTGCTAGCCTTATCTATACATTATTTTTGTACATGGTCCCATGATTGACTAATCTTGCCTGTTTCGGTTTTTGCATTTTAGATGGCAAATATGCCTGGATCACAGTCGCTCATGCCACAAATGCAGGTCAGATACTTTTCTTGTCCTTCTATATCCAGGTTTTGTCAGAAATAATCCTCTGCATCTATTCCAATATAATAATTTCTTCATATGGTATAATTGATCACAATTACTGGTCATGACAGTCCGTATTCCCCTTTGCCTTTGTAGATCTTCAAGAAAGATGACTTTGTTACTGCATTGCATATGAGAGTTTGATGTAGGGTGGTCTGATTAATATAGGCCTATTATTTTTGTAGTTGCGTGATTTATATTATCAACAGAAAAGCTGGCTTGTTCCAAACAAGTTCAGCACATGCATCACTAATTGATGGACTAGGGTAGTTTTATGGTTGTCTGATTGGGCTGTTGGCTTCTCTTGCAATTTTATGGTTGTCTGATTAATAAGGTTACAGTTTTATGTTATCTTCCTTTTTTAAAAAAGGTTCTTCTTTTATACTAATGGTATCGTCTCCACTATGGACATCATTTTCTGAATACTGAAGTTTGGAGGGCCAGTATATATAATACAAAAATTGCAGTATTTGTTGCCTTTTTTTTTCCCTTTGTTCTGTCCGGTTTCTAGATTGTTTCATTCTTTGCACATAACTTCTTGTATTGATTGTATTATTTCTATGATTATTTGATTTGTTTCTCAGTATGGTATGGCTGGTGGGCTTGCACAGAGGAGTCATCCCCAAATGCTCACTGACCAAAGTATGTATCCCCTTTCTCTTTTTAAGATTTTTCAAGTTATCGCTGTCAAATGGATAAGATAAAAATAAGAATGTTACGAGTCATGGATTCGAGACATCATATTTGACTATCAACTGTTTTGGTGGCATTACTGGCTTATTTGGTACAAAACTGGTCCTCAATATGAGAAATATTTGTACGCATTGCAGAGGCAAGTCCTTTGAGTCACATAAATCTGGATACTGATCCGATCACAATTCAAAAGGATAAAATATATTGGAATTTACTGTAATGCGATTATGTGAAGGTAGGATGTCTTACCAAACAAGAATTCAGTAACTAAGAAAAGTTGATCACTCTGATCTTAAGGTTTCTAGCACACTGGGTAGACTGATGTTTCATTTCTTCTGGTGCTACTACAACTAGCTTCCTTGGTTCTGTAGTGTGGGGACTTGGAATCAGTGCTGGATGAAAAGTACCCTTGATTTTCAGTCGTCATTGGTCTATTGTACTTTGTACCAAAATGATCATCTCAAGTTTGTACCGCTGAACTCAGTACTTCTGCTGCAGTGTTCGGTATGGGAGCCACAAATAGTGGCATGATGGGAATGCAGCAGCAAGGGGTATATGGGAACATGCAGGGAGGTGCACAGAACATGCAACAGGGTATGGTGGGCCTTCAGAATCAGACCCAGAATCCTAACTTCACTCAGCAGAGGCAACAAAATCAGCAATGATTCAACACACTAACATCAATTTGCTAGGACACGGAGGCTAATTATTCGGTTGAAAGATGAGCAATGTAGCCATGACTTTGCTGCTTGTCCGTTGGTATTTTACTCAGCTTATCTGTGAGACTGGTAGTCGTCCCAGGTTGATAGCCGTGGTTTTGCTGTAAATGAATGTAGATGCATCGCCATTAGATGCAGTTCAAGTCTGTACATTGTAACTTTGTTTCGGATATCTGCTATTTGTTTGTTTTTTTTGTTGGAATGATCAACCATTATCCAGATGCTGGTGGATCATTGGATAACCGTTAGGCATTGGTAGTGTTGTACAATAAACAAAAACGGCATTATTACATGATAGATGAGGAGTAAGATGAGAGCACACTGCACACCAACATACAACCACATGACACTCCATCTCAAATTAATAAAGAAAGAAACAAAAGAAAAGGCAGCAATCGTGGCACTCAATAAACAATCTTCCAAGCGCCACACCAAAGAACAAAGCGAAGCAAATAGCTAAACTGGTCTCCATGAGCATTACTTGTCAAACCATGTCTTAACTTCGACGTGGATGTCGGAAGTGGATGGAGCGCTGCCCCCGGCGCCGGTGCCGGGGCCGCCCTTGTGGATCTCGGAAGGCCGTGGAGCAACGCCGTAGCCGCTTGACGAGAGCTCCGGCCTCTCTGCATCCTCTCCACCAAGGTCTCCATGCCCATGTATGACATGAAGAGCCAGATGTAGTTGAGTAGCTCACCGCCAGTAGCCAAGCTCTTGGCATGCAGGAATCCTCGGCATCTGCCGGCGGAGAAGCAGAGCATCTCCACCCAGACGCCCTGGATCACCTCCCACATCTTGCTGCCGGCGTCGTCGTCGTCGCGTAAACGCAGCAATGCTTGGGCAAGTTTCCAAGCATCGTGGATGAAGGGTCGATCGGTCCTCCGCGCCTTCAGTTGGCCATTCTTGTAGCTGCACCTGCACCTTGGCAATTATTGCCAGTGTTAGTCCTCTCTCCTCCATTGGTGGTGGCTTGTCGTCGTCCTTGAAGAGCCTCACGAGCTCTTTGTAGGTCTCGGTGAAGAGATTCCGCCTTGCGCCGGCCATAAGCATCTCCGGGTTCTCGCACAGCAGGTGCACCATGTAGTTGGACATCTCTCTGCATAGGGTAGCCTCGGTACCCTGTGCACCACGCGGTACACCCAGGGGCGTCTCGCATGCCGCATTGGTGGTCGGGGGACTCGCTGTAGAAGAAGCTAGCACATGTCCGTGGCCACGTGCCAGAGGAGAACGCTCTCATCCAACGGCACCGTCAAGACTGACGACTGCATTCCTTAGAAACCATCGTAGCAGCTCCATGCACCACGAGTGCTTTTGCAGGAAGAATGCAGCGGCCATACTGGGCAACCTCTGTCCTTGAGTTTGGAAATATGGAAATATAATGTTATTCATGATTTTTATAAATATAAATCATGAATAACTTTTAAGTCCTTGAGTTTGGAAATATGGGAATATAATGTTGTTCATTATTTATATTCCCAATGTTTGACCAAAACCTTGTCCAAAACGTCTTCTAAATGCGATACAGAGGGAGTACACGTTATAAAGTTACCTCTAACACTTATATATAAGTTATTAAATGAAACATATAACTTTCACACGTTACAAAGTTACATCTAACTTATACATATAACTTATTACATGAAAACCTTAGTATCGCATTGTAACGTTGAAGATCACATAAGTCAAATGTATAAGTTAGACGCATACGCATAAGTTATAGACAAAAGTTATATGTACAACTATATAACTCATTTTTTTGGCTAAAAATAAAAAAACTTTTAAAAAAGAAAGTTGCGAGAATGAATTCTTTCCTAGATCGGAAAGTTTGCTTTGTCGGGGATTGACCGCGACTTAGCTATATCATGGTCGTCCGTGATTAGCCGTTCCGCCATTCTCATTTCGCACCCATGCATCTAGGATTATTACGAAACACGAACTATTCATTTACTGGAAAGTTTTCAACAACTGCCAGGGTAATGGTATATTCCTTGAAGGTTCAATCTTGACCCTCTCGAGGAAATTAGTGACTCTCAAGGGTATTTCGTTTTGTGTTAGTGATGGCTAAGCAATGAAATGTTTTTAATTTCAACCAAATAATAGGTTTTTCATTGAAACCTTTTTTTGCGAAGAACAGACACCTTACTAGTTAGGCTTACAGCGTCAACTAACAACTGAAAAGAGAAAAGACTGCAATAATACATGCAAGAATCGGCAACGATGGTATTCTTTGTGTCCTACGAATGATCCTATGCTTAAAAAAAGACATGGTTTTAATTAAATGTGTCTGAGAATTGTGTGTGGTTTTGTTTGTACGGTGAACACCTTGAGTAAGTGGATGAATCAAAATATATGAAGTATTAGTTTTAATTATCTACAAGAGATATAGATAGAGATATTTAGAGATAGAGTTAGAGATATTATATATATTTTTTTATTCATACAGCTAGCAACAAAGATTATAACAAGGGGAAACTTGTGAAAAATTATATATAACGACCGGAAAACTCTTTTCCCCTCTAATAACTGCTATACCACTACTGTTCACCACACATGCATAGCTATTAACTTGATGACGTACTGACGAGCTAGCCGTACCTAAGATTTTATCGGTCGTCTACACCACCGTGTGTCCTTGAAAAATGTACTCATAAAATTTCTTAAGATAAATGAACACGAACCATTAGCCAGCACAGTCGCAAAAAAAAAATTAAAAATACATGGTGGCTTATAGCGTCTATAATTCTTGGATTACTGGTTAGGGCACACAATTAAAGTACACAGCATATACAGCATGAAAAGAGGGAGGGAGGGGCACCGGTATACACGTACTGACACGGTTGTGTACTTGTACTTGCACATGCAAGTGCAGTATACAGTAGTAGTAGAGAAAGGGACGACGAATTTCGACGACGGATCAGGTGAGATCAGCTGTGCGGTATCGGCGCGGTTCCTCCTCGGCGGCGCGTGTCCGGCGGCGGATCGACGAAGCCGTAGTCTTGTGCCGCCGCAGCGCCGAGCAGGTCGCGCGCGGCCGCCGCGTCATCGTCGCCGCCGCCGGCGGCAAAGCCGGGAGCCTTCTCCTGCAGGGCTGGCGCGTTCACCACCAGGGAGTCCACACCAAGCACCGGCGGGGACGACGACGGCGGCCGCAGTCGTCGTCCATGATGCACGCCGCCGTCGGCGCAAGTGGCCGTGCACACGCCGACCGCCAGAACCAGCGCCAGGCAGCAGGCGCCCGACGTTGCTGCCGCCGCGAGCAGCCGCCGCGACGAACGCATGGACGATCGATGTTATGGTTCGCGCGCGCGCTATGTAACTACACTACACGGGCGGCTCGATCGTCATATAGGGGAGGCTGGCTGCAGCATCCGGCCGGCAGGAGAGCTCACACGATGACACAAGCAAGCGAATGCTGGCACTGGCAGTGGCAGCAGGCTGGCTATACATATATATAAATAAATAAATAAACATATTATATATGCTATATATCTCTATCTCTATCTATCTATACATCGATGGAGAGAAAGAGAGAGAGATGAGGCGGCGGGCGACCGGGTTCGGTTGGCGTCACGGCAATGGCGTGGCACATCTAATCCAACCGCGGTGCCGGAATAGGAGGAATGCCGACCGGCGTGCGGCGAGGTGCGGTTACCTGGCCCCAGCGAAATACGGCCAGTGCTCCAGCCATTTGGTTTGCTTTGCAGCCGCCGCCTGCCTGCGTGACGCTGCTCTTCGTCTTCGATCCCGGCCCAATGCAAGGCCCAGACGTCACCGGACGTGTCGACTCCAGCTGACTTGGCCAACCAATGAGCCAACCGGCCGGGGATCGATGCGTACCACACACGTATGGCTAGTAGCTGACATTTTTCTTTCCAAGGGATTAATATTAATTATTAATACTGTATAATACCACTAGTGGGAAAAAGACCTACAGTCCCGGTTTTGCGAGACAAGTCAATAATGATGGGTACCGAGTACCGCTGACGATCTCTTTGGCTTCTTTGATTACTGGCCTCCGTGCGAAAGAAAAAATCAAGCAAAATGCACAAGCAAGAGGCCGGACCGGCCTGTGTGTCAAGATGTCAACGGGTACCCGAAACCCGAAAACCCGATGGGTTTTACCCGATAAAGTGACGGGTATGGAACGCATTTGGTATCCATGGATACGTTAATGGGTACAATGTTGTATCCAGCGGGTATGACGGGTACGGGTATGGAAGTGCAGTATCCATACCCGTGTACCCGCGGGTAGAATATACCCGCACAAATATATAGTTCGTCTCTATAATTTTAGCCCAAGTAAGCATATGGCCCATTAATTTGGCCCATATAAGCATTTGAGTATATATATATTCCTAAACTCTAGTGTATTGTTCATTAATTTGGCCCATATAGCTCAGTATTTGACCCATATAAGCATACAAGTATATAATATAGCCCATGAACTTCGGGTGTACTCGCGGGTATGGATTACCCGTCGGGTAAAATTACCCGTCGAGATGCGGGTATGGAATGAAATCGTATCCATGTGCTTTCGCGGGTAACCCGGCGGGTATGGATTTGACTGGCGTGGTGCGGGTATGGATGACTAGTATCCATCGGTACATACCCGTTGCCATTGTGACCTGTGTGTAGTCAGCTTCATAGTTTTCAAAGGCCCCTTGCATTCTTTTTGTATTGCTGAATATTCCCTTTCGTTTTATTTTAACTTTGCTAATATTGATTTTGTTGTGTATCCAGAAAAACCAACAAAATGTTCTATAATTTGGAAGGAAGGGGTAGTAAAATTAATGATTGTATATGAGCAACTTAATATTCGTCTGTTCAAAACCACGAATCCACGTTTGCGTAATAAAAAGAAAAGAATTCACTCCTCCTTTTCTTTTTCATATATAGGATAT
The DNA here is from genome assembly GCA_015847255.1 of Hyparrhenia diplandra. NCBI lineage: Eukaryota > Viridiplantae > Streptophyta > Magnoliopsida > Poales > Poaceae > Hyparrhenia > Hyparrhenia diplandra. The sequence goes on from JADLZK010006537.1 coordinate 219,337, forward strand.
AGTCCCTCGGCGCCGTCATCCCATAAGGTCGGTCTCAATGGGGTTTCATAGGTGTTTCATGCACATTAAATAGGACGCCACATCAGCAAAAATTTACTTTTTGCATGAAACTCTGAGGAGAAAGAAGGGAAAAGTTTCATCTTGGTGAAACTCTTTTGGCACGAATACCAACTATCTCTGAGTTATGAAATTAAATGCCTATGAAACCGCAAGATGAAACTCTCCATTGAGAGTATGGGGTTTTATCTAAGTTTCATTTCATTTTATATGGCATGACAGTCTTGGAAACAACGAAATGAAATTCACCATTGAGACTGGCATAATAAATCATGTTTTAGCTCCAACTAGCAAAAATGCGCGTGCGTTTAAACGGGTTCAGGACCATATGATATGTATTTGCGGTTTTTTTTTGTTAGAATGGGGTTTAGGATCCATACGACGTGTATTCTGTTTTTGTTAGGACACAGAAAGACCAATGAGAACTTAGAAATGATCCCTTCGTCCCTAAATATTTGTGGTTTACTCTTCCAAGAAATAATTTAAATTTAATATCGATGACAGTTATTTAGATATGGAGGGAGCATGACATTAGAAAGAAACCTGGCTGTAGAATATCAAAAGATCATATTAAAAATTGGAGAAGCTAGCCTCCATTTTCATGACCACAACATAGCTAATATAGCTGTGCGTTGTTATGGACTTTTATGCTCTAATAAAACAATGAAAAATGTATAGGAAACAAGAAAAGAGTTAGAGATAAAGACATATTAGAAGAAAAATGTATGTTGGTAAGTGAGAATGCCAATTAATTTGGGACAAGTGTAAAAAAACTAGAAAATCAAGTATATTTAATTATAGGAAGGATGAGTATTGTAAGATCTGAGATATGGTCTAAGTTTTCACAAATAGTTAGTCAAAGCTTATGCATGTTACTGCATACATAGTTTTCTACATATTAATTATTTGTATCTAATGTATATCATAGTATTGCACTAAAATATAATATATTTCATAGAATGAATTAAATGTAAAGCATTCATTTTGAATACGTCCAAAGTTTTAAGAAAACGAGCTAAAGAATATTTATTATTCCACAATTGTAGATGTAGATTGGTGAAAACTGCAAAAAGGTCCTGAGATTGAGTAAGCTTTTTGCTTGTTTGAGAACTAAGGTTTGTTGATGTTGTACCAACTCAGAACTCACCAAAAAGATCCTCTTTTTTTCATAAAAGAAAAAAAAAAAAAGCAACACACCAAAAATCCGATCTAAAAGCGACACTTCCTAGAATGGGACAGAAATATAGACATCCTGAGGTACTAAGATGTAAAACGAGTGGGCCGCCCCAGTCAGTCAGCAGTCGTTGCCGTCGTCGCCCCCGGCCGGCCTCCTCGATACGTTCCCGGGGAGTCGGAGGCTCGGAGGCGCCGCGCTCGTCACGCCGCCGGCTCCGACGAGGTACACCTCACCTACCAATCCCTCCTCTCTCCCCCATATCTCTCTAGCCTCTCCCCACTCCATTCATGCCTCGCGGTCCCTGCCTGCTCCTGCTCTGCTTCCTAGATTGGCGGGTCCGCTGATCCCGTCCGCCCCCCCTCGTCCGCGACGCGGGCTGCAGTTCTCGATTTCGTTTCTCTATCTCCCTCTGGTACGGGATTGCTGTGGTTGTTGGATTCATTTCGGAGTATACGGTTAGGTTAGGCGAGAATGGCTCTAGATTTGGTAATCGGAGTCGACGGTGCAATTTTTTCCCCGATTCAGTGATGCAGGTCTCATTTCCCCTTCCCTTGTGACCTGTGAGGGGAGCATGTTATTCATTCACTTGTACTTCGTTCAAGTGGCACTGTGATTTATTTTGATGTTTCAAATGTTTAGGATATCTGCAGGTTCATTTCGTCCACATTGTTAACCTGTTTATTAGGAGACAAATCTGAACTTTGCGAAGCAATCTTCTCCCCCGTTGGACTGTGTTGCACAGCTGAATGGAAATTCTTTGTTAAGCAGTAATCTAACTATCTTACCGAGTACTTATATATGAAATGTATACAAAAGATAATTCTTGGTGCCGTATAAGTCTTTTTTTTAACTGTTAGTATGTATGTTACCCAGATTGCTAGGTTGATATGCAATCAGGATCCCTGTTGCTATGAATATCAGATGCTATTCATGAGGGAAAGATTGTCATTCGTTCTGTTTAGACTATGTTGTTTAGTTATTTAATCCTGAACAGGAAAATTGTGGTCTTAGACTCTTAGTTATTTTAGCAAAAGCTTAGTCCATATCCCCCATGCCCACATCTGACTTGATGTATTGCCCTGCTGCATGACAGTGATAATGGGATAAATTAATCTGTTTTATTCTTTTCTCTTTACTTATTTCAGATGGAGGATGGTGTATCTACTTATACTGTGGATGAGGCACTTGTGTCCATGGGGTTTGGGAAATTCCACGCATTTGTGCTTGCTTACTCTGGGATGGCTAAAATCTCTGAAGCAATGGAGATGATGCTATTGTCATTCGTTGGGCAATCAGTTCAAGCTGAGTGGGAGCTTTCTGCACAGGAAGAAAGCTTCATAACAAGTGTTGTATTCGTGGGGATGCTTGTAGGAGCATATGCTTGGGGCATAGTTTCGGATAACTATGGAAGAAGGCAGGGTCTTTCTCACTTGTTCCATTGGCTGTTGGAATTTGATTAGGAATATTCTAACCTTAACAAAATGCAATCTTTTTTGAAACATTATGGAGTATTGCACACTGTTCCATGTTTGTAGGAACCTTAAGCTAGGCGCTTTACCGTTCCATGGTTAAGTTTTTGGATTCAGATCTAATTCTCGAATGTTCTGTTTGTTTTCCATCTCTGCATGTTATGTAGTGATAGTTTCCCATTTTCGAACATGTAACTATTTTTGGCTCATTCCACCCTTCATACTTCTCTGCAGGGTTGGGTTCAACTTCACAGCCATTGTTACTGGAGGAGCTGGTCTTCTTAGCGCTTTTGCTCCAAATTACTTATCTTTGATTGTACTGAGATTTATGGTTGGTGTTGGACTGGGTGGTGGGCCGGTTCTAGGTTCTTGGTTCCTAGAGTTCATCCCTGCTCCTAACCGAGGAACTTGGATGGTTATGTTCTCAGCATTTTGGACTGTTGGCACAATAATGGAAGCTTCACTTGCTTGGGTAAGTCCATTTCTTTAGGAAAAAAATAATTTCAATGTTTGCCTTACATAACTGTTTGAGAAAGATTTTTAGTTGTCAACGTAAAATCAGGTTGTTCTCAAATGCTGGGGTTATGCGCATGATGCTACAATATATTGTACAATGAATGCTACATTCTAGTTACCAATAGTGCATGTTATGGTGGATCTTTGACTGTTCAGTGCAGATGTTCTTGTTTTTCTATAGCACGCAGGAGAATTGCATGTCCTTTGGAATAGAACTGGTCCAAATGCGGGATTATAGTGTAGGTCTGGAGGGGGATGGGGAAGAGTAGAGAGGACCCCCTGATTCAAATAAACAGATGCACTGCAAACAATCAGTGGCTGTCTTGTCGAGCTACCAGCTAAGGCTTGCAGGTGTGCTAGTCCATTTGTGTCAGCTGCATGTCACAGCTTACCGTACTTGTAAGTCTAAGATTAGAATATACCATTGAATCCTAAGGAACAGCGGAGCTTCTTCTGTGTTTTTATAATTTGAGCTAGTTTAGCCAGCACATGCATGCATCTTCCTGTGCAATCAATTGGGTCAATTTGCTGTGGTACTTTGCTCCTACATAGTTTTGAACTTTGATGAAGTGATTATTGATGATCATGGTAGTAAATATATTGTATATAATATATAACAGATTAATGGCACCTGTTGGTTTAAGTGGTCAAATGGCATGCATGGTCATTCTAATCTGCGACTATTGCTATTTCCAAAATCTCCATGCAGTTTTCTTTACTTATCAGCTGAATTTGCAGGCTGTCATGCCAGCTTTTGGCTGGAGGTGGCTGCTGGCACTCTCATCATTGCCATCGTTTGCTCTACTACTCTTCTACCCAGTGACACTTGAGTCACCAAGATACCTGTGCATGAAGGGTCGAATAGCTGAAGCGGTTCATGTTTTGGAAACAATGGCACGAGTGAACTGTGTTTCTCTTCCCTCTGGTCGACTTGTCTCTGGCCATCGGACAGAACTTCATGATATCGTGGATTCCTCAGAAACGGCAAAATTGGTGACAGCTAAGAAAAATGATACTGCTGATCATGGTAGCAAATCTGAGATTGGAGGCCTCAATGCCATCTTAAAGCTTCTATCTCGAACTTAATCAGATCAACTCTTCTACTTTGGACTGTCTTTCTTGGTCATGCCTTTTTTGTACTATGGTCTTGTCCTGCTAACATCAGAATTGAATCATGGAAATAGGATCTGTGGATCAGAAGATGGAGCAGAAGTGACCACAACAGCCCACATAAATGATGAAAATCTCTATAGAAATGTATTCATAACCAGCTTTGGAGGTACGTGTGTTCTTGCCCTCTGGTCAGCCAAACATTTTAACGAACCACGTCTTGGGAAGTCTTGATATTTAGGCCACCAATGATGCAGAGGTTCCTGGCCTTCTCGTGTCGGCTGCTATTGTGGACAAGATCGGGCGCAAGCTCTCAATGTCTTCCATGCTTTACATCAGTTGCCTGTGCATATCTCCGCTTATGTTCGCCCAGACAGAATATCTGACAACTGTGTTTTTATTCGGCGCCCGGGTTTGCATCTCGGCAAGCTTCACTATTCTGCACATCTACGCCCCTGAGGTTTGGTCCCTCCAATAGCCTGTGTGTCTCTGCATACATAAACCTACAGTAACCTTTCATCAAACCTCTGAACATCGTTGACTCTTTATGTCTTGTTCCTTGCAGATATACCCAACTGCTGTTAGGGCCACGGGTGTGGGGTTTGCAAGTTCAATTGCTCGCTTTGGTGGGATCCTGTGCCCCCTTGTGGCCGTCGGTCTGGTGCACGCGTGCCACCAGATGGCAGCTATCCTGATATTCATCACGGTGATGCTGGCTTCAGGCATCGCCGTGTCATACTTCCCCCTGGAAACAAGCGGGCGAAAGCTGAGTGACCACGTCGCCGCGGCATGAGAGCTAATTACACTTTTTTTTTCTGACTTCGGAGGGATACAATACACCATACAGAATCAAGGCCAAGGGGCCATTTGTTGTCTTGTTCAGTTGTTGGTAGAGGATACAGTGGGAAAAGAAACTGCAAAGGAGCAACGAGATTATTATTGTACTATTGCTTTTTAATATAGAGAAGATGTACACATGCTACATGTTTTTTGTTCTCTCAATATGCTTTTCAATATAGAGAAGATGTACACATGCTACATGTTTTTGTTCTCTCAAAATGGTATTATTATTAGTCTGAATTCTAAACGACTCTAATTTCAGATGTAACATGTTTCCATGTCAGGTTCATCTGGAAAAAAAAAAAAAAAAAAAAAAAAAAAAAAAAAAACAAAGCTGGAAAAATAAAAAACATTTCCGTTGCCGGGACTCGAACCCGGGTCTCTCGGGTGAGAGCCGAGTATCCTAACCAGCTAGACTACAACGGATTTTGATACCTCTAGACATCATAGGTTATAAGACATAATAACTTTAGAACCATTCAAAGCAATGGTTTGGCGACACTCTCGCTGCTCCAATGGCGACGGTCAGTTCTCGTTCCATCTTTGTTCCCCGTCTCTTCCTCCGTCTCCTAATTTTGGGAAGGCCACACTTTCCCACCGCGAGACGAGACATGAATCCATGAGAGAAAGGCGGAGGAGATCAGGCGACGTACGCGCGTGGGGGTCTCCAGCGCAATGGCTCGACGACGGCGCCCCCTGCCGCCGCCGCCGCCGGTGCAGCTGCAGCTCGTCTGGTTGGCCGTCCTCTTCTCTGCGGTGGCGCCGGCTGTCGCCAAGACCGACAAGTCTGACGGTGAGGGTTTGCCGGCCGGATTCTCTATGCCCTCTATCTCTGTCGTGGTTCTGACTGAACATTGTGTGCTTGCTGCAATATCAGTTGCTGCGCTCAACGTGATGTTCGATAGTATGAACAAGCCATCGGAATTGTCCGGGTGGAAATCGAGCGGCGGTGATCCCTGCGAGGGTGATGACGCGTGGAAGGGGATAGAGTGCAGCGGCTCATCTGTCACCGAAATGTACGCAAATGAAATGCCTTTCAGGATTTCACTGCTTGTTCAGCATTTAACAGCGCTACGAAAGTACCTTTTTTTTTTTTAGCTTTCCATGACATTTTTACCTCAGCTTGTCTCTAAATAATCATGTTGCATAGAGCAGTAACTTGTCAGGGCTTGGACTAAGCGGCTCGCTAGGATATCAGCTATCAAGCTTGAAATCAGTAACCAAATTGTGAGTTGTCCCAGTGATTTCCTGCAACGCACTTACCACCTTGGTAATGCAACTTAGTTGAATTTTCCTTGTTTTACGTAGTACAGTGATGTCAGCAACAACAATCTCAATGGCGATCTCCCATACCAGCTTCCACCAAACGTGGTTCAATTGTGAGTTTCCGGTTCTCATCCATATTCAACTTTGGTTTTTGTGTGCGTGGGTTCATGGCTAACCCAACGGCATTCTCCCATGTTTTGTTTTTATTGATGCAGAAATCTTTACGGAAACTCTTTTACCGGAGGAGTTCCTTATTCGATATCTCAGATGGAAGATCTGGAAACACTGTAGGAATTCTAGTTCGCATTGCACTCTATTTAATTGTTTGCTTTCTGATCCCTTCACACGTCCGTGATTTTTGTTTGCATCAATCATCATATAATTCCTCATTTGACTAAACTGCAGAAATGTGGGCAAGAACCACCTAAGTGGGCAGTTGACGGATATGTTTTCACAGCTTTCAAAGCTCTCAACATTGTAAGTCACACAGCAAATTCCCAAGTTTTTGGTATCTATAACAGGAATTTGTTTTCTACGGTAGTTGCTAGAATGTTATTGCAGTAAGCCTGATTGACCTCAATTGTTTCATCAGGGACCTCTCCTTCAACCGCTTCTCAGGCAACCTGCCCCAGAGTTTTTTCACAACCTAAAAGACCTCAAGACGCTGTAAGGGCACTCCCAACTATGAAAGTAGATGGTTTCTATGTTCATTAATTAGGTGTCAACTGAGCCAAAAGATGATGTGATACAAGAGAGATGAGGATAATATTATGTAAAAAAAACTATCCGTTGAGAACATAGTTCCTACATATAGTGTCTACTTAAATTGATAGGCATAGTAACTACTTTTGGTTTCTCAGTGCCATTCTTTTCAAAATGTATGCAGGAATTTGGAGAGCAACCAATTCAGTGGTCATATAGATGTTTTAGCCAAACTTCCTCTCGAGGATTTGTAAGTATATCTCAAAGTAAACACTCAATGCATAAAAACTACTCCTTTTTGCAAGTACATTAAAAAGCAATATTGTCCTTATGACTCCACGTATGCATTGCGGTGCCCCCGCACAGCACTACAGCATTAATAATTCTGTGAAAAAATTGCCAGCGCTGAAAACTATGTTGCCAGTTTTAGGCATGCAATGGGTGTTCTATAGCCTATTTATTGTGCATACTTAGTAGAAAGGCAGCCTAGTAAAAACTACACTTATATTTCTGAGAACTAAGCTATAACAGCTTCCCCTTTGTGCTCAAGGAATCTGCAGAACAACAAGTTTACTGGGTGGATTCCAAGTAAACTAAAAGACATTAGCAATCTACAGTAAGTAGTAATTCCATCTGCAATAAACCTTTTTGTTGTTGTTGATGAATTCTAAAAGTCCTTGACACATTCTGAAGGATTGAGGGAACCAGTGGTCGTCTGGGTCAGCTCCTCCTGGTATGGAGAAGGGCTCTGCACTGGGAGGCTCTTCAGGTGGAGGGGGTGGAGGTGGAATAAATGGTATCGCCATCGGAGTGATAGTGATAGCAGTGCTTCTTGCAGCTCTGATTCTCTTGTCTGTGTTGAAGAGGAACCATACCTCTTCTTCCTCATCTCATTACATCATGGACGACTCAGGTCACAGCCGGTCATTTACCCCGCTAGTTGATGATGGGAAAGGTAAAGAGTTCATTTTTCTTTCTTTTAACATTTATGGTAAAGAGCTCATGTAGCTTTCTTTGCTTCAGCAATCAACATGAAGCCACTGGAGCATTCCTCATCAATAAGCAATAGGACACCGTGTGCAATGCCTAGCAAGTCGATTAGTGACAATGAGTTCGAGAACAAATTAAACTATTCGAGGCGGAGCACAGATCCAATCAACCTTGTTACTTATCCATCATCAGACCTCCAAGCAGCCACTGGCAGCTTCCATAGTAGCAGGTTACTAGGTCAGGGGACAATCGGTGGCGTTTACAAGGCAAAATATGCTGATGGAACGGTAAGACCTTACCATTGCCTTCTTAAACGGTTAAACCCATGCCAAAGGAACTCGTTTGCTGATAAAACTTCAGTATTCTTCCTTCTGCATCTATATAATTTAAAATTTCACATGCAATATCTTGTCCAAACGTGTTCTAAGCTACTCATCAATTATTTTTCAGTAGTATAGTATCATATAGATATAGTTGAATTGAACTTGATTATAACTATTATCAATATGCGTCAAATATGTTCTGTAGCAAGATCTTGAGTTGGCACTTCATACTGATCGTACGCCTTGCATTCCCATTGTCCTTATTGTCTCTCACACACAAAAAAATTCAGGTGCTGGTCGTTAAGAAGTTTGATCCATTGAGCTTCTCAGGAAGCAGCGACTTCATGGATCTTGTGAACAGCATTTCAAAGCTGTGCCATCCAAACATCTCTGAGCTTGTTGGTTACTGCTCAGAGCCTGGGCACTACATGCTGGTTTATGACTACAACATGAATGGATCCCTCTATGACTTCCTGCACTTGTCCGACGACTACAGCAAGCCGCTGACCTGGGACACCCGCGTAAGGATTGCTGTTGGTACAGCTTGTGCTCTGGAGTAAGTTGACAACTAGTAATATTTATTTACGCCTAAAAAAATAATACATCTTCGGGCATAGAGGGGATATGATATTCGTAGTTCAAAAGAAAGGGGTATTGACATTTCTTTGATTCAGGTACCTACATGACGTGTGTTCACCTCCAGTGATCCACAAGAACATTAAGGCATCGAACGTCTTGCTTGATGCTGACCTCAACCCTCGCCTCACTGACTGCGGCCTTGCATACTTCTATGAGGTTTGCAGAATGTCTCTTAGAGAATTTGCTGAGCAAAGCATGAATGTAAAAAATTGTGATAACCAACTCTCTGCAGGATACGAGTGAGAGCCTGGGACCAGGGTACGATCCTCCAGAGTGCACAAGGTCATCAGGTTACGTTATGAAGAGCGATGTCTACTGCTTTGGTGTCGTCATGCTTCAGCTATTGACCGGTCGGAAGCCCTACGACAGGTAATTAATAATTGAAGAAAAAAAGAAGATAGCATCTTTCCACTCTGGACTGCACATTTTGTGATTCCGTCCTCAAAAAAAAAAAAAAAAAAAAAAAAAAGTGATTCTGGAACAGGCAAAGCTTGCCTGTGGAAGTGGAACATTGTGTTTGTCAACCATGCTCAGGAACATGGCTGCAGCTAATATTTTGATGTTCTTTGTGACTCCCAGCTCGAAACCTAGAGCGGAGCAGTCCTTGGTCAAGTTTGTCACTCCACAGCTTCATGACAAAAATGCCTTGGAAGCTCTGGCAGATCCAGCTCTGCGTGGCCTATATCCACCGAAAGCATTGTCCCGTTTCGCCGATGTCCTCGCTCGCTGCGTCCAGGTGAACTGATCGAAATACCCAGAGATGATCTTCATTCAATGAGACAATGACTGAATTGTTTCAACTACAACGCTGAAGGTCCCTGAAAACAAACATCAACTCTGAACTGAATTACACTGAACATCGTTTTCTGGTGGTGTTGCAGTCCGATCCAGAACTCCGGCCATCCATGTCAGAGGTGGTGCAATCGCTCCTCCAATGCGTCCAGCGTAGCACCAGCAACAAGAGGCTGGGCGGCCTCCGCAGCGTCTCTCAACGAAGCGATGATTCTGATTGGTGATGCTTCTGCTTCTGCGTCAATCTTGCTGCTGTCCAGTTGCTGAAACTGTCACGGAACCCTAGGTGTGCCGCTCTTGTCATGTCATTGTACAAAAGAAAAGGCTTTATTAGACAATTTGGTTGCTCAAACAGTGTGGCAACTAACAAGTCGGTTAATTTAGGTAAGGTAAAAATAGAGTGGGTGTTCTAGTTAGTAGTGACATTGTAGTAGTGACATTGTAATTGTATGTATAGATTTTGTTCATATATATAAGCTAAAAACATATGGGCGCCTAATTCTGAAAAAAAAAAAAAAACCCATCTTACCGCCAAGAGAACTGGCCAAGCAAACGGCGCCAAGAAAATATAGAGTATTTGAAAAAAAAAAATGAAGAAGATGTGGCTAGGGTTGTTTTAACCCCTGTCAAAAATTGGATTTTTGCAAGCACTTACATTGTCATATATATACATTTACACTGCCTTAATACTAAATTTACAATGATTTGTTCGGTGTAATTTATTAAATATAGTAATTTAATTTGAGAATAATATAAATACACACCAAAATTTCTCAACAAATTTACAAATTATTTTTATGAATTACAGACATCAAAGAAATATACATCAAATCTTTCACACATGTCATCAAATTATTCACAAAATTACAAATTTACAACTGATCTAATGAAAGAACCCTAAGGCATAGAAGAATGTAGAATAGAGAGTAGGGATGCGGGCCACCGCAGCAGAGAGCGCTGGCCTAGGGCGGGGCGGTGTTGCGGCACAAGGTCTCCTGGGGGGGTGGCCAGGGCGGTGGACGTAGGGCCGCTTGGTGGGCGCAGGGATGCCGGAGGTGGGGGTTGGTGTGTGTGTGGGGGGTGGGGGGGGGGTTTGATGGGGTGGTGGCGTCCGTCGCATAGGTGGGCGGGGGCGCAACAGCGTCCGTCGCATACACGGGTGGGGCAGACGCGGTAGAGAAGTCGAGCGAGGCAAGAATGAATCACCCTAGGCACAAAATACCGAGAACCGAACCAAAAATACCGAGAACCGAACCAAAATATTGGTTTCATGTTTGGTTATGAGTTTTCAGAAACCAAGTACTTGAGATAAATAGCGAACCGAATTTACCGGGGTTACTTGAAAAGTGACGAGTTTAAGTCTTGTTATATTATTTATTGTACCATTATAGACTATTATATTATGTATTTCTGGCACTCACACTTATAGTCACGTGGACTTATATGTATCTGTATTTTGCACTATTATTATCTATGAAATCATGTTAGAATTAGATTTTGAACATGCTATTACATCTTCTTTGTGATCAATTCAGTACTGCTTTCGGTAAATACCGGAACCGAACCAAATTTACCCATACCAAATTCTCTCGGTACCAATTTTTTTTTGTATGAACAGTCGGTACCAATTTTTAAGGAACCAAATTTGTATAGGTACCGAAGAACCGAACCGATCGGTTCGGTATTTACTGAACTCCCAGGCTGAATGAAGGGGAAGAAGAAAGGATGTTGGAACAACCGGGCAAGAGATAGCATTTCTCGAAGAAAAAAAAAAAAAGGCAAGAAGATTTATAAAATGACTGAGAGATGGGCCGCAAGGCTTGCAGCTTCAGCCTCGTGACGGCCCAGAAGTATATGCAGGGCCCACTTCCGCAGACAGGCCGCGGCACACCACTCGCGCCTCCACTCGTCGTCTTCACCAAAACCCTATAGCCGGAGAAGGAAGAAGTGAGTGAGCCTCCGCCTCCACCAGCCGCCGCCGCCATGGCGCTCCGCCGCATCATCCCGCGGAGGAGACCCGTTCTGCCCGTCCCCCGTGCCTATTTGTCCTCGAGCCCCCCGTTCCCTCCACCTCCGCCTCCCGCGAACGACCCCGACGCCGCCCATTCCCCGTCCTCCTCTCCGCCCCCCAACACCGGCACGCCGCCGAACCCGTCGGCCTACTTCCAGGACATCAGAGATCGACTCCGCTCGTCTGCCGCGTCGCCCTCTCCGCGCCGGACTCAGACGAACCTGCCCCGCCCCAACCCCGCGCGCGGCGATCCTTCTCCGAAAACTTCCCTCGAAGAAGTCCGCCGGAAGCTCGGGGAGTTCCGCACAACCGGCGGCGCGCCCTCCCCTCCGCTCCCGGAGCCGTCCCCTCCTTCATGGGACTGCTCAGGACAGGGACGCCCAGGGCGCCAACGCTAGGCAGGGGCTGTTCGATGGCATCCGAGAGAGTCTCAAACGCTCCCCGCTGCGGACGCCGCATGGTCCGTCTAAGCCGTTTCTGATTCCGCAGGCGCAGAGCAACATCTTCAGCCCGGAGCTGAGGAACTCCAAGGTTGTAGGTGGGGGGATGGAACAGAAGGACTCTACCATTGTGCTTATGAGGCATTACACCCACGAAGAGCTTGGGAAGAAGCTGGGGAGCTCCGGCCAGCGGCTGCGGCCAAAGATGGTAAAGAGTGGTTCTCGCTCAAGGAGCTGCAGGGGCGGATCGCCAAGCTGGCAGAGTTGGAGAAGCAGGAGAACCCACAATCCGGGGCTCTTTCGGAAATCAAGAAACAAATTGGGAACATAGGTAAACAGGAAAAACCGGCTCAGACACTAAACATACCTGCACTGCTGAGCCTTGGCGGTAAGCTGACGCTAGACTACATGAATCGGCCTCCGCAGGAGGAGTTGTTAGAGAAGGTCAGATTGGCCTTTTACTTTTCCTGGTCATTAAAGTATTCCTTAGTGTATTTACATCTTAGGATGTGATCTGCTGCTGATCCAATTTGTTATCTTCAGTACTTCCATCCAGATCACATGTCATCCGAAGAGAAGATGAAATTGGAGCTCCAGAGGGTGAGGGATGAGTTCAAGATGTCCGAGAATGACTGTGGGTCTGCACGAGTTCAAAGTAAGTACTTTATTAATTATTATGTTCTTCTTGAGTTCGAAGTGAACACGAGTTCAAGGGTGCATTCTACTTGTGAAATATGTAGTCACAATTATGTGGGAATCAGAATAGCAAACAAGCAGGCATTCTACTTGTGAAAGGTGTAGTTACAATTATGTGGAAATAAGAATAGCGCAGTGTATTTGTTCTTAACTAGACAATACTTTTTCATTGTTTTCATTTTGAGGTTGCATAATACATATACAAAAACTGCGCGATTATTATTTGTGCTACGAAGTTGATCTGTAATGTTTAGTGTTTGTTTGCCTTTATTGGTTGTTTATATGATGCTTATATATTTATATATATGAAACAAACCTGTAGCTATATATGAACTAAACAGTGAACACCTTTCAGCTTTGTCATCCTTTGCTCTCAGACTCAGACCTTCTTGTTCACTGGGGAAAAAGCATCACCTAAGCATGAGAATTTTATCTCTTTTATTTTTTATTAGATGTGGTCTCATAGCAGCTCTAAAGTATGTTTAAAGATGTGGAGCATTGTGTATTTGTATGCCCTTGTTGTTTTTTTTGCCTTTTGTATGTGAATCATCAATCATGATGCTTGTTACTGATACATCCATATGCGGTTACAGTTGCACAACTGACTCTGAAAATCAAGCATCTGTCAGCTGTTCTACACAAGAAGGTATGCAAAATCCTAGGAAGGGGCAATGCTTTTAGAATTGTTTAATCTTTGATTCAAAGAAATAATTTGGGCGCACTGTTGTGATGCAGGATAAACATTCTAGAAAGGGGCTTCAGGAGATGGTCCAAAAGAGGAAGAAATACCTGAAATACTTGCGAAGAACCGACTGGGACTCGTACTGTCTTGTTCTGTCAAAGCTGGGGCTCCGCGATGTGCCAGAGTACAAAGCCCCTGATTACAAGAGCAAACCAACCACCAAGGCCAAGTCTAAGAAGAGCAAGAGCAAGAAGAGAAAGGTGAAGGCATAGGAGTGGTGAACAAATACTTCCTTTTTGGCCTTGGATTGCTGGCCAGAAAATGAACCGAGAAAACACACAGGCCTCAGATGATTCGATATAATCTTGCATGTTGTATTTTTTAATTTGAAGCTGTTTGTAATAACCATTTCTCTGGATGCCAGGGTTTTTTCCTTGTTCTGCTAGACGCTGTAACCTTTCTGTAACAATTGATTTCTTATTGCTTTTGAGTTCTCCTGCTCAATTTGCTGAGAAGGGAATGGATGAACAGATACAAAAGTACGATACCATTACGTTATTACCAATTTGTAACTTGGCCAAACAAATCTTTGTTTGTTATGCATGAACAATCTTGGTCGCCTAGCAACGCAAGCGCTAGAAATTCTGCTAATTTGTACTGGTTTTGATAGAGACCAGAAACTGCATTTGGGAAATTCTGCTACTATTTTGAAGGCCACGAGATCAGAAAGAAGGCTCCCACGCCGATCCGACCCGTCCTCGGCCGAGGAGCGATCAACTTTGCTATACAGGCCGGTGGACTGGACCTGCTTACACTACAGTCTCTACAACGAGGCGGTCATCAGGTTCAATGGTGCAGCAGCCGATGTACGACAGCCCGGAACGTGTAGATGGCTATCATGGAGCAGCAGCAGCAAAGTTGGCCTTCATGCTCCAGCACTCCAGCAGCAGCAACAGCAGGACGGTGGCACAGCAGCAGCAAGCTCCCTTCCAATCCGTTGACCGGCCCATATTTGCACGCCCGCGCCCACCCTTACGGCGCAGGGATGCAGCTTCATACAGGCAACGCATACACCGGAACTGGGATGGATGATGTTAGAAATAGAACTATGGAGAGGACACAGATCTGATCTGATCTGATCTGTGGACAGAAAGTGAAATGCAGGTACAATAATGTTTCCGGGTGATTGATAATTCGTAAAAATCTGATCGGACTCGTCTGCAAGCACTAGGCATAAATTCACAAGCTCAGTCATGCCACATTGCTACTCCAGCAAAAGTTTCCAGACCTACAACACCTACAACACAGAACCAAACACACGCATGTTTTAACACACCAAACTATCAACCTCTATAGAAATCTTAGTCTTTCACACGCTAATTAAACAGATCATGTAACGTTACAAAGGTTGCACAGCTACAAGTAAAGAACTTATGCTCACTAAAGCACTGTTTCCATTGCCTGGGCATGCACCAGATTATCAGTGCAAAGAACATTTCACATTGCAGTGCCCAGGATAGTTTCATTTTCTCTGCTCACTCTGGTTGAAATTTTCCTGCACGAACAGAATGGGTGTGTCAGTAACACAAGACATCCAGATTAAGTAGGACTGATGACATAGTTTTAATTTGGGCAACGGACAACATTTATTACCTGCATGGGCCAAGCTCAAAAGCTTTAGTCAGTTTAAATGCGAGCTGTGCAATTGCTATCCTCAAGGCTGGTTCCGTGGATACACCTGTTGCAGCTTCCTCCAATGCAGAAAGGAACTCCTTTTGTGCTCTCACAGATGCAAATAGTTGACTTGGTTTATAAATCGTGCTTAAATCTGCTAACTGAGGCAACACATGCAAATCAAAGTGGCAACGAGTAAGTTCCACAAGCTTTTGATAGACTCCTTCATTACTGTATGATAGCGGATACCCACATATAATAATTGTTGGATTGCAAAGCATGAAAAGAATAAGCTACGGATTCCAATCTAATATGTAAAACAAAGTCTAGCAAAGTTACCTGCTGAAGCCAAGGCAGTGCCAAGTCAAAGAACCTTTTTATTAAGAAACTGGTCAGCTATAACCCTCAAAAGCAGATTTGCTGTCTCACACGACAATTTCTCAAGAACAGGTCCAGTTCTATCCATTAGGTCAATCAGATCATCATAATCACCACAGTTAAGGGCTTCAATATATGCAGGTTCCATGCCATCAGTATCTTGAAAGTCACCAGGCTGATTCGCACACAATGCATTTTGAAGTCCAGATTGTTCACAGGAACTGGTAGAAGAAACTGGATAAATCCCTTTAACCCCTGATGCTCGACTTCTTGATGAGCTTGGAACATATCTTCCCAAGTTACTCTCTGAGCTCACAGGCTCAAACTTCCTAACTTTACTGCGAACATGATCCTTTGGAAATTCAGCTCCCTCTTTAGAACACATGTTTGAGACCCGAGATGGTAGATCACGCATCCACTTCTTCTCATGTTTCAACTGTGAGATTGGTGGTGGCTTGTAGTTAACATCCACAGATGTTCTAGGTGTAGAAGTAGAAAGCCTAGGCAAAGAAGAGATGCTTTGGTTCTTAAAATATTTGGAGCCAGGAAGATGATACCGGCTTTCGCTCTGAGTAATTGTATACACAGTTTTGTCTACTGCATTCTCCAAGTTGTGCACCTTCAAATTTAGCACAGACATGTTCTCCGCTGAGCTGGCCATGAATTCCTGCAATGAGAGGGGGCTAACCATTTGAGAAAAGATATGAACTCACTTCTTTACATTCATGGCGTCTTCATATGAATTTGCAAATGGTGCATAGTTTTCTCCTACATGATGCAGTGGCAAGGTAAAACTTTGACAGAATTTGATGACGATCATCCTTACCATCAATATGCATTGCCATTTTTTTTACTTAAATTGGCAAGTGGAGAGTTTGAGGAAAGTAAAATGTAAAAAATAAGACAACAGATTCACAGTTCAAGGTGCCAGTGTTCAACAAAATCATAAATAACCAAGATAGTCCAAGAAGCTTAACAATATTGTAGGCTACTGGCTAGTATAAAAACATAAAGTTCACACTGAAGAACTTCAACTAATTTGAAATGATATTGTACATCCCATATAGCTGGAATTATTAACCTTGCATTATATCTTACACTATTACCACATTGGTCGATATATATATGCCACCATAATTAGGTAAATATAGACACAAATCAAATTGACAATATCTTCACAGCTCAAAGCATGACAGTTACCTGCAACAAATCAAAAAAAATTGTTTGCTTCCTCTCCATCTCTTGAAGTTGCTTCCTAACAAGGGCCAATTCATTCATAGCGCTCAGACAACAACTATGTGCGCCATGAACGGTAACATCTGTAATCGTCGAGTCTATGCTCTTACTTTCTCGACCCCTGGGACATTGTTCCACAACTTGTGTTGAATCACAATCTTCAGCGCATTCCTGAGCAGTAGTGACATGCTTTGTCTCACAACTCCTGCTGGCTACTTCTGACACAGAGGAGCACTCTTTGTTTGTCATCCATAATGTCATAATCAAACTTACTGTCTACATCAGCGCTTTCATAAGCATTTCTCTTTGCATCTTTTAGGATGCAGACTTTGCTGGATCTCTTCTCATCATTGTCAACTAGTGGTATCATATTCTGCTTTGGAACTGACACCTCAACACGCCAATCACCAGACTTCATTCGTGCAAATTTGCAGCATTGTTTAGGGCAACTTTGTTGATAGACAAAGGAGACCTCCGCTTTGCTGAACTGATAGAACTACCACTGATAGCAGATACAGAAGGCCCATGGTCTGTTCTCCTAAAAGCAGTATCTCTTGATCCTCCATCATGTATACTTCTAGCGTCATGATGGTCTCCAAAGAAGTTCTCTGTGAGAAGACATTGATAGGCAGTAGAAAATAAGCTTAGTTAGTGAGTGATTAACTAAAGACAAAATGCAGAAGCAATAAAGAGGACATGTGGGAAAAAAACAGTAGAACGATCTCATTAGCTAGCAGCATTACACGTTAATCATAAACCATAAGACATTAACATGGTATTGTGGTATTCTTTGATAGCCAAACTCACACTTTTTTTTGAATAATAGAACTCAAAAGAAAAGGTTGGAATCCATGGGTTGTGTAACATTAACCATAATCCGCAAATAAATAAATTTAAGAGCAGTAGCATTGCTGCCTCAGCAACTAGAATACTTTTTCAGTTATTTGATTCTTTTAGTTGATTAATTATCTCTAGTTAAGATGCATAATCCTGGAAGAGTTGACAAATGAGAATAGAGTTTCTTATATACAGAAACATCATCTGAATTCTGCTTAGCTTATTTATTTTAGTAATAAAATATTTTTTTTAATGGAGAACAAGAAAGACATATGTATGTTAACTTTTTATAAAATAAAGATTAATGGATTTGAAAATCAAGAAAACAAACAGTGTTCTATCTGTTTTGCTCAATATCAACTATTAAATGTAAATTAAAGGAACATCTTTTGTACCTTTTGTTGATGATCCAGCTTCTGATGGTTCAGGAGTATGAGACCCTGGAATAGCTTTCCACAGCTGAATTGCATGTATAATGGCATCACGTACTGGTTTTACCTATCATAATTCATAGGAGCCATGAAGTCAGTAAACCAAAAAAAGAAATATTCTACAGCATTAATGCCACAGTACCAAGGGAGTGACGTGATACAATACAATACCTTATCAAATTTACTGCGCTCAAGGGAGCGAAGGCAGGAAGTTCTGAAAGAGGTAACCAAAATACCCAGAACTGACCGCAATACTTGAAAGAGCTAGTGAGGCAGCCTTTCTTGTATTCCAGTCAGTGCTCTTCAGTGCATCCATAATACTTGTTAGAGCTGATGATAACGCCTGCTCTGTAGAGGCACCTTCAGCCTGAAAAAAGAGGGACGCAGGAAAAAAATAAGTACACTAACACAATGTAAGATCTTATAGTAGATTGGTAGTTAGAAGCTATGAAACCAAACTGAAGATGATTAATTGATTACTGTACTTCTTGAAAGATATTAAGAAGTGCTGCTGAATTTACATCATATATTGATGACCAATCAATCTAGCAATCCAATTCATGAATCTAGACTTACTCCCTCTGTCCCCTATTGCATGTCGTTTTAGGGGGCTGCTAGGTGCATTCAATGAATTGAACTGTGAACGTACTTGGTGTCCAGGTGCATCCATCCAGCTTTGAACCTAGACGATTTAGGAGGCTGCTAGGACGACAAGTAAACCGGGACGGAGGGAGTAAGCAAGAAAAACATGTGCCTTTGTAGTAAAATTGCAGCATTTCCAATCTGACTAACCATTAATTCAATAGCAAATATCACACAGAAGAATGTTTCTTTCTCATGATACTAATTACATGGTCAGACGAACATGCAAAGTAATCTGTATAACATGAAAAGCATATGAAATTGTGCTTACACATGAAGAGGTTTTAGTGGATTGCAATTGCTTACACTTACACAAAAGCAAGAGTGCAAACCTGAATAATGCTTCTTATCAAGTCAATCGCAGCAGGCTTTGCCATGAAATGGGGATTCTTGAGCAGCTTAACAACACGGGCAAGCATCTGTGGGAGGATGGGACCAGGGAAGTAATTGCTCTCATCTATAACCTTGGCCAGGCACAGTGCTGCCCCAGCCTGAATATATCTATTCTGTTCACCCAATGATTCAAACAAGGGGCGCACCAATGTCACCAGCGCTGCACCACCATCCCCATAACTTCTGGCGCACATCGCAAGGGTACCGCAAGTGTCAACACATGCATCTCTAACAACTGAATCGGTGTCCTTGAGGCGCTTAACCACACTGGACACCATTTTCGCCATGTGTGGTGCCAATAGGTTTCCATGTAGTCGTGCCAGTGTGCCAATCACCTTGATGCACTCCTTCCGCACTGCACTCTTCTGCTCAGCATCGGTGTCAATGACACATGACAAGAAGGGGCCAATCATGTCAGGGCCAGGGTATCCGCCATCTTCTCGAGCTCATCCAATCCAATCTGGTAAGTGTCTCGGTCGCCAATCTTGTTAACAGCTTGGACCAGCTTGTGCTTCAGCTCAAACACGGCCTTGCCCTTTGTAGTAACCGCACTGGACTTCATCTTGGTGCTTCGATACTATGACAGGATAAAGCTCCTTGAACAGCAGCAGAGAGCTCACAGGAAAACTTACAGGGAGAGGGACAGTAACTTCCCCAACAGCGGAACAGAGGCAGTGTTTCCTGTACCGTGCCCAGCCATCCCTTCACCTGATCTGGAACACAAAACATACACGAATTCAAATAAGGAATCTGATACATGCACCTGGGAGACAACGAAATTGGAGCATTCAGTAAGAGAATGACACATTTGAGCCGTCCGAGAACATTCAGATTATCCACACGAAGATCCAATTGGAGCCTATCGAACAGTTGAAGGCTAATTTGCCCGCAAATGAAAACTAGCTGGATTCAGAAATGTACCGAAACATAAAATAACTAACTAAAACCAACCAAAGCAAAACTAAGCGCTCAGTGAACTTCAGATAAGCACTCGCACCAAGCCCGGCGTATCTCGCCCTCACACTTGCCGCATTGCTCGCGCTCCAAATAAACACTAGTACAAATCTAGAGAGCAGACAGCAATCGGGGCACATCCAAGCGAAAAACTAAATCACATCACATGCATACGAGAGTAGCCTAAAAACGGAAGCACACTATTGCCACCAACCATTGGAGGGAGAAATTTTGAAATCGCCGGTTCTATCCCCACTCCCGCATGTCGTACCTCAGAAAACTAAATCACCGCAGAGCAAAAAACTAAATCACGCAGCAAAATAAGGCTAAGCAACTGCCAATGCCACGCAGGGTGAGGAGCGATAGCGCGTACAGAGGGAGGAGTAGCAGGGATGCTCGGAGATCTCTCTCCGTGCGAGAGCCCGCCCGGAGGAGGAGCACCGCACCGCACCGCACCGCACCGCACGGCCAGGCTTGGAGAACGGAAGCCCTCGCCTACGCCTAGTAGGGGATTTGAATTGGTTGGGCTCTTTCACTTTCTCTCTCTCTCTCTCTTTCTCCACCTTTTTTCCCTCTCTCTCTCTCCCTCGCACGCCGAGGCGAGCGCCAACTCCGAGGACAAGTAGAGAGTCTTCCCCTCCTGACCTCCCTGCCTCCCGAGGCGGTATCACCGGGGACGGCTTCTCTCCTTCTCACCCACGCCATTCTCGCGCTGACATGTGGGTCAAGTAGAGGATGAAGCCCCACATGTCAGGGATATGGAACGTAAGATCTTTCGTGAGCGGAGGAGCAATGATGAAGTCGATCGAGGTGGCGAGTTGCCGCAGCTTTCGCGCTTTTGGGTGCCGGCGGATTCGGATTTCGCCGTGGTTCTGTGCCTGACATGTGGGCCATAGGTCCTGGACCCACGGGTCAGTGGCACAGCCCGGAGATTCGCTGCCTTGTTTGAATTCTGCCACTACAGGACAGATACGGGAGCGCATGCGGGAGTCGTGTTGTGATTTTTTTCTGACGATAGGTACGGGCCCACAGGCAAGAGACACATAGCGGGCCTGTGCCTACTAGTAGTTGCGGGCCTTTGCGGTCTCGCGCGCGGGTACTAGCTGCCAGCACGGGCCCGTGGCGTCATCACATACCGGCCCATCCGAGCCCACCCTGAAATTCAAAAGTTCCATCAAAACTAAATATAATATTCTGCTAATAAAATCACAACCAAACATATTACCTCGTCCTCCTAAAATAATCATACTCGCTCTGGTCCAAGCTACAAGACATTTGAGTTTTCTAGATACCAATTATACCACCAACTTTGATAAAGAATCATTTGGCTTGTGTTGATCCCGACTTCTTGCTGCTCTTATTGTGAAGCCATGCCAAATCTCTTCTCTCTACGAATTGAGCACCAAAAAGAGGCCCAGCAAAAGTGGCCACGCGACAAGAATTATCGGCCGTCCGATCGGGCGGTGGGTCGGGCGGCTCGATCAACCATCCATCGGACTTTTGCAAAAAGCCCTCGAACTTCATCGAAATAGAACCCCCGGGTCTAGCCTCCTCTCACGATAAATCTTGCAAAAACATCCTCAATCTTTTTCCGAAATAGTACCAAACCGTCCGGGCAAATGTATGGGCTACCGTCATCCATTGACGGGCCGCCGCACCGCCGCTATTTGGGCCACCGGGCCCAAATGGCCTTCTCTTTTTTTTTTGTTTTTCTATTAAATCCTATAATATACTAATTTTGTTTATTTCATACAAAAATAATAAAAGCTCGTAAAATCATGAAATTTTTTTGAAGACTCACCATGATGCACTCTATGTACACAAAAAAATAATCAAAATTATTTACAAAAAAATCCTCTTTTAATTAAAAATAAAACTTCCACGATGTTTATTTCATGAATATTTCGTGATATTAACAACCTCTTTAAAAAAACGAAATATTTCAAAAAAATTATTATTCCATCCTCATCTAAAAAAAAAACATTAAAAAGGAGTTCACGGTCATTTTTATGAGACTTGGAAAATATAGACAACAAAATAAAAAGTCCGCGATTAACATGTCCAATCATCCACAAATGATAATTTAGGTAGCCACCATTATTCATATTTAAATACCTAACCGCAGCGACCAATGGCCATCTTGGCGGCAAAAGCCGCGCAACTTTCTAGTGATGTACTACTTCAAAATGACTCCTTACAAACACATCCGTGAAGATATGGCTTCTCCTAGCTCATCCTCACTAACTTGCATAAATTATAACAAAAATATCACTAGGGCGGATATATCAATGGGGTCCTCCAAGTATTTATCCAGAAAATTTACAAACTAGCCTTCCGTAACATACCTACTCCACCCAATTTTTTCATAGCTATGGAAATCGAAATGTACACCCAGAGTGAAATTCTTTTGCCCTGGCTTGTCCTAGTGGACAGAATGAACACCAAGGTGATGTTGCAAAGAAGAAACCTATATGATGAAGATGAAAGTGCCCACTGTGTCCTATGTACTGAAGGTGTGGATGAGGATTGAGATCACCTCTTCTTTTGCTACCCCTTCTCAAATAGATGCTGGGAGAAAATTGAGATGTAGTCGAACAACAATCTCAGCTTACACTCAAGAGTGGCACACACAAAGCAACAACAAAACCTCCCATTCTTTATGGAGGCAATGGTCATAGCGTCATGGGAGATATGGAAGATCAGAAATGACAGTTTTTAATAATACCCCTCGTGTTAGCACTTCGTTTTCAAATTTCAAAAAGGCGAATGTTTACTACAGTCTCTTCGTTTCAAGGACGATCTTAGATCGGCCTTCTGTTTTTGTTAGATGCTTTCAGTTAAACTCTTTGTAAGTGTCCATGTCCCTGCCATTGTAACTCTTTATTTTTATAATTAGAAAATGAAGTGTTGTGGGGATCTCCCCACATTTTTTGCTATAAAAAAAATATCACTGGGGCTATGTTATAAAAAAATCAGAATGGCACTAGCTCCATTAGAGAAACTACTCTACAAAAAGCCAAAGGTCTTTTAAGAGTCGAAACCTGATAAACTAGTTCTACGTATGTGATTCTAATTTGACCGCTACATTTTAGTGCACCTACTGAAAAAACGAGTCCTCTCGAAAAATTGCAATAACCAAAATAACAACCTAAAAATCTATGCGATGCCTAAACCCTAAAGCACGGTGTCATAATGTTTGACCATGAACTAAATAGATGTGATTAACATCAGTGCGGGCGGGGTTAGGTTTGCCCATTTGATTATGGTTGGCAAACCCTCGTCCCCATCCACACACTTCCACCTCTGGCACAATAAGCTATTTTGCACCTTCTCTATGTGCTTCTTAAATTTATACCATCATAGCACTTTTGAACACATGGTTGCCAGAATATAATCAGAACTTATGACATCGTCAAAATAACATTGATTTTTGGAAAAAAAAGAAAGAAAATAGCAGAGATAGTGCCTATGTCATGTGCACATAGAGAAAGGTATTTTTGTAATTTTACACATGCGTTTGCATGGTATTTTGACAATAATATGGACAACTTAATGGTACCGAGACATTTTGCCAGTTAAAAATGGATCATATGATTTACTATACGTTTGATTTGGAGGCAGAAACTATTCCGAGAGAGCATTACTCCTCCGTCCCACCCAGTTTGTCACTCCCGGATTTCCGCCATTTTATTCTACGCTTCCCGCCTTATTCAAATTTTTTGCATAAATATAATTTATTTTGTTACGACTTATTTTATCAATGAAGAGACTTGAATATTGATTAATTTATTTTATGATTTGCGTAAATATTTTGAATAAGGCGGATGGTCAAACATGAGTTAAAAGTCAAAAAAATCTAATTTAACTCCGGACGGACATGGAAGTACTTGTTTAATGTTCAATTCAAGGCTGAGAAGGCCTGTCTAGTTTATCTGTTTTGGCTGTCAGAAATCTAATTATTCATCTGGTGATCAATTCGTCCTTATATCTTTATTGCTCAACATGTGCATAGGAATTCGGAGGGGAAAAAATAAAAAGCCATAAAATATTTTCAAAGAATTAGCACGACAAATAACAAAGTTCAGTGTAATTTGCCCTTTTGTTCAGGCAAAACTTCAGTAACAAAAACAATCCCTGAAAAAGAAAAATTGTGGGGAAAAAATCATTTTCCCCGTCGATGTTTTCTCACGCCAATATGCCATGGATAATGCACGCGGGAACGGGGACTTGCTCCTCCGCCTCCGGTTCCGGTTCTACGCTTCCAGCTCGTTCCGACGTCCCCTACGCCGTCAGCCATGGCCGCCGCCACTGTCGGGCTCTTTTCATCCTCCCATCCGAAACCTGCCAGGCCACCGCTGTACATTCTACCACTTCACCCCCACCTCCACCCCAAAACGCACCCTCGTCCTCTCCCCGCTCTTCCTCCTCCGGCGCCGCCGCCGGGGCGGCCCCATCGCCGCCTTCTCCAACGCCACATCTTCTTCGTCCACGAATGCCTCTTCCTCGCCCACCTATGACGCCCGGGAGGCAGAGGCCGCCGTCGCGGATCTCCTCCTCGAGGAGGGCGCCTCCCCCGGCCGCCGCCGCCGCCATCGCCGCGCGCGCCGGCCTACGCCGCTATGTGCTCGCCGATGGCGTCCGCGAGCTGGACGAGCTCGGCCTGTGGGGCTTCGTGGAGCTCCGGGGCCGGGGCCCGGATGAGCCTCAGTGGGGCCGTCGAGATGGAGATGGGGAGGCTCGGTTTCAGGAGGAAGGTGCGGCCTCATGGGGCGGAGCAGGCGTGACCACGGCGTGGTGCCGCTCCTTGAGAGCTTGGGAGTGCGTCTCTCCCTCGGCCAAGCTCATGGCGCCTTTACGTCGCGGCTGCGGGCCTCACTGTGCTGATTGATAGGGTGAGAGATGCCCCCAGCTTGGGCTCAATTTGCTTGCATTCCATGCATTTTTAATTGTGGCATTTGTTCCTCTGATGAAGTTCAAGCTTCGATTCTAGTCCCGCCTAGCCCAACCTCTTATCGCTTTGTATTTGGTTGAACTGGAATAGAGTTTGAGCATCCTAGTATTAAACAGAGAGCACTCAAATATAGTATTTGCCTTTTTTTTTTTTTTTTCAACAAATATTGTACTCAGTGTGTGGGTATTGGGGAGTGGGGAGCTATGGAAATCTTCCTCTATTTTGCAAATTGTTAACCAAGATTAAGTGGTTTCTAAGAAATTTAAAGGTTGAGAAAGGGGCAGCCACCATTGGCCTGGTTTAAGCTCCACCACTGTCCAGCTGCGTTTCTATTCCTAAAAAACAAAGTGCTCAACCATTTGTCATGAGTCATCTCTATTCTCAATAGTACTTTTGGTTTCCATACCATGGCCCAAAAACTAATTAAAGGAGTCATTCTAATGCTAACATTAGAGATTTATTATTATTTTTTTGATTCCAACATTAGAGATTTAGAACACACAGAGTTTTCGCTAACGCTAGCCTATGGAGACATTATGATAGTGGTCAATATGTTTCTTCAAATGTTATAGCTGTGCTTGGCGCTATAATATGTTCACTATATCACAACACTCATTTCTTATGGAGTTGTGGTTTGTTCACATATAGGTTAAGTTTTTGAAGGAACTGTTATTTTCAAACAGTGATTATGCAACACTAATTGAAGGAATGCTAGCGATGATGACACACTTATCAATACCTGCAGATGATGCACTCCAAAAGTACTTTTATCATTTTTTGAAAAAGTAAGTTCACGGACCCAATTAGTGTTTCTCATGCCAGTTCATTGCACTGTATAGCAGCCAAAATAAACATTTTTTTTTTTTTTCACTTGCAGATGGAGGCTAGGTATGGTGGTGTTAGCATGTTGGGGCATGGAGATGTGTCATTTCCTTATCTCATTGAATCATTTCCAATGCTTCTTCTCTGCTCGAAGATAATCATCTCCCTGCCGTTAGTTGATTTTCTGAGCACATTGGAATTCCAAAGGCAAAAGATTGCATCAGTTCTGCTGCTATTTTCCTCCTATCATTCTTTCTGATGTTGAAAATGATATTAAGCCTAGGGTTCATGAATGGGAGAAGGTATTTTTGTTCGCGTTGTAGTTATTGGAACCTGCTAGATTGGTACACTTGACAATAACACAATCATACTAGTGATCCCATTTCTGACTTTTCTAGGCTGGCATTGAACAAGACTGTATTGGTAGGATGTTGTTGAAGTATCCATGGATTCTTTCAACTAGTGTGATAGAGAACTACAGTCAAATGCTGTTATTTTTCAACCGAAAAAGGTAAGTGAAAAAGAATAATGTTCCTACTATGCTGCCTCAAGTTCATGTTATGTTGTTTCCTGTCTTGCCTT
>JADLZK010006538.1:0-122396 GCA_015847255.1 Hyparrhenia diplandra
GTATGGCTTAAGGAGTGTCAAACACATGGCGTTAACAACCTTGAAGCAATCTTCATCTTGTCACTCCACTATTGATGTCACTTGAACTATTTGATCACAGTGGATAATCTCTTGCTATGAGCAGAAGGTTGCATCACTTGCACTTGATGACTAGGATGAGATGGTGTACTGAAAACATTGATCTTCATCATGAGCGACTAGTGCTTGCTTCGTTAGGTAAGTTTCAGCCAGTAGTGTTAGGCAATGGAGCATCGCATCATCATCCATCATCATCAACTTGACTTGGTGCAAGGTCCCCAATGTCCATGTTCCTCATTGCATTTTCCAAGTTAGACCACTCACGTCATCATGATTTTAACTTCACTTTGAGCCCTTGGAGTTTCATCAGAATTCAACATCATGAACTTCTTCCAAGTTGACCACTACTAGGATTCTATACTCTATAAGCTTTACTTGTGGTTAATTCTCGGCTGAACCCTTCCATCATTTTCTTGTCAAATTCGTCCAATCTTGTCTATTCTTTCTTGAGAATGTAGCATTTGCATCAGAACTCTAAAGTAACGATGTTGGGCTTACTATTCAACACCTCTTAAGGTATCTTCCCAAGCATCCCATGGCAATAGAGGCGGTTGCTACAGCAAGCCGTGTTGATTACTTCATTAAAATAAATGGCTAACATTGTATTCACTAAGCATTGATCTTGCCATTTCAATTAAGGTTCCTATTCTTTCTCTCATTACACCGCCGCCATTGGATTGAGTGTGAGTTGGTGAAAATTGATGTCGGTGAATCGTCACACAACTCTTTAATTCTTGTGTTCTTGAACTCACTCCATTGTCCTTCTAATCTTCTTGATGGATGCTTCCAAACTCATTTTGGCATATGTCTTGGCAAGGTCTTGAATAGCTCAAATATCTCCTCTTGTCATGAAAAGAAACGACCATGTGTATCTAGTGTAGTCATCCATAATTACAAAACTGCATTTGTTCCTAACACACACCAATGCTAGTGTATGTTGTTGGCCCAAACAAATCGATATGCAACAACTCAAAATGTTTTTTATTTTACTCATTGTGTCTTTGATGGACGTGCATTGTCATGTTGTTTGCCGACTTGACATGACCTACAAGGTTTGTCCTTCTCAAAAGTGACATCACTCAATCCTCTAACCAAATCATGCTTCAATAATTTGTTCAGTACTTTATCCCAACATGACCAAGCCTTCTATGCTACAACCAACCTTTTTACTAGCCTTTGAGAGTAGACATGTTGTTGTCCACGATGTTTATTTACCGAGAGCCTGCCAGGGGTGAACCTGTGATTTTGTTCGCCTCGATAAAAGCGAGCCCGGGCGTTTGTTGCGCAAATTGCATATTGAGAGCGGGTTTTTATGCTAGTTAGGGCCCCTAATCCTTGATCAGGTAAAGACCTTTCGTCTAGCGAGTGTGAGCTTGTTTTGATTGATGGGGTCATAGGGATGGTCGTGTGCTTGGCACTTGATGTGTTCGGTGCGCTCCTCGCAGGTGTCCCTCCTCGGTCGCCTTTATAGTTCAAGGGACCAAGGAGTTCGCTACGGTCTAGCTCGGATACAAAGCGGGTTGTCCCGGAGTGAGTTCGAACACCCAAGTCTAAAGCAGAGATCTGACTAAGGGGGTTCTATCCTAGTTACAAAGAAGTCCTTTAGCTATGCTTTCCATTGCCAGCCTAGAGTTGTTGGTGGCATAAGCTAGGATAGAACCCCTCTAACAACTCAAGAGACTTCTTTTGTGATCCTCGTATCCTAAGTGAGTTTGTCAACGGCTTCTTTTGACTTGAATTCATGGGTAGAGATCACCATATTCAAAGCCCTTGAAGATCTAGTTGGTTTCATCAACACTCAACTACTTCAACTTCTTGACTAGTGAATATGTTTGTGGCCAAGATCACAAAGTTGAGAGACCGACAAGAGATTGTAATCAAGGTTGTCAATAACACTTTGGATCGCTCTTTTCTTGATAATTACAATCTTTCAGCTCCCAAGACATTTCCTTCTTGTCATTAGCAAAGGTGATAGATTCATACTCATCAATGCCCTTGATGTTAATAGATTTTGAACATATGAGAATCTCCAGGTCATGTGTTGAGTGCACCTACTATCAAGAATCCAATGCTCTCCTCGACTCGGTAATTGACCTACAAAGATCAATTCTTCTTAGGTACCCAAACTTGCTTGGGTCCTTCAGGGTTAGTCACCAAGCTCTTTGTACCTAAATAAGCTTTCTTCCTTGAACCCATCCATGGTGCACCAATAAATCCTAGCATGAACACCATTGTTTTTCTTCAAGCATATAGGAGTTATCTGCTTGATGGAAGAAATATTGGTTTTCTTGTTCATGCATTTTGCTCTAAGTGACCAACTTGCTTGCAAGCTTGCAATAGCTACCATTGTTCTTCTAAAACGAGTATTGTAGTCACAAGGGCGGCCTTGCCTTTCTTGGGGATACGCCTAATCCTCTTTGTAGAGATGCCTTTTGGCTACCCAAGCACATAAGCAAGCGGGTCCTCACCACCATAAGCTTTAGCTAAGGTGTGATTGAGCTTTTTCACCTCATTCTTCAAATTAACACTCATCAGTAAGCATGGCATCACAAATAGCATCACTAGAAGTAGAGGTGCTAGATGAAGTACTAGAGAAGCAACACACATGTAGGGAGTAGGCAAAGGCTCAAAGTATATACATGATATGCTAGCATTACAAGTAACAACCTTACCCTCATGCATGCTCATGCTTTCTTTCTCTTTAATTAGAGAGGAATGAGCTTTCTCAAACTTAGAGTGAGACTTCTTAAGCTTCTTATGGTCTTCCTTTAGACTCTCATAAGATGCTCTAAGCTCATCAAGTTGTTGTTTAAGGGTGTTTCTCTCCTTAATCAACCCCTTGCATTCCTTTCTACTTTGCATGTCCATATTAGTGCAATCATCAAGCATGACATGCAACTCTCCTATGGTATGTGTGGGTTTCTCATCATCACTATCACTATCACTAGCATCATCATCATTCGTAGTGATAGATTGTGCCCTTGAGGCCTTAGCCATGAAGCATGAAGACGGTGTGTCAAATAAGAGATCTTTTCTTGCATAGCCACATGCATGACCCTTCTTCTTGCTCTTTTTCTTGTCATCTTCTTCATCACTTGATGAAGATGAGCATCACTATCTCATGTAGCCACATGAGATTCATTCTTCTTTCTTTGTCTTGTGAGAAGTGCTATCCTTCTCATTCTTCTTCTTGTTCTTCTTTCTAGCCTTGGTGATAGCATCTTCATCATCACTACCATATGGGCACTTGGCAATGAGATGATCGGTGTCATGGCATCTAAAGCACTTCATGTTGCCTTCATTCTTCTTGGATGAGTGCCTCTCTTCTTTCTTGAGATGTACCTTTTTTCTTCATGAGTTTCCCAATTTCCTCACAAAGAGGGCCATTTGCTCATCTACTTCACTACCACCACTAGAGGAGCCATCCTCTTTATCACTTGACTCTTTCTTCTTCTTAGACTTGCCCTTGGATGATGAGCTAGCCTTGAGTGCCAAGTTCTTCTTCTCATCTTTCTTAACATCATCATTCTTATCCTTCTTCTTGCCCTTGCTGACCAACTCAAGTTTCTTCTTGTCATCTCTCTATATGAGTCATCCGTCATCCACCTCATCAAGTAATTGGTTGGTCGTCAAGTCCTTCAAATTTGTTCTAATGAGGACGGTGATCAACATCTCAAACCTCTCCAGCAAGCATCTCAAGAACTTCATGTTGAAGGTCTTGTCCTTGATCTCCTCTCTAAGTGAATTGAGATCATTCACCAACACTTGCATGTGGTGGAACATCTCCGATACGCTCTCATCTTCCTCCATCTTGAAGCTGTTAATTTCTCAAGCTTGATATATGCTTTGCGGCCTTGACTCCCTCGGTGCCCTCATAAGCTTCTTCTAGCTTCCGCCATATATCATGAGCAATCTCAATTAACTTGCCTTGCTCAAACACCTTGTCGGTGAATGCTTCATGGAAAGCACTCACGGCTATGTCATTTGCTTGTAGCTTCTTTCTTAAGCAGTTGTTGGTGCCTCTTGGTTTGCTACCTCAAACTTCGGTGACCTTCCACACTTCTCTATTGATTGACTTGTGGTCTGCGGACATCTTCACCTTTCAATATGCAAAATTGATGCCATCGAAGGGAGGTGCCTTCTTGTTGTTGATGTGCAAACTCAACGCCCATTTTTCAATCGTAGGTTGTTTACCCCTTCAAATACAAGTGCCTCGGCTCCGATACCATTTTTGAAAGTTCCTAATGGCTAGAGTGGGGTGAATAGTATTGATATTTCTTACACGATCCAAATTAGGAAGGCGAAAGAAATATATATATATATATGGTATCTATCTAATCATGTTAGCTTGGATGTGGAATTAATCTCACGATCCAACAAAGGCGGAGTTGGCGGTGTTAGTTGTGGGGGTGTAATCATAGTACATTATCCATAGTGGAGTTAATCTCACTAAGGATATGTACCTAAGGTATACCACTCATTTCTAGGCCATTACCTACATACTAGTCTACGTCACCCTAGTAGTGCGGCTCTAAGAAATGCGGGTATGGTATTCTTGATAGGCCTTGATAAAGGATGAACTTGATATCTCGTAAAGCGCCTTAGATAGAAATACCATTGTAGCACTTCACCGAGGAGTCTATCCGGTATCGTATTTATATTTTACCACGGGGAAGGGAAGTCTATGGAAAGTAAAAGAGATAGAGGTGTCTAATGATTTAGTTTATGATTTACTTGAGATCCACTTGGAGTTGTATAATGCGAGGTAGCCATATGCATCTAACAATACTCATAGCAAGGATAAGTCACAAGATAAATATGAATAATAAATGATAACTACCCAAGTCTAAGATCATAGTATGCCACAGTATCATATGAGCTATTAACATGGTTTTAGAAAGAATAGAAAGAATATTCTAAGATACTCCTAATCATATGTCAATGAATACTATAATTAGTGCAAATACATCTAGCTATCATGGCAAGGTTGCAATACATCTACACATGGTAACCATTACCAATGACAATCAAGGACTAAACTTGATCATCACTGTAAGTATGGCTCAACTTGGCCTATCATTCGGAGGTGGACTCTAAAAGGACTCAACAGGACTGTCACTCCCGCGATCTACCACATGTCCCTAGGAATATAGGGTGCAATCACAGATAAACGTTGTATAAACACCACGTTTACACATTGCTTATCACCCACTAAGTGATCATCTAAGTGGATGCTATACGATTCCATGCATAAGATATAAGACAAACTCACTAAACTAAATATATAACTATAGCATGCATGGATACATATCACTAAGAATATAATCATTATATAGAACAAAGTCATATCAATTGTATTCCAACAATAATACTTACGTGATTGGATACAAGAGAGAAGCCATGAGAAACTTTGCTCCCGCTACTTCTTGACTATTAGGAATCCAAGACAAGCTTGACTTTCCTCTAGAGCTAACTAGGTATCTAACTACTTCTAATATGATGAACTAGGGCTTTAGATCTACAGACTTGGTTGGACTTGAGTAGAACTGGCAGTGCTCGAGTTGAGAATGAGTTGATAATGAATTAGGGTTTAGCCCTAGGTCGTGGTCTTCTTATATAGCCATCGGCGATGAACATGGACCCTTGGATCAAACCGACCTTCAATAACGGTGTAGATACAACCTCAATGTCGGTGGTAAACCGACATATAATCGAGGTCGATTGGTGGGACCCACCCGGCGGTCGCCGTGGATGATCGGGCGATCGCCGAGGGGGGTCAAGATCACAATGTGATCTCCTTCCTCCTGGTGTCTTCTGGTATCTTCTAGAGTGTTTTAGTACACATTTTGGGTTGAGTTACTTCACGGTTAAGTCTTGTCATCGTATGGGATGTAAACTCTTAGGTTTCTCACCGTTCTTATCCGCTTTTATCCTATCGAGTCCCTCGCAAAGTCATAGAATACCAAAACTTGTGTGGAAATATGTTAGTTAGACCCCTAGACTTATGTTGATATTCATCTTAAGCCCTTATTTCATGTTTAATTGACATAATATTATGCTATAACAGTGTCAACAAATAGCCTATTAAAAATCCTACAATAACACTTAAACAAATAGGTTAGCAAATAAGATGGCTAAGCGTAACAAGCAATGCTACAATCTATCTAGACAAGCCACCCCAACAATTCTATCTATTCTATGATCTCTAATCACACACAAGAACTGGGTTGCTAATTTACACCTAGATGAACAAGTAACGCTAACTAAATATATCACTAGTAGCTACACAAGCTATCAAAGCTAACCAACTACTCAAGGTAAAGCTATGAAGGCAATGCAACGAGGAGCTAGAATACAATACCGACGATGTAGAGTAGAGGTTGTGGCCAATCACCGATGTGAAAAGAAATCTCCAACGAGCAAGCACATGACACGATGATTTTTATCGAGGTTCACGTGTTTGCCGACACGCTGCTACTCCTCGTTGTGGCGATACACCCACTTGATGATCCATAAGCTTAATGGCTGGTGCCAAATCCACGGTGGGAGCTCAATGAATCAATCACAAGAGGATCCATAAGCCACTGAGCAATCCACTCAGTGATGCCTTTTGCAAATCTCCCGAGGGAAAGGCTCAACTCCTCACAAGTCCACGGTGTGGCCCTCGAACAAGCTCCAATCGAGCTCAACACGCCACGAACTCCAAGCCGCCAGGGAACCAAGCAAATTCCCAAGATAACAAGAATCAGTAGTTCCTCCAAGGATCAAGTGCCTCTAGATGCAGTCAACAATGCAATGCACTTGGATTCTCACTCAATCTCACCAAAGATCAAAGTTAGGCAAGAGAGATGAGTGGAGGAAGTTTTCTCACTTTTTTTTCACAAGAGAGTTAGAATGATCAAATGTGTAATAGAAAACTCAAATGACCGGCCATAGATATATATATATAGGCTCCACACAAACATAGAGCCGTTGGAGTTTAAACACAGCTTTCGCCACGGCCCGGATGCTCCGGTCACACGGTGATCAGGGCCTTCCGGTCAAGGGTCCGTCACAACCGACAAACACCGGCCCACACGCCGACGGCTCAAACCGAGTCCGGTCCGGGGCGGGCGCACGAGCCCGCCAAAAAGTGCCGTGCAGACCTTCTGAATCGAATCGGCCGGATCGACCTCGGCCCGGACGCCTCCGGCAAGCGAGCCCCCAGCGCCGGTCGGCTTCCAGCCAACCGGTCGCCATCGATCTTCTTGATTTCTATGAAAGTTCGCCGATTTGTTGTCGCCTTTGCTCCAACTTGCTACCCAACAAGTATACCAACTTGAGCACGAGGGTTAGCAAGATTTCTCCGACAAATTGCATCCGGCAATAAAGAATAGGTATCTCATTTTCTCAAACCCAACTCAACTCAACTCAACCCTCCAAACCACCGCCTGCCTTTGCAAATGTGCCAACACCACCACGTGTACATCTCCATGTGCAGTGTGTGTAGCAATTTCACAATCAATTTCAAAGGCGAAGTTAGTGCACTAGATTCTAAATGCATATGCAAGTCAACATGAACCTAGAGGCAC
This sequence comes from Hyparrhenia diplandra, assembly GCA_015847255.1. NCBI lineage: Eukaryota > Viridiplantae > Streptophyta > Magnoliopsida > Poales > Poaceae > Hyparrhenia > Hyparrhenia diplandra. The sequence continues at coordinate 7,650 of JADLZK010006538.1, forward strand.
TTCATCATCGGATTAGCCGTGGCATTCCCTCTTGATAGTCGGCTATCTATCCAAAATGTGATCACACTCTATAGTGTCTTGATCATAGAAAGCAAACCCCTATCACTAGATTCTAAATGCATATGCAAGTCAACATGAACCTAGAGACACTTCATCATCGGATTAGCCGTGACATTCCCTCTTGATAGTCGGCTATCTATCTAAAATGTGATCATACTCTCTATAGTGTCTTGATCACCGAAAAGCAAACCCTATCAAGTTATACCTTTGCCTTGATCTCGGGTCCTTTTCTTTCCAACATGTGAGCTCGATGATCCACCATGTCCATCATCAACGTCCATGTCCATGATCATGTTGCTCCACGCTATTCGTGCAATCCTATCTCTTAAGCACACTTAGAGTAGAGGATTAGCATAACAAAGTGTCATCAATTATCAAAACCAAACATGAGATTTTCGGGTGGGGCCCGACCGAGGGTCGTGTCCTCGGGTGTCCTCTAGAATATTCTTGCGTGGGTTTCAAGTTGAGTTGCGTCTTGATAAGTCTTTGTGTCGTAGGGCTTGCAAACTCGGGGTTTTTTCTGTTTAATCCCCTAAAAATATATAAATCATCAAAACTTGTGGAATCATGTCGGTCGGACCCCTAAACTATTTTGATATTTATTTTAAGCTCTTATTTCAGTTTTAAATGTCTATTAATTTTATGCAATAACAAAGTGTCAAACATCCACTAGCAAACACATCATCGAGAAAAGAGCATACACCAAGGGATATCACCACTGTATATCCCTTACCTCATCCGACTTTGTAGAAATTTAAAAAGGATATTCAACCCCCTCTAGCCATACTAGGACCTTTCAACAGTGGCCTCGTTGAGTCCTTTTACTGTCTGTTTGTCCTTTCTTCCTGCATGGAGGTTTTTACGGTCGAGCCTCTAGAGTCTCGGTTGATGGTGTCCTTAACTATGTCTACGAACAAACATTATGATGCCTAGACTTAGTGTTCATGTCGGATTCCTTCAAACTTGGGTGGCGCTCAACGAGAGGGTGGCTATAAAGGGTTAGAGAGGATCACACGGGGATGAGTGTAGTTGTGGGCAAGGGAATCATGCGGGGATGAAGCGGCATCGATGAATTTTTGTCGACGAGCGAGTCGTCTGCTCAGCGCCATGCGGGTGTGCCCATCGCCCCCGCCCCCGCGTGGTGAGCTAGGTCAACATGCCGGTTGTCTTTGGCACCCTCACGTCTTCATCAAGGGTTAGTAGGGGGCGGAGGTACTCGTCCTTGCAACAATGACAAACACACCTTCTACGGACACCTACGTCGTCGTCGCGAGAAAGAGGAGGATGTCGTATAAGGGGTCGCACAGGTGGGGTAGAATGGTCACATGGGCAAAACCACCGGCCCAAACCACCGGAGGTAAAATAACGCCATGACATAATTTAAAGTGCTAAATAACTGCTTTTTTTTTTTTTAGGTGAGAGTTCCAGGGCCAACAGTTTAGAGGGGCATTTAGTTAGACTTTTTCAAAAAAAAAAAAAAAACCTCTCGGCTGATTCCTTTTAAGGGACCCGGGGCCCCCTCGTCGTACCCCCGAACGCCACAGACCACCGGAGCTGAGCCCCACAAACACCACGGTACCACACGGTTTGGTAGTGGGAGAGGAAGCGCACAAGAAGTCAAGAACAGAACAAGAAGGCGAGAGAAAAAAACACAGGGAGAAAAGGAGAGGAACGGGGAGCTGGAAAAGGCAGAATAGAAAGGTTTTTGACCCCAAGTCTTCCTTTGCCGGCAATGGCGGCCGCCTCCGAGGAGGCCGTCAAACAGTTCTCTTTGCTCATGGAGCAGCGTGAGTCCTCTGCTCTTGTGCTCTTCTTCTTTGCAAAAGAAATAGGAAAAAAAACCATCCTTTTTTTTTTTTTCTCGGATTTCTTGGCCACTGAACTGCGGCAATTTCCTTCTTTCAGTGGAGGAGCCGCTCAAGACTACATTCCAGGTGTCGATCTGCTCCCACTCTGTTCGTCTGTTCGGACGGATCTCTGCCGTTTTGTGACTGATGTGGTTCTGGTTGCTTTCTGAACGAATACCCTACAGATTTTGGGCTTGTTTCGAAGTCGAGTTTTGCTTTAGTCCTCGCATTTTTTGCGGATTTAGGTGCTCCCGAGCCTTCAAAAAAAAAAAAAATCTGAAGGACTATGAGTTAATCTGTTCTCCTGTTAGCTGTGTAGGGCTTAGATCTTTGAATTTCATTATGTCCAGAGCTCAGTTTCGCCGATCTTTTACTTCGCGTGCTTTAATTACTCTTATTTCTGCTCCCGCAACTTCTTTCGTCTTTTCCCCACTCGACTTTCTTGTGGATTGAAGTTATTTTGAGTTCTCAACTTGGTTCTTTACACAGCATCTTTTTGTTGTCGTAAAGCATAAACCTTGTTCTGTGTTGTGTTTTTGCAGCAATCAATTTGGTGCTTTCATTTAGTCAAATTTTTTTTTTTTTTTTTTGGGGGCGGAGAGCTTTCAGAAACACCTTTATGATTTCGAAAATGAACTTTTCCTCTTATTTGGGTTGCATACGGAGATATTTGTTTCGATATGTCACGAGGTATATAAATGAAAGTAGTACTCTGGCTGGGTCCTGACTTTGGTACAAGTTGTGGTGTCGGTGCTGTCTACTGTTCCCAGTGCGCCATTTGGAGCCCAAATACCCGTTTTCTTCTTGTTTGACTCGCAACTAATTCCGGCTGCCAGCTAGGAGGCTTTCTAGACTTCCAACTTTCTAAGCATGTGTTAGCATACTAGAAATATTTTAGGGTCAGGTTAAAATTATATAAAGTATTGGTTAGGTGTGTTGCATGCTGAATTTGTCTTTTAACCCATGGGAGGATTCTGTCCAAGCTGAATTTGATTTGGGCCTTGTTTAGATTGGCCTTGTTTAGATGGCTAAAATTTCTAACATTTTTCCCACTTTCTCTCCATCACATCACATTAAATACATCAAAAGACATATGTTTGAAGTATTAAATGTAAAAAAAAAAATAACTAATTACTGTGGTTTAGATGTACATTCTTGAGACTATTCTTTTTGAGTCTAGTTACTCCATGGTAGGATGATATTTACCACTAACAAACGAAACGTGCTACAAAGGTAATGCGATGTGACATTCGGTTACAATTTTTAGCCATCTAAACAAGGCCTAAAACTTCCAAATTTTTCCACTCTCTCCTATCACATCACATTAAATACACCAAAACACATATGTTCGGAGTATGAAATGTAGGTAAAAAAAGTAACTAATCACACAGTTATGTTGTACACCACGAAACGAATCTTTTGAGCCTACTTAGTCCATAATTGGATAATATTTACCACAAACAAACGAAAGTGCTTCAGAGAGCCATCTAAACAAGGCCTGTGGACGTGTGCTGATGAAGGTGGACCGGGATGTTGACGTGTTCCTGAACATCTGTGGCCTGGACTGTTCATGGTGGAGACGTGGCCTTGTTTTTAGTTCCAAAGTTTTTGGGTGGCACATCGGATGTCACATGGGGGGTGGCATGTGGTGTTTGGTTACCAATAAAAAAACAAATTATAGAATCGTGAATAATAAACCACGAGATGAATTTATTAATCCTAATTAATCAATCATTAGCACATGTGTTATTGTAGCAATTAGTGTCTAATCATAGACAGATTAGATTTAAAAGATTTGTCTTACAAAATTCATGCAAACTGTGCAATTAGTTATTTTTATCTACTGTCGCACCCACCTTGGGGGAGGAGTGGTGATGATGGTGTTGGTGGCGGCGCTGGCGGTGGCGGTCTTTGTCGGCGGCGGCGCTAGGGCATGGGGCAGCGCATGGGGTGGCGGCTGCTAGGGGGCTGGCGCTTGTGGAGAGAGAGGCCGGGAGGTAAGTCGGGAGTTACCCCTTTATTTTTTTCGATTGAATTCAAGCGATTACATCTCCCATGTATTTATAGTCCGAGGAAGACTTGCATCTAAAGAATTCTCCTATTTTATTTCCTATTAATTTATTTCCTAAATAATTCTTAATGGTGAAGGCATGATGACGATGGCGACAGCGGCCGGCTGCAGGGCTGGTGCCCTAGCGCACGTGTGCGTGGCCCATGCGCCGGCGGTGATGTGCTGTGACACTTGTTCCATGTGGTCGTTGCTGGCGGAGTAGTCGAAGCAGCATGTTCTGAAGACTTTGTTGGTACTGGCTCGATGGTTGGGAGCTTGTTGCTTTCGTGCTCCATAGTTTCGAGGTGAAGCTGGATGCAGGCCTCAGGGTAGCGAGGGATGCGACGAGGTAGGGGACGTCTGGCATGTTCTCCTTGTCGTCGTACTCGCCATAGTTATTGGAGTGGTCGTCGATGAAGGAGATCGCGCACCGATGGCAAGAAGCGATGTGTTACTCCTCCATCGGCCGCGATGCTCGTTAGGAAGCCTTGCGTCAATGGTGAAGCGTCGGTAGGTGGGCGTCAAGCGCCTTGAGAAGCGCCTAGTCGGTGCTCGCCTCCCTCGGGCTCGATGTTCCGGGCGATGTTGTGGAGCTCTTGGTCGTTCGGCGAGCGGCGAGCTTTGAAGAGGCCTCAAGATAGCGGCGAGGTTGACGAAGTAGAGGATCGGTGTGGGTGGCATGTACCTCATGTCGTCGTCGGTTGATCTCGCAAGACGGAGCTTGTTGAAGGCCTCAGAGGGAGGCGGGCGTCGGGCGTGGGACGAGATGGGTTAGCATGGTCGGCGTGCGCCTCTAGGTGCGTTGCGGCCCAAAGCTTATTGCGGCTGTTGGTGAACTTGAAAGTGTAGTTGTACGGGACGTCGATGTTGTCGCAGGGTCGAGGAGCAGGCTGGTTTGTAGTCGGGCGCCGGGCCGTCATAGCCAAGTCGGTCCATGGTGAAGTGTCCTGTCGGTGTCGTCGGCCCGGGTGTGACAAACGTGGCGAAGGGGCGTCGAGGAGATGAGGTAGGTGGATCTTTGTGTCCCTTGTCTTCCGGGCGCCTCCGATGCATCGCCCGTGGCTCGTAGCATGTGATAGGTGCGGTGTAGTCGTTCAAAGCATCATCCGGTCGTGTTGGCACGATATAGGCGATGTGGTCGCCGTCGATGGGCGGGTTGAGCCGTCAAGTGAGACATCGTGTGGAGGTGTCCCAGTCCTCTAGTGGCGCCTTGGCTGTCATGCGGAGGAGGAACGAGGAGAAATACCGCTCTTGTTACAGGGGCGGATAGCGGCATACCTCATATAGTTGTTAGAGTTCGATGTTCGTTGTCGTAGTGCCGATTGGGGGTGCCTTTTGTGCTAGGATTGGCGCCATTTTGCCGGAGCTTGTGTCGGTGTCACCTTGAAGCCGAGCTGGGAGTAGGGGCATCGATGGTGCGCTTGTCGATGCCTAAGCGCGGTAGGATCCGCGGCTTGCTTGTCGGCGTTCTCCGCCATCATGGGTGTTCGAGGAACTTCGGCGGATGAAGCCGGATTGATCTTGTTGTCGATTCGGTGAGTGGATGACCATGTCTGCTGTGGCCGGGTAGGGCGTCGTTGTCTCTCTCCTTTGGCGGCGCCCATGGGGCGACGTCGTTGTCGTCGGTGGTGTCCTCGATCGTCCCCGGTGAGGTGAGGCGCGACGATGGGGCGTCCTTGGGGTAGGTGTTCTCGTTGTTTGCGGCATCGGTGTCGAGGGGACGGCGTCGGTGGCGCCCCGCGGAAGCACCGTTATCGTCGGTGGTGCTGTGGTAGAGGCATCGTCGAGGATGTTGTCAAGCTCGCCGGTGGCCTTCATGCAGCGAGGTGGCGGCGAGGATGGCGCCGGATGGGGCCGTACTTCACCTTTGACGCCGTTGGAGATCGTAAGCGTTGGCTCGGCGGCATTCTCTCGATCAAGCTCGGATGGCCTCCATGATCATCTTCGGTAGGGTAGGGCGGCGGAGCGGCCATCGGATCTTGACGGTAGTAGCATGGGTGGATCGGTTTGGTCTCCGGATACCGGTATCACAACCGCCTTGGGGAGGGGCGGCGATGACGGTGTGCGGCGGCGCTAGGGCATGGGGCGGCACATGGGGTGGCGGGCGGGCGGGGGGGCGCATGAGAGAGAGAGAGAGAGAATTTGGGAGAAAAAGTTGGTTTTTTTTTAAGGGTAAAAAAAACCCTTTATTTTTCTGATTGAATTGAACTGATTACATCTCCCTTGTATTTATAGGTCGGGGAAGACTTTCATCTAAAGAAATCTCCTATTTTATTTCCTAAATAATTGTTACTTAATGGTAAAGGCATGATGACGGCGATGGCGACCGGCCGTAGAAGGGCTGGTGCCCTAGCGCCGCGTAGCGTGGCCCATGGGCCGGTGGTGATGTGCTGTGACATCTACATTTAATGCTGTGCCCAAACATTTGATGTGGTAGGGTGTAAAATTTTTGGGAAGGAACTAAACAAGGCCGACTGATGTAGGGTATGATGAGGAACTGTGGATAACACTCAAATGCTAATCGCAGGGCCACTGCCATAACAGCATTTGATCGCATTTGACCTCTTCGTCCACCCCCCCCCCTATTCGAATTAAACTCAATAAATTCCGTTGGCAAATAACTCAGCCTGATCCTACACTTCTTGCTGCCTACTCCTCCTACACAATAGAAAATTGCAAAAGTCCTTCTCATGACCCATGATAAGTGTTACAAGGGGCATGGTTGATTTCAGGACGAGGACGTGTGTGGTTGCACAACCACTCTGGAATCACAGTATGCCCCGCTAAGAAACAATGTTTTTCTTTATATTTTATGTCAACATGCTGGCATCACCAGACTGGTGCTAGATGCATTCTGTTACCTTATGTATTTTTCATCACATGTCTATTGCAATTTGTTGTTTAATTTTATTATTTACTAAACAAATAATATCACCAAAAAGTGACTGGTTAGATATGTTTGCAGAATGTGCATCAAGGAAATCTGAGAGGGACTTTGGTGCGTTTTCTGAAGGCTAGAGAATGGAGTGTCTCTAAAGCTCATAAAATGGTAAGTCAACATATCCTTTTGTGTCATCTACAATCTACATTAAGGTTGAGAGGTTTCCCTTGGGAAGAACTGATGAGATATCTCATTGTTTGCTGCAGCTAATGGATTGCTTAAACTGGAGAGTACAGAATGACATTGACATTGTGTTAGCTGTAAGTATCTTTTTTTTAGTGTAGAAAGTCTTTTTTTTTTTTTTTAAAAAGATAAATAGATTGGATTGCCAACAAAAAATTGGGATATGTTTTGTAGTGATCGCATATCTTAACTTTTTCCCTGCGTATTTCTTACGTTGGTACCTTTTTTTAATAATATTGTTTCATTTGCGTCATGAACTAAATGGTAATACCAATACATGTGGCCCTTTAAATGATTTAACTCATGTTATTCTTCTGACTAGCATTACATTTTGTTTTTGATACAGAAACCCATTCTGCCATCTGATTTATATAGAGCCATTCGGGACACGCTACTTGTTGGATTGACAGGGTACTCCAAGCAGGTACAGTGATCACTCATATTTCTCATGTTAGCAATTTTATTGATATGATATATGCTTTTACTAATCTCTTTTGCTCCATCCATTGGAATATTCTATTTTGGCATGATTGCAAAAGTGATAACTTGTTTATTCATTTCTACCAAAAGTGATTTATTCATTTCTCAGCAGTTTGCTTCTTTGCTTCCTCTGTAGTGAGATAGACTTTTTATGCTTTAATTTGTGCTCATCTTCTTTTTTGTAGGGACAACCTGTTTATGCATTTGGTGTGGGTCTTAGTACTTTTGACAAGGCGCGGTAGGTTAACTGTCCATGGAAAAAGAATTAAAGCTATTAGTTTAATTTGAAAGAATAGCAAGACATTCAATATCATATCTGAGCCTGTTTCATTTATATCTTCATTTTGTTTGCAGTATGTCTGTCAACGAAGAAAACTTTTATTTGAGTAGAAGTGTACTATGTAAATAAAGGATAAGCTGAATAAAGGATACACAACTTTGTCTTGATTTGTAGGATCATATCAATATTACCCATTTTTTGGATATGACAGACTATTTTTCATAGAAATAAAGAGCTCTAAATTATCTCATCCAATTTTTTCTTAGGTGAACTACTATGTGCAGTCACACATACAGATGAATGAATATCGAGATCGTGTTGTCCTGGTAAGTGCTTTCTTATGGGGGTTGTCTTGACCGTGGTCATATGGTCCCTTCTTAATTATAATGCCATGGGGTGGTTCTTCCCTCACCATGAGTTTTTATTGATGATTAATGGTACCAAATTATGGAAAAGAGATTAAATATATTCTGTGCTCATAATAGCCGGCCACATCAAAGAAGTTTGGGAGACAGATTAATACCTGCTTGAAGGTTATGGATATGACTGGCCTAAAGCTGTCTGCACTGAGCCAAATAAAGGTGGGCACAAAATCCTCTTTTGTTATTTTGTTGTAGTGATCTGAATGATAATTTTCCTTATCACATTTCAGTTTCTTTTAAGGAATTCACTGGCTTAGTATAGCTTAGTATAGCGGAAGTGGAAATTGATAAAAAAATCTACCTGTGATGGTGTCTATTTCACAAAATTGAAACTGAATCTTGAGATAGAGAAGCAGTTGTAACATTTGTAGTTAAACCTGTGTTGTTGGATATCCTTACCTGTTCTCGAAATCTGCACCCGTGTGATTTGGATAGGGTATGGATGACTGGCTGGCTACCCGTTGGATTGAGGGTAGGGTACGAGTATCCCCGCTTATACATGTAGTCCTGTAATCTCCGTCTCTTTCCTTGTGTCGTTCTCGGATGCACAAACGTCGAGATTATCTTCCAGCCATGTGCTCCTCGGGACGCAAACCTCACCTCGCCGAGGTGCCGATCTGCGAAGTGATTCGTACTCCTCTTCGTCTTCATGCCCCCTTTGTCGTTGATGCCCTGCTTTGTTAGCGTATATTAGTTATATCTCTATATTAGTTAGATTAGGATTTGCGTCCGTATCCTACCATATCCGTAGGAGAGGCCCCTTGCCCTCCAAGTTATGTACTCCTTTATATTCAGCCCCAAGGCTCGCGCGAATACATCCATCGCATTATACAAACAACAACAACAACAACAACATAGCCTTTAGTCTCAAGCTAGTTGGGGTAGGCTAAAGATGAAACCCATATGAAACAAGTATAAAAGGACCACACACACAAAAAGGCGTAAGACAAAAGGTAAAGATGGTAGATAGAAAAAAAAAAAAAAAAAAACAAAGGTCACGGTTCCAGCACAACGATAGCTAGCCTCCATGCGCTTCTATCCATAGCTAAATCCTTGGAGATATTTCATTCCTTAAAGGTCTCTCTTGACCGACTTGTCCCAAGTCGATCCCTAGGGTCGACCTCTACCTCTCTTTACATTATCTACCCGCTCTAAAAACCGATGTTGAACATGTCCAAACCATCTCAACCGATGTTGAATCAATTTCTCTTCGACAGGTATAGATGTACAATGGGTAATGCGGCGTGCAAGCGGGGCTCGGCCACGGGCCGGCCGGCCGTGCCACCGCGGGGCTACGGGCGATCCACGTGGCCCATGGTCCGGTCCGTGGGCCATTTTACCAGGCCGTGCCGCCCATTCAGCCCGGGACCTCGGGCCGGCCCACACCCTGCCAACTTCCAAAGGTCACAAATGACAAGTTTTTTCAAACATAGATCAAGTTTTTCACAGGATTGTGCAAAGATCACAGATTCAAAGTAAAGATTACAGATTCACAACATATGAAACAATATAAGTTATCAAAATGAGCTGTTTGTGCAATGCTGCCTCATTAAAAACCTTTCTAGGTAAAACTCACCCTTGTGAGAAACCCTAGAAAGGAAAAAAGAGTACAACCAGCTTAAAATTCATTCAAGTTTCAAGTGTCAAACATGTGAACAACTAGCCCTATTACATTAGCCATCTCAGTGGCAATCAACAGGCAACAGCCAACAGGCAAGGCAAGTCAAAGAGCAAAAGCAAACTCTCAAGTCTCAATAGCTAGAATCTAGATAGGGCCCCTCACACAAAAGCCAAGTATTGCTCTCACAGACTTGCAACCAGGTCCAAAAGCACAAAAGACATAGCACTGCAACATAACAAAACAAGTATGTTAGTACAAATTGAAAAGTTGGGGTCAAAAGCCAAGTATGAATTCAAAAGTTGGGTTCTTTCTTACCTTCCAGTGCTCTTCTATCCAGTTGTACCACCAGTGCTATGGGAGCCTCCCCGCCGGCTTTGAATTTTGCCATCGGAGTTCAAGAGGAGGATCACCAATCCATAGGTTCTTGAAGAGTTCTTCCAAGTCCTTGTCCACCATCGTATCTTGCTCCTTTCTTGTAGTTTGGTCCTAGTCTTTGATGCAGGTGAGCATCTCCACATGCTCAGGCCAAAGGCAACGCCGACGGTCTTCAAGAATTCTACCTGTTAAGCTAAAACAGGACTCGGAGACACAGTAGAAACAGGGACAACCATGATATCTCGAGCTAGAGTAGACAATAATGGGATAGGTTAGCTTGTGATCACGCCACCAAAGCAATCGCCCAAGCTTTGGGTAGCACATATGCCTAATGGAAGGTCTAGCCTAGCAATCAAGCGGCATAATTCAATACGAGCAACCATAGGATCATACTTCCAATTACCTAAACCATTAGCATTCAAAGCTAGCTTAGACGTACCATATCAAGATGGTCTTTTTTTTTTCATGCAAGATTTCATATGCCGCCTCAAATGACCCGGTGCCATTAGCGAGATCTAGCGAGTACTTAGCATCACAATGTTTTGAGATAGCACCAACACGAATCTTATCCTCTTTTTACCGTATGAAAGTACTCCCACACATCGAACGCTTTACACGAGTGGTTTGAGTGTCGTCGGCGTCGTCGGCATCGACATCGATGGCTCCATTGAGATCGACACCGAAGGCGGCCGCATCCTCCACGGATGTTGTTGTCGCCCTCGACCTCCGGATCATCGTCCGAATAGCGGTCAAGGTCCTCGCCGTCGGCGGTGACCGGACACCGATCACCAGATCCGCCCAGCGTTGCGGCCGGACTACCACGGCCGGACGGCCGGGCGAGGAAGACAATCCACCCGCCAAGCACCTCCAAAGACCGCCCTCAACGCGCGATTTTTGGCGCCCGGCCATGTCCACTCGGTGGAGGAGGGGCCAGATGTCGAGGCACGAACCCGCCAAAGAAAGTGAGAGAGAGAGGCGGATAAATCAGTGGTGGAGGGAGAAGGAAGGGGAGGAAGAAAGGGGAGGAAGAAACAAGTGAGAGAGGAGAGGAGAGCTTACCTACGGCGCCAGGAAACATCGCCGGAGAGTGGACAATGGTCGGATCTCTGGGGACGGAGGAAGGAGAGGGTTGAGGAAAACTCACATGGCCGACGACGGAAAGAACAGGGGGGGAGAGGAGAGGGAGAGTAAATGGGACAGAGGGTCCTTGGATCGCCGGCGAGGTGACCCGGATCCGGCTGTGAGAGGCGAGTGGCGGCGGAATCGGGGTTAGGGTTAGGGGAGGGGAGAGGAGAGGAGAGCGAGATGAGAGCTTAGGGGGATGGGTGGGGGAATGAATTAGGGTTTGGTGGGGGGGGGGGCACGGCTGCGCGGCCGTCTTTATATGCCAACTAGCCGTTGGGCCGGGCCGCCTTCTCACGGGCCGGACCCGATCCGTGCCTCGGGAGGCGACGGTCCATGGTCGGTCGGCCCTCGGGCCGTGCCGCCCAGGGCGCCGCTCATATCGGGCGGACCGTGCCTCGGGCCTGAGGGCCAAATGTACATCTTTATCGATAGGAGCCACCCCGACCCTATCCCGAATCTCTTCATTCGAACTCGTCCCTTCTAGTATGCCCGCAAAACCAACGCAACATACGCATCTCGCCACGCTGAGTTGTTGGACATGTCGCCTTTTGTAGGTCAACATTCAAAGACTATATAGTATCGCCTATAGAATTTCCCTTTCAGCTTTTGTGGCACCCTCTATCACAGAGGATGCCTGAAGCTTGACGCCACTTTAGTCAACCTACTGCGATTCTATGTCTAACATCTTCATCAATGTCGCCATCCTTCTGTAGCATAGATCCTAAATATCGAAAAGTATCCTTCTTGGCCACCACTTGTCCATCAAGGCTAACGCCTCCATCCTCGTGCCTAGTCGGGCTGAAGTCACACATCATGTACTTTCGGTCTTGGTCCTACCTGCCTCGAACCCTTTCACTCTAGTGTGTGCCTCCACGGCTCCAACTTCCTATTTACCCCTGCTCTACCCTCGTCCCACTAGCACCACATCCGTTAGAGGAGTCAAGGGCCTATTGGGCCTTAGCCTATTAGGGTTAATTAGTGTCTTGCTTAGGGGCCAAGTCAACCCTTTCTATATAATGAGAGGACATGTATCAATTTAAATCAAGCAAGAGATTAAGAAGGAAATCCCTTCTATCAAGCAATAGACCTTCACGGCACCATCATTACCAACCCCTACCGCGCCATCCGCTCCCTTTGCCGTCGCCGCGCGACCATGGATGCTACGCACTCCCTCATCGATCTCGTCTTATGCTATGGCATTGATGTTGGGGGCGGAGTCCACGAGGGTGAGCGCCCAGCGACCATGATGGTGGTTGCTCGGCGCGCCACCATGCGATGTGGTCCTTCATGGTGGGCGATCCTCCAACACCCATTCATCGATGGGATCTTCTATAGGGGCACCGATGTCCAGCCAGGTCGGTTGACGGCGGTGGGGCGGTTTGTAGGCTGGCTGCTGCGCGGCCTCTTAGCACGCCAACAGCGCGGCGGCTTTGTGATGCGTAGCTTCATCCACGCACCCGTCCACAGTTCCTCCAAGCTGTGCTTCGCCACATCGCGATGGAGCCGGCGGGGAAGATGCTTGAGTGCCGGGCGTCGGTTGTGGTGCGGTTGTGATTTGTTGGGCGCGTCCTCACCACGTGGGGCGGCCACCGCAACCGCGTTGTTCGTTGCTATCTTCGGGGAGTGAGCGTGGTGTTGTTTCCGCGATCGGCGAACTCCAACTCTACAACAAAAAAGCGGTTTCTTCTTTGTCACCGGCGTGGGACGCAATGCCTAGTGCCACCGCCTTCCACTACGGCCGCCGCGAGGGCGTCTCCGCCCGGGTCGCGGTCCCGACTAATTCATGGTGGTCGCACCCCCGCACCCCTCTCGTTCCAATGGCCTCCATGGGATCGGTGGCTACACACATGCGAGGCCCAACACACGGAGGTTGTCCACCTTATCTCGAGGAGTCAAAAATAAATAGTCACAATTTATTTTTCGGACAATACAATAAGCCGAGATGTAAAAGGCTTGTTTTTAGGTGTTAGGTTTGTGTCGAAAGTGGAGGCATCGTTAGTGTCGTCATTTGCATGTCCAGTGGGGTGTAGTGTTAGAGGAGTCAAGGGCCTATTAGGCCTTAGCCTATTAGGGTTAATTAGTGTCTTGCTTAGTGGTCAAGTCAACCCTCTCTATATAATGAGAGGACATGTATCATTTTTTACAAATGGACATGTATTAATTTAAATCAAGCAAGATATTAAGAAGCAAATCCCTTCTCTCTTGCCGGCTGTTGGCAGAGCCCCGCGCCCGGCGTTCCTAGTGCCCCTACAGCTCCAAACCCTAGCCACCGCCGTCCACGTGAGCGGTACCGCTGCAATTGTAGCTCGGCCGGGTACTGTAGCACAACCATCGCCGCTGCCCTCTCTCCCTCACGATTCCCTCGGCCCAACCACGTCCATAACAACATCATCCCAAAGAGCATAAACCAAGGGATATTACCCCGTATATCACCCTGTGACCTCATCCATCACCAAAGTAATAAATTAATAAGGGCTCGGTGTTGACCCCGATGTAGTCCTATATTAATTGGAAAGTCACTTTGGTATCGCCATCACATGTTCGAACACATGTCGTCACATCCTTGTACATATCCTTGATGAGGGTAATGTACTTAGTTGGGACTTTGTGTTTTTCAAGGCCCACCACACGACGTTTCACCGGTACTTTGTCAAACGCCTTCTCGAGGTCAATAAAGACCATGTGCAAATCCTTCTGCCCACTAAATCTCTTCATCAATTTGTCATACTAAGAAAATCGCCTCCATGGTTGACCTCCACGGCATGAACCCAAATTGGTTTTGGGTCACACTTGTCAACCTTCTTAGGCGATGCTCGATAACCCTCTCCCACAGCTTCATCGTATGGCTCGTCAGCTTAATCCCCGGTAGTTAGTACGACTTTGAACATCTCCCTTATTCTTGAAGATGGGTACTAATATACTTCTCCATTCTTCAGGCATCTTGTTGGACCGAAAAATGAGGTTAAAAAGCTTAGTTAGCCATACTACCGCTCTCGCACCTAGACATCTCCACACCTCAAAGGGGATGCCATCAGGGCCCATCGCTTTACCCCCCTTCATCCTCTTTAAAGCCTCCTTGGTCTCTGCTTCGAATTCTCCTCACAAAACATCGCGCAAGTATCGTCAAATGAGTCATCCAACTCAAAGGTAGGACTATCATTCTCCCCATTAAATAATTTATCAAGTACTCTCGCCATCTGTCCTTGATTTCCTCCTCCTTCAGCAGAAGTCGATCTGTCCTATCCTTGATGCATTTGATTTGGTTTATGTCCCTTGCCTTCCTCTCACGTATCCTAGCGATCCTATAAATATCCTTCTCCCCTTTCTTCGTGCCTAGCCGTTGATAAAGGTCATCAAAAGCTTGACTCTTTGCTAAACTCATAGCTCGCTTTGCAGCCCTCTTCGCTATTCTGTAGCCCTCGATGTTGCCTGCACTCCTATCAAGATGGAGGCGCTTGAAACACTCCTTCTCCTTAATAGCCCTTTGCACCTCATCATTCCACCACCGGTATCTTTCGCTTTCGCTTGCCTCTCCTACTCACACCTAGCACTACGAGGCCACCTTCCGAACACATGTTGCCATCTTGACCACATATCGTTTGCATCTTCTCCTTCTTCTCAAGGTCCCCGCCTAGCATCCCCTCGCTAAACGCGTTTGAGCCACTTCCCCTCTAAGCTTCCACCACTTCATTTCGTAGTCTTGGCACGTTTACCCCGGTTGGCATGCACCCGGAAATGAAAGTCCGCAACCACAAGCTTGTGTTGAGGGACAACACACTCCCCCAAGCATCACCTTACAATCTAAGCAAGCGCGCGTCTATCCTCCCTCCTTGTAAGGATAAAGTCGATCCGCTCGAGTGTTCTCCACTATGGAAGGTCACTAAATGGGATTCCCTCTTCTTGAAGAGGGTATTCTCTACCGCTGACAAGTCGTAGGCCAACGCAAAATTCAAAACATCCTCCCCCTCTTCGTTCCTATTAGCATACCCGAAACCCCCGTGCACTCCCTTAAACCCTACATTAGTTGCACCCACATGGCCATTGAGGTCTCCTCCTATGAAGAGTTTCTCTCAGATAGGCACAATACTAACCATGCTATCCGGTCGTCCCAAACCGACTCTTGGCGCTCTCACTAAGACCTACCCGAGGGGCATAGGCACTAATCACATTGAGCCAAATCTCCAACGACCCGGTCGGACTAGGATAATTCGATCACCTTGCCTCCTAGCGTCTCGACTCCTTCCTTGAGGTTCCTATCTATCAAGATACCTACACCACTCTGCCCCGATGTTGTCCCCTGTGTACTAAAGCTTGAAGCCAGTACCCTCCACTTCTTTCGCCTTCTGGCCCTTCCATTTGGTCTCCTGAATGTATAAAATATTTACACGCCTCCTAGTTCTTTGCATCGGCTAGCTCTCTTAACTTACCCGTTAGGGACCCCTACGTTCAACTACCTAGGCGAATCGTAGTTGGCTCGGCCTAACTTCCTTACCCTTTGCACCCGTCGGGGGAAGTGCGAAGACTCTTGCTTATTTATCACTACACCGGGCACGGATGTAGCGCGTCACTAAGGTTGCGACGACCCGACCCTTGCTCACTTATCATCGTACCCAGATCACAATACGACGCGGCACTAAGGGGACGACCCAACCCTTGCTCATTTATCACTACACCCAGGTTCCGATGTAGCGCGTTGCTAAGAGGGTTACGCTAGCAATTTATTATGGGTTTCATATCCATTAGAGTGGCTATTTTTATTTGGTTCACCAAACCTAACGCAACCCTCCTTTACCTGGGCTTGGGCTTGGGACCGGCTATGTTGAGACGACTCAAGAAAGTTTTTCAGTCAACATAGGCTGGAGTTCCATCGCATTATACACCAATTCTATTATTCATGGTATACCATACCCCAAGGCTCAGGCTAATACATCCATCACATTATACACCAATTCTATTATTCTACATGGTATCATGAGATTAGGGTTTGAGATCCTAGCCTAACCTGGCGCCTCTCATCGCGCCGCGCCCTTCACGCGCGGCGGTCGTCCTCCACGGCTCCGTCGGCCCCCCCCCCACCGCGCCCTCCTAGTGTGCCCTCGGGAGATCACCTATGTCGATCTCCGGTCGGGGTAGCGCCCTGTCGACTTCTGCGGCGGATCGAGTTAATCGGCTGGCTGTCTCGCATCTAGCGAAGACATCGTCACGCGCACCTTGCCATCCACCATGGGACGTCGCCGCCGATGATCGGCTGTGATGCCGTGGTGGCGGCCGCGGTCAACATCCCGATGCGTGCTCGCCCGTCTTTGTCATGGTGGCGGCGAGGGCCTCGGCGTGGCGTGTCGACCCGTCGCCCGACGGACTCATGGCCGTTCCCTCCATCCCCTTCGTCGCCTCGTCCAACTGCGGATCGTCCCCTGTGTGCGACTGCTTCGACAGAGATCTGCTCGCCCCGGTGGACTCCTCGGCAAAGTCCCAGCGGGGAGTAACCCGCCTAACGCCCAAGGCCGCCCCCAGCGGGGAGCCGCTCGCCCCGTCTGGACCTCCAGTGCCTCCGGTTGGGAGCCACATTGCCCATCTTCACTGCCACAGCTGCCCTACTATTGGAGTCTTTGTTTCTTCTCTCTCGCCTGTTACCATGTGTCTGGTAGGAGAAGGACAAAGATAAGATGAGGAATCTGTGCTACGTGCACATTGAAGGTATACGTGAAGATATGTTGCTGGTTTGATTTTTGGTAATTTCTCTATTTTTTGCTCGATCACTGATCGAGATTGCGTCGCCCATCGCCTGTCGACCACTCGCCTCTAGTTCGACATTGGCATCGACTTCACTGGCTTCTACCTCACCTTCGACTATGCTGCATCGAGACATGGACGGTGCCCAAAGGGGACGCCCGTCTGCACCGACCATCTCGTCGCTACGCTGTCCTTCATCGGCTCGTCGTCGCCTCCACCGCTGGCTAAGGAAGAGCCTGTCGGAGGAGCGAGTGATAGAGATCCCTAGGAAGTGATGTAGCTCCCCCAAGGTCTGTCATGGCGAACTCATAGTGAAGTCGGTCGATGATGCGGCGTAGCAGAGCGTCGAGGATGCCGTGAGGGCGATGTCGATCAACGTGCAACAAGTAGGCAGCGGCACCGCCCTCGGTGAAGACAAAGGGAGGTGTCGGTGGCGAGGCGACGGCCGAAGCCGTCGGCCGTGCGCGGCAAAGCCGGTGCCACGCCCGAGGGGCTTGCTTGAGGCCGTAGAGGGAGCGCTGAAGGCGGCAGACGACGTCAGGTCGCGCCGGGTCGACGAGGCCGGGAGGCTGACAGTAGACCGTCTCGTGTAGATGACCGTGAGGAAAGGCATTCTTCACGCCGGTGGTGGATAGGCCAGCGGCGAGAGGTAGCGATGCGAGGGCGACCCGAATGGTGGCGCAGGCTTGACGACGGGCTGAACGTCCCCGTCGTAGTTGACGCCGTGGCGCGGGTGAAGGCGCCGGACGACCCGGGCGAGCCTTGTGACGAGCCGGTGTGCCATCAGAGTGGAACTTGTGCCTGAAGATCCACTTGCCCGTGACCATGTTGGCACCGGATTTCGCGGGAACGAGTCGCCACATTTTGTTGTCAACGAGAGCCTTGTACTCCTCAGCCATAGCCGCACACCACTGGGGGTCGGCAAGGGCCCCTTTGTAGTCACGAGGAAGAGGCGAGGTAGTAGAGGAGGTGACGACGTGACCAGACTTCAACGAGCCTGCCCGGGAGGCGTGTGTCAAGCCCACGGAGGTAGGTAATGGGGGGGAGGCGGAGGTGTCGGAGGAGCCACCACGGTGGAGCGGGGAGCCTAACAGACTGAGTGGGCACCTACGGGGAGCCTCCACGCGGCCGGTGGAGGGGCGGCTCGGGGAGCCGGCTTAGGGGGCAAGGCAGAGACAAATTCAAAACTCGTATTGCTCTTTTCTATTTTCCATATGGGTTGCCGGGACTCGAACCCGGAACTAGTCGGATGGAGTAGATAATTTTTCCTTGTTACAATAGAAAAAACCCCTCCCCAAATCGTGCTTGCATTTTTCATTGCACACCGACTTTCCCTATGTAGAAATAGCCAATTTCTATTCAAGAGGAAGTCCACTAATTTTTCGAATTTTGAATTAGTTAAAGTGATTCACCTACTATGAAACATTTCAGAATGGAAAATGTGCAAGTTTTATCTTGATATCGATCTTTTCTAGTTTATTAATTTTGTCTAATGATTAATTAAGAGTAAGAGGATTCACCAGGTCATTGATACGGATAATATCAAAATACCAAAATACGCTCACTGTGTGATCCATGGAAAGAAAAGTGAATTGTTTTGGTTTTGGTGAACATCAAAGAAAAAACTTGCTCTTCTTCCGTAAAAAATTCTTCTAAAAATACCGAACCCAGTCGTTGCATAAAAGTTCGTACCGTACTTTTATGTTTACGAGCTAAAGTTCTAGCACATGAAAGTCGAAGTATATATTTTAGTCGATACAAAGTCTGTTTTTTCGAAGATCCACTATGATAATGAAAAAGATTTCTACATATCCGACCAAAACGATCAAGAATATCCCAATCTGATAAATCAGTCCAAACGGGTTTACTAATAGGATGCCCCGATCCAGTACAAAATTGAGCTTTTGATAAGGATCCAACGAGGGGAGTTGCAGGGACTGCGGTATCGAATTTTTTCATTCGAGTATCTATTAGAAAAGAATTCTCCAGCATTTGATTCCTTACTAACAAAGTATTTATTGGTACACTTGAAAGGTACCCCAGAAAATCGAAGCAAGAGTTTGTTAATTGGTTTAGACGAATCCTTTGTGGTTGAGTCCAAAAAGAGAAAAAATATTGCGAGAAATTGACAAGGTAAGATTTCCATTTCTTCTTCAAAAGAAGAGTGCCTTTTGATGCAAGAATTGCCTTTCCTTGATATCGAACATAATGCATAAGAGGATCCATAAAGAACCATATGGTTTTCCGAAAAAACCCCGGGTACATTACACCAAAATGTTCCATCTTCCCAGAAAAGGTGATTCGTTCCAGAAAGGTTCCAGAAGATGTTAATCGTAAGCAAGAAGATTGTTTACGAAAAAACAACAAGAAAAATTCATATTCTGATACATAAGAGTTATATAGGAATCGAAATAGTCTTTTATTTTCTTTTGAAAAAAGAAAAATGGATTTCATTGAAGTAATAAGACTATTCCAATTCGAATAATAGTGGAGAAAGAATCGCAATAAATGCAAAGAGGGAACATCTTGAATCCGGTATTCAAGGAGTTGAACCAGGATTTCTAAATGGATAGGATAGGGTATTTCTATATGTGATAGATAATGTAAATGCAAAAATTTGTCTTCTAAAAAGGGAAATATTGAATGAATAGATTGTAAATTTTGAAACTTTGGTATTTCTTTTTCTTCTGGACAAGATAGTTGCCCTAGCGAGAGTGGGATTTCTACAACAATCGCAAACCCCTCGGATAGAATACGAGAATAAAAATAATTGCGGTGATCAAACAATCGATCTTGGTTAGGATAATTAACCGAATTAATCAAAAATTCTGTTGATACATTCGAATAATTAAGCGTTTCACAAGTATTGAACTAAATTTCTTGTTATTACAACCAAAAATTTCCACGGGTTGAACCATTTAATCCATAATCATGAGCAAATGCATAAATATATTCACGAAAGAGAAGTGGGTAGACGAAGTAGTGTTGCCGAGATTTTGTTTTTTCGAATACCCTTGAATTTTTCCATTTGTATTTCTACTTGAATCGAGAAAAAGCATTTTCGATTTATCAAATGATGATACATAGTGCAATATGGTCGAACAAGGTGTTGCATAATACAAACCCGGGAAAGAAAGGGAGTCTAATCCATAGAACTTTTTACGCTCCTTTTCTATCTCCAAAGACGCCACCGAGCATAGATCGTAGAGGTGGAGGGCCGGTCAGCCGGGGCAGTGGCAAGGACCGGGCCTATTCGTAGAATGGTGGGGTCCTAAGCGAGCTCCAAGTGAGCTTGGTGTCACGGTTGCTTAACGTCGACTGGCGACGGAGCGACCGCAGGGGGCGCCATGGCAGTAGTGTGAGGCACCGGCGCGGCAGGGGACCTGTAAGAAGAAAGTACAGAGAGCTCGTGAGCACACTGGTGGTGTTAGTACTGAATGGAAAATCGTCTCATCGAAGACAACATGACGGGATATGATGATCCGTCTAGTTGTGAGGTCGAGACACCGATAACCCTTTGTGAAGAGGGATATCCAGAAAGACACAAGTGGTGGAACGAGGGGCCAACTTATGTTTAGAAGTTGCGGTGAGGTTGGGATAGCGAGAGGCAAACCGAAGACACGAAGAATGGTGTAGTCTGGGGGTTGCTAGAAGAGTTGCTCATAGGGGACTTTATGTTGAATGGCTGAGCAGGGGTGCCTATTGATGAGATATGTGGCTGTAGCTAGCGCCTCTGCCCAGTATTTGGGTGGCATGTGAGCGTGGATAAGCATTGTGCGGCATATGTCGTTCACGGAACGAATGATGCGTTCAGCCTTGCCGCTCGAGGGAAGTGTAAGAGGCGGGGAGAGTCGTAGGTGAATGCCACCTTTGGATGCGAAGAAGGTGGCGAGGGTATTATTAACGAACTTCGGTGCCATTATCAGCTTTGAACAGCCTTGCGGGGAAGGCTGAATTGTGTGTGGACAAAGGCGCAAAAATTAATGATGTGAGTAGCTACCTCTAGCAAAAGTGGGTGAAGTCATCGAGAATGACAAGGTAGTATTGAGCCCCCGAAATATTAGCGACCGGGGACGTCCCAAACATCACAGTGTATAAGCTCAAAGGGTGTAGAAGAAACTGAATTGGAATTATGAAAGGGCAGCCGCACATGCTTGCCTAGTTGACATCAGTGACATATACTGTGATCAGATTTATTACAGGAAATGGAATTATTTTGACTAAGCAAAGCTATGGTGGCGGCTGCTAGATGACCAAGACGATGACGCCACAGGTTGGTGGAGGTGGCGAGGTGGGCCTGTGGCGTGGCAGAGACGGTGTAGGCTGTCAGAGCTATTGGCCCGAAGAATCACACGTCTCGCCTGCAGGTCCTTAACAGAAAAACCAAACTCGTCAAATTTGATAGTGCAATGGTTGTCACGAATGAATTGGCGAACTGAAAGTAAGTTGCACACTAGAGACGGGACAACTAAAACATTGCGAAGCGAAAAGGAAGACGCGTGGCTGGGTAAGGTGGAGTTGCCAGAGCAAGATACAGGTAGATGGTGACCGTTGCCAACGATAATGGAGGGAATAGAGGAGGTTTGGCGAGAGAGGAGTATACCATCCGAGTTGTGCATGTGGGAGGTGGCGCTAGAGTCCATGACCCAGCCGGAGTTCTGGAGCGCCATTTGGTTCAGGGCAGCGATGAGGCCGGCCTAATTCCACATCAGAGCGGACTTGAACGCGGTGTTGGACTCGAAGCGTGGTGTTGGCCTCGCGGGCTGGCTCCCATGATGCCGTGGCGCGCCGCCCTGGCTTCCATGAGGGTGCCAGCCGCCAGGGTTGTTGCCCTGCTGCCAGCCGCCACCTAGAGGGGGAACCCCGCCTTGGGAGGCCCACGGATTGTAGCAGATCCATGGAACCATGGGGCAGTTCCCCCCTTGATGCCAGCCGCCGCCGTCCTGCTGCCAGCCACAGCCGTTGCCCTGACCGAGCCAGCTGCCCTGCTTCTTGCCACCCTTGCCTTTCTTGCTGCCCCGTGGCCCTTGGGAGGAGCAGCAGGGATGATATCGGAGGAGGGACGACACCCTAGAGAGGTGTAGATGGAACTAGAGGCGGCCAACATGGCAGAGCAGTTGTGGTCTTCTCGTCGTTGGCGAGACGTAGCTCCTTAGGCCGTCCGCAATGGTTAGCTATTTGGCTATCTAGATGTGACGTGGCAAGGAAAAAGTAGGAGAGAGAGTAGTCACTAGCTACATGCAATTAGATAGACTATTTCACGTAGCCCAAAAACATGTGAGATGAGCATGTGGGACCAATAATATAAAATAGTCTTTGTTGTTATCTCTCACCTCCAAATTAGCCGACTACGTAGCTAGCACTATCTATTACCATTGCGGACACCCTTAAGGGAGAGCATCTCCCAAGCCCTGGAGAAGGACGGCAGCACGACAAAGTTGGCGATGTCGTCGGCGGTGGCGGTGTACCGCGGGTTGAGGCCGCGGAGGAGGCTGAGGACGAGATGGGTGTCCTCGATGGTGCGGCCGACGCCCCGAAGAGCCGCAGCCTTGACCTTGAGCGGCCGGGCGTACTCGCCGTCGCCGAGTTACCTTGCTTCAAAGAGTGAAACTCCTCAAGCGAAAAAAACAGCCCGGGGGTGTGGTTGGATCGAAAGAGACTTTTAATCACCACCCACGACTCACGAGCGGATTTGGTTCTCGTCGGTGATGGCAAGATCAAGAACCGAAGTCGTTGACGGTGTTCAAAAATCCAGCAGCGGACGATGCACTCGGGCGATGTCCCACGAACGATCGGGCGGCGGGGAGGAAGGCCGTCGATGTGGGGCGAAGGCTGAATTTCCCACACAAGGCCTTGAAGAAGGAAGCCCACACTTGGTGAAATTGGGATTCTTCATCTCCAAGGTCACCAGGATGTGGGTCTTCACGTTGACAGCGGTGTAGGGGTGGATGGCGACGGCCTGCGGTGGTGGTTGTGCGGCAGCAGCAGCAGCATCAGAGGCGTCAGCAGGCATGGTGGGGGGAGGGAGGCGCACAGCCTGAGGGGGGAAGAAGGTGGAGACGGAAGCGGAAGGTCCGGGATCTAATTGATCTCGGTGTGTGAAACCATGTAGAATAATAGGGAGAATGAGAGAAACACCACACACCCAACGTGGGGGGGTGGGGGGTGACCTTCGTATATATAGCCAATATGGCTGAGTATACATGCAATACATGGCAGGTGCTAATCAATCACACCAAATATAGACTTGCCTAAATATAAACTTGCCTAATATACACTTGCCTAATGTACATATCTATCAATATTAGGAATATCTCTATATTAGGTAGATTAGGATTGCGTCCGTATCCTACCATATCTGTAGGAGAGGCCCCTTGCCCTCCGAGTCATGTACTCCTATATATTCAGCCCCAAGGCTCAGGCTAATACATCCATCGCATTATACACCAATTCTATTATTCTACATCTGCTCTTCCTTAGGTTGCTCCACCATTCTCGCTATCACCTGGCACAATTGTCGATGCGCTGCTCCTCATCCATGCCGTGAAGTCGTCGGTGCCATCTACCGCCCTCACGGCGTCGTGCTCACGCCGGGCTTCGTCACAGCACCCAGCTGTCGTGGACTCGTGGTCTCATGGATGATGCCGCATGCGGCACCTCCCCTGCCTACAGGGCTCTGGCAGTGTCGCAGAGGTGCGTTGATGCCCAGCTAGCAAGCAAGTATACAGTCTGCTCCAGTGACGCATTCAAAGGAACAATCAAGCTTGGACAGTGTCTTCTCCAGTCACGCATTCATGTTACCCATTGGGTATGGGGAATTCTGGGGAGGGTATAGAATGGATATCATTGAAGTGGTTTTGGACGTGAACATTACTGGGTTTATCCATACCCCCCCTCCCCAACGTCTATTTGTAGTACTGTGGGACTGCATCAATAGGTAGTTGGGACTTCAGATCCTGGTTGTTTAATAAATGTTCGACCCTTAGGATGGTGAGTCTAGATCAGTTTGTTAAGGGCACACCCCCAAGTTCAAGTCCTTGCCTAGACAGTTTTGCGTTCCTCTGTTTTCTTAATATAAAGCCACCTAGGTCTGCATAGGTTGGTCCACATTTGAATTTTGGAAGTTCATGTGTAGGTGAAGAGTGACTAAATGACTAACTGCATTGCAACAATAAGCACATGTGTGATTCTAAAGCTCAAACAGTAAAAGAACAGAAATCATTATTCAAAATTTATTCCAGGATGGCTATTCTAGACTTCTGCTGTCCATCACTGAGTAGATTCATGATTAAGTTTATGGCTGGGTGTCTTGGTACTAGTGCAGAAGCAGAATGCACAATTAGCTCGTTGTTCAATTAGAACCTTGAAAGTTCCAGTTTAACAATAAATGAGTTTGATAGATCTTGAACTCAGGATTGACTTCTTAAATTATTTAGGGGCTTAAGCGTTTATGCCCCCGTTTTTTTAGGTGAAATGGTGGTTTTGCCCTTTTTCTAACCTTGTGATTTTAACCTGGGATTTCAAAATTAAGAGAGAAGTTGCCCCTATTCTGTTAAGTCCACGTAATGCTGTTGACTTTTGTAGAAAAGCCCAAGTTTGCCCATGCATTTTTAACCCTGTTTTATTTTGATATTTATGTTTGTACCCCTATCTTCAGATCATCGTTTTGGCAGTTTGGATACAGAATTTGACAATTCAATCAGTGCAAAATTCAACAATTTTTTTTTGAAAAAATTGACAACATTTCAACTAATAATCCATATAAACACAAGTTAATATCACACATATCGCATTAATGGCAAGTGGCAACACACCAGGTCACTTTAGTATGTCTAGATGTCATGTCAAGTACCATATTACATGCTAACATAGAGGCGAAATGACATTAAACAAAAGGAGAAGCTAATTGCTAATATCTACATGGCAGTTTCTGCACACCACAGGTGGAACTGCTTACATCGTGGGTGCTTTTAGTATAGCACAAAAAGATTTGCTGCTTCCAATTAATAGAAACTAAAACAGTAATGGATTTACAGCTGTAGCCAAGTGGGTGCTATAAGTACCACCATGCAAAATTTGTTGATTCTGATTTAACTTAGACTAAAGCTGTTACAGAATTCCAGCTCGAACCTACAGTTAAGTGATGTTCTGCACATATAACTTTCAACAGATAGCTAAAGAATCGCATATCGGAATGCTCCCCAAGTATCTTATACCCAATGAATTTCTACAGTTTCACCAGCATGATTCCGAATCAAACTACCTTCAAGCAAGTAGCAACGCTATGCAGAATTTCTATCAGTAACACCAAGGCTGTGCCGCCATTTGACGCAAGCTGGTGAAATAGCAGTGTCTGAAGCCCGCGTTAGTGTCTTGTAGCGCAGTCTAGCAAAAAGGAAAGAGGCACCTGCTGCTGAGGGTATTGTGGTCTTTTCATGTGGGTATTTTCTTTTTACTTTTTTTTGGCCATTTAGTCCACCCAGGCTAAATGGTGGGACAAAGTATAGGTAAACAGCAGCTTCATTTCAAAGCCCCGAGCATAAAATCTCATAAGTTAAAAAGTGGTTGTCATTGGAGTCTGGAGTAGTGGCAAAAACACCAAACTCCCAATTATTTAGTTTCACGCATCTACCAATCATCCAAATGTTGTGCGCAGAGTTACTTTATTGGCATTAGGCAACTTGAATATTGTGCATGCCTCTTGTATAGTATCCTGAATCCTATAGGGACACAAGTTTTGTTGTGAATTACAGCACACAACAGTAGTCAGCTGTAATATTGATTGAAACATGCCATTTGAAGTAATCAAATGACTGTCTTTTTATGTTGAATTGACTGTATTTTCTCTGAGGGCACAAAAGAACTAAATTACTATGAGTTCTCGCTTTCTAAACATTACATTTCAATGTTGAAACTAACAATTATGCCCAAATTTTATTGAATATTTCTGACTTGCCGTATTACAAGATTTTTTTGGTCTAAATTGAGATTTCCTCCCTTTTTCATGGATATTCCCTAAATGTGACATACTCCCTCCGTCCCAATATATAAGGTGTGCTCTCTCTAGAGGCACATACATCCATACAATAGTACTAGTGTTGATGGAGAGAATTAAATGCATTTCTTGGTCTTTGAACCGGATATGGTTACGCCTTATATACTAGACTAGATAGAGGGAGTATAAGCTATGCCCCCCCCACCTCTCTCTCTCTCTCTCTCTCTCTCTCTCTCTCCCCTTTTTTTTTTTTGAAATAAGTTAAATGCATGGAGACACATGCTGAGACAAGAGATTCAAAAGTTTTTGTGACGTATATATGAATTGGAATGGCAATTTATATATTTAATAATTGAACAAGGCCTGTCAAATGAACTTTGCAGCTCAGATTCATTGGTTGAAGTGCCGCAATGTAATGAAAGATACTCTTGAGCAGTTCAATGTATAGTTTTCATGCATGATGCATCCTTTGCCTGAGACCTGAGGCCTGAGGCATAGCTTGATAGGAATAAAAATGGTATTTGATTCATTGAATCATTATTTCTGCTGTCGTTTGTGCATTTCTTTTTTTTCAATCATATGCTTATATTCCTTACAGAGTAACACTTGTCAATATTTCTCCATATGCAGATGTTGACCATGATTACAACTGTTGATGACCTCAATTATCCTGAGAAAACAGAGACTTATTATATTGTGAATGCTCCATATGTTTTTTCAGCATGTTGGAAGGTCAGTGTACCTGTTGTTTTGAACTGATGGTCAGTGTACCTGTTGTTGTATACATTTGTTATTTTATTTGCTCGCTTTTTGGTTTGAATTTTCTTTTCGCACATTGTTTTTTTTTTTTTCTAGTTTATTACATCAATTGATGTTTTGTTTATTCATGGCCAGGTTGTGAAGCCACTTTTACAAGAAAGAACTAAAAAGAAGATCCAAGTCCTGTATGGCTCTGGGAGGGACGAGTTACTAAAGGTAAAGATTCTTAATTTACTTCCTTTAATTTGGAAGCAGTATCTGTTTTTGTGCCATAAGTTCCCATTGGTGTGTTTAGATCCCTGTTTGTAATGTTGAGCTTTACATGAACCTTGAATTGATTATGTAAACCATCAGAAAAGAAAAGTTGTTGCTAACCATTCTGCTCCGGAGTTTATAGGTGCCTCTTAGCTGCTCATTTTGGTACAATAATTGGTCCTCTGGCTTAACAAGTACAGGAAACAACTTTGCATCTTTCTTTAGATTTTGGGCTGCAGTTAGCCATTGTTAATTATTACATCATCACAGCCATTAGCTCATAAAATGTAATGAAGCCTTATCCACGGAAAAGCCTGTTCTAAAACTGACACCAATGGTGATGAGTGAGTTTGATGGCTAGTGCATTCCCAGTTTCCAGTAATCTCCAAAATCAAGAGTGTTCCGTCATTTGATTTGCATTTTTTGACTGAAAATGTTGATGGTCATCCGCAGGTTATGGACTATGAGTCACTTCCGCACTTTTGTAAAAAGAGAAGGATCAGGCTCATCTAACAACTCTTTAGACGGAGTAGATTGCTACTCGTATGATCACCCTTTTCACCAGCAGCTGTACAACTACATGAAGCAGCAATCTCTGAATCGGGGCTCTGTTGGTCCCAAAAAACAAGGGTCAGTCCATGTGGATGTGCCCTCACCTGGCCTCGAGGAGGTCAAGATTGCGGAGACAATCAAAGCAGAGCTCCACAATTTGAGGGGAAGCAATGGTCTCACTCATTCATTCAATAGCATACAGATTGAAGGTCCATGAGGGTGCCAAGCTTGAGAAGCGGCCGTGCCTGAGACAGTAGTCCAAAGAGAAGCTATGGTTATCTGAACCCTCAGGAACCTATCCTGTGGTGGTAATAGTGCCTCTTGCAATCACTGGCTGCTCGCTTGATCAGGGCGAATAGAGAGGAACGGGATACTTATAACACTATCCGAGATTATTATGGTTTCTGATTAACCTAGTTAGTATGTATTCTCATGCTTACAGCATCATGGAAATGTGATGTTTCCAACCAGGAAAGCTACCGTCTTGTACTATCTGTGTATATAATATACATGACGGCCAACTGGATGTCCTTGTATATGTAAGGAGACTTGTACTCCCTTCTAATCCCTTGGAGTAGGCTCAATAATAGAGCCAAGTGTTTGGCTAGAGTCAAGTCATACAGTAGTTCGCCTTGGGCACAAAATACGAGAACTGAACTGAAATATTTGGGTTTTTGTTTGGTTCCGAGTTCCGAGGAACCGAAGGTAAATACTGAAACTGAACTGAATTTATCGAAATTACATGAAATGTGATAAGTTTGAGTGATGTCATATTATTTTTTTTTTCTCGAAAACGTAGAACTGTGCCTCACTATATATTAAGAAATAAAAGGGGCAAGACCCTGAGAAAAACACACACCACACTTTAAAATGAAGAGGCTTTTACCTGTGTACCATTATGAAAAAAGCTCCTGACCTGTGTACCACTAAAATCTTTGGCACGTATACCATCGCCCAAATGTAACTTGTCCCCTATACCACTGTTAGGTGTTCCGTTCGATTCCTAACGTTTCCATAACCCGACATGTGGGATCCAACATTAGAAGTGTCCATCTTACCCCTTGGGAGTAAAAAAATAATCACCTCATCCTCACCCTTCTCGGCCACAACTACGCCGGTCCCGTGACTCACCTCCGCCCGTGCTCGTGCCGCGGGTCGCTAAGCGCCACCCCCAAAGCCTCCACCCGCCGCCCCCCGGCCATTCGCCCCTCGCGCGCCGCCCCGGGCGACGCCGGACCCCATCACCGAGGCCCGCGGGGAGCGAGGAAGAGGCCCGCTACGCCGCTTCGCCGCGCCGCGAGGAACCGCCGCGCCGCCCGCAAGGGAGCCGATTCTGCGCGACGCGTGCTCGTGGTGCGGTGGCGGCGGCGCCATGGTGCGGTGCCCGACGCGTCCCCGCGGCCGCCGCTCGATCCGGCCAAGGCTCGGGCTAACAATGGGTGGATTGCCGGCATGGTGCGCTTTGCGCTTGTTTTGCTGTAGTTTCCATCTCCTTCCTTCCTCTCGATCTCCTCCAGTTAGTGATCCCCTCTATCCTCCCTACCTTTGATCGATAGCTACTCGATTGATCTATCGATCTATCCAGTTCTTTTAGCCCGATTCCTCTACCTGCTAGAGTTCTTCACCAGTCAAAGTCACGTTGTCGTTGGTCGTGTGCCCGACCTATGTCGCCGCCAGCCACCTGCCTTCAATCCGCCAGCCACCGACGCCTACGTTTCGTCGCCGACTGCCATTCACCTCCCTCCGCCTGCCACCGACACCAAGCTCCCTGCCCGCCCTTCTTGTGTCGTCGCCATCTGTTTCGTTCCTGTCTCCATCGCTCTGTCCTCTCCGACACTTGCACCGCCACCGGTGCCGGCCGGGCGCTCCCCCCTCCCGCTGAATCCGGAGCTGGCCCCCTCACTCTCACCCCGCCCCCGAAGACACCACGCAACCTCGCAGCGCCGCCGCTGCCGCGCGTACATCATAGCCGCATTGCATCATCTCTATCCTTGGTTATGTATTAAGGTGCTGGCGTCGGGACGAAAATAATCGCCCACGATAAAGTAAGCCCAAAGGGATGGCACAGCCCAAAGACCCAAAAAGGAAGGAAGGGTGGAAGACGACGCCGGCCTTACGACCCAAAACGTATCCCGGGCTAAGAGATAGCCGGAAGGACGAAGGCCGGCCCGGCCGGCCAACAGATTTACAAAGGAGGAGTTAACGTCACGGACATCCTTTCGGCCCAACTAAAGGCCCGGAATAGCCCATCTCCAAACACTCATCTAACAAAGCCCAACTTACCAAATCACCCCGGCCGGGCGGGGAGGGTCCGGGGTGATGTCCAAGAAGTTCTAAAGATGAGAGCCGTTGGGACCATCGTGAGTAAGGAGAAGAAGGACTAGAAAAACAATCTACATAACAGCTTATTATAGCCCATCGGTATATGGACCGAATCGGCCCATAATGGTACAATATCAGCCCATACGGCCTGCTCTTGCCGCAACCCGCTCCTAACCCGAGGGTCGGGGAGCCTCGGGGGCTAAGTTCCGCCTCGCCTGAAGGCACGGGTTCCCCAAAGGCAGTCCCTACCTCGCCCGAGGATTGTGACCCTCGGGCGGAACTTCTCCGCCTCGCCCGAGGGTAGGAGAACCCAGACTGTTGGTTCCTCTCTCTCTCTCTCAGGGTATGTAACCTCGGGCGCACCTTGGGAAATCCAACCTGGTAGTGGGGAGCAGCCGCATTTAATGCCCCTGCTTCACAGGCCGCGGTGTGACGGGGGCAATCGATTGCCCCTGTCGGTCCACCCGCCCAGATTATCTCCTCGCATCCCCGTTGATGGGACGTAAAGGGAGTAGTTACCTCACACGCCCGCGGTACGGGAAAACACGGCGCACTTGTTCATTTGCTCAACAGCTTCACCTCCTCGACACGAGTCCGAGGACCCTCGGGATATTGACACCACACCACGACGCAAGTCCAGACAAGCCAAGGTTCGCGATGGGATCAGAGGGTCCCCATTGGGCCCTCGGGAGATCCCCCCTTCGGGCGACGGACACGGATGCGGGAGACCCAGGAACACGTGTCCACGCCAGGGCATTCCCTTCAGGGAACCCGAGGTCCGGGCTCGGGCATGATACGCCTACGGCCCCGGACGATAGACACCTTAGCATTTGTACACGACACGTATTGTACACATTATCTCTCCTTTACACTATAAAAGGGAGAGTAATGCCACAATAGAAAACAGTCGACTCTTTTAGGGTTTTCATACTTAGCCATCTCATCCCGGGGTTGAAGACTCTCCTTCATTCCCAAAAAACACTTGTAATCGCTTTGGTTCTTGTGCACATTTGGTCGAGGTATCTGAAAGGTCACTGGCTTCTTTGGGCGTAGGGCCCCATGGCTTTGAACCGGGATAAACTCTTCGTCTCCCGGCTTCGCACACGCCATCGGGGCGGGAGCGCCACGACCTATAAATTATTGCGGTGCTTGGGATACCCCGGTTCTCAAAACACCGGCGGTTTGGCGCGCCTGTAGGGGGAGCCAGGCGTAAACCACTTCCCACAACCCTAGATGGCGACTTCACCATCCTTTCCGTCCTACTCGCTAGAGCACGAGCTCCGTCGGGGGACGACGATCCAGTTCGGCAGCCTCGAGTTCATGACGCCGGGTCATGACTTCAAGGCAGCCCTACTTCCAATCGAAGTCGGAGGACAACCGCACCGGTCACCAAGAGGCCGCAACCGCCACCATGGCCGCCGCCACCAGAGGTCGCGACGTCGGGCGACAACGCCGTGAGGTGCGGCTTCAACTACGACCTCTTCCCCGTGCTCGCCGACACCGAGCGGGGAAGAAGAGGCCGTGACCGCTTCGGAAGAGCAAAGAACCACAATGGCGCCGCAGAAGAGAACAGGCACCGGGAGCCCATGAGCCCGCGGCGAGCGCCCATTTGGCTCTGGAGGAGCGGACGCGTTGGCGTAAGCACAAGAATACAACAACGCCCCGCAGATCCATGAGGCATTGGGTACGGGCGACCACCACGCCGGTGATCCACAACCTCGACACCACGGTGAACCCGGAGTTTCCGCACTGCAGGCGCCGAGTTGGTGGCGGACGCCACGACACGGCGACTTCCCGCGCCGCCAGTCCCGATTGGGGACAACTTGTTCGCGCCGGGCCGAGGGTGCCCCTCACCAAGGAATGGTCGGCGCTACTTCCAGGGAGCTCCATGATGAGCATCCAAGTTTAGGTATCTCCCTAGGGCAACCTTTGTGTTGTAGAAAGCTCGAACTCGTTTTTCAATAATGAATATTATGATCCCCTTCGGGAATGCTATAACGTTGAGCTCGAAGATGGTCATCTTATTGACCCCGAGGAGAGTGATGACAACGCAGAAGTTCCACCGCGACGACGTGCCCCCGCCGGCACCAACGGCATCAGCCCCGAGACGACCGGTCACAATCCCCGCCGGCAAAGTACGCAGCGACGCGACATCGAGGCCCGACTTCAGGCTGAGGCCGCACGAGTGCGAAGGTTAGAACAAACCATCCGCCGGGAACGGGCGCAGCGAGAAAGAAACCAGCGAGCGCCTCTGTTGACATCTCTAACACGATTCACATCTAGGACGGCGATAGAAATGTATAAATGGTATCTATCTAATGAGTTAGCTTGGATGTGGAGTTAATCTCACATTCCAATAAAAAGTCGATCGGAGAGTTAATAAAGTTAGACGGAATTAGTTATGGTTTATGACATCGTAACATTATCAATGGTGGAGTTAATCTCACCACGATAGGCACAAAAGCTCGTACCACACATTCTAGCATTGCCTACGAAACTAGTCTGTCACCCTAGCTCACAACGCTAAAGAAATGCGTGAACGGATATTCTTTATATGACACTTGAAACTCTTGCAATAATAATATAATTCTCGGTATCGCAAGCGCCACGGATAGAATTACCCAATTGTAGCACTTCACCAGGAGTCTATCCGGTATCGTATTTATATTCTACCGAAAAGGAGAGGGGTAGGCTATGGGTAGGTTGATGATTTAATATTGATTCACTTGCGGTGGTGTAATGTAGAGTAAACCATATGCATCATACTAAACTCAAACTAGGTAAGTCACAAGGTAAAGATAAATAATGATAAATAATAATAATAATGATAATAACATTCCAAGTCAAAGATAATGGTATGCCACTAGTTGGTGTCATAAGCGGCTAAATATCATGGTATAGGTAGACTAGGATGGAATATCCCTAAGTTACTCCTAAATACATGTCAATGCATACTACAATTAGTGCAATACATCTAGTCATCATCGTATGAGAGCATTATATCTACACATGGTGAATATTACTAAGGAAGATTAGGAACAAAACTAACCTACCATAGTAACAAAGTTCAACTAGCCCTACATTCGGGGGGTGGACTCCAAAGGACTCAATGGGAGTATCACATCCATGATCTACCACACTTCCCAAAATATAGGGTGATGTCGCAGGCAAACGTTGTATAAACACCACGTTTACACATTGTCGACCACCCACATAGTAGCTCTCTACATGAGCGCTATACGACTCCATGCTTGAATATAAGGACAAACATACTAAACTAAATATATAATCATAATAAGCATGGAAACATATAAATAAGAATATAATCATTAAATAGAATAAAGTCATAGCAATTGTATTCTAACTAAATACTTACAATGATGAATACAAGAGAGAAGCCCACGAGAAGTCATTTGCTTCCGCTACTTCTTGACGATCGGGGAATTCAAGACAATACTTGACTTCCTCTAGAACTAGCCTAGATAGCTATTGCTCGGTTATGGTGGAACTAGGGCTTAGGGTCTTGACTTGGAGTAGGATGACCTTGAATGAATGAGAATGAATTAGGGTTTCACCTGTGGGTCGTGGGGTCTTGTTATATAGCCCCGAGAGGATGCACGACAGCCCTTGGATCAAACCGACCTTGATGGATGGACTAGATTGCTCCTCATAGGCGGTGGTGAACCGACCTTGAATGGGAGGTCGACGGGGGCTCACCGGGTGGCGCCGCCGGCTCGCCGCCGGTGGGTCCCCACCTTCCTTCCTTAGGTGCTCTCACGGTCTCTTACGGAATGTTCTAGTGTAGGTTCCACGTTGGGTTACGTCCACGGATACGTCTTTATGTCGTAGGGCTTGCAATCTCTTGGGTATTTTTCGTTTAATCACCGAAAAATATATAAATCACCAAAACTAGTGGAATCATGTTAGTCAAGCCCCTATACTATGTTAATATTCATTTTAAGCCCTTATTTTCGTTTTAAAAACCTCTATATTTTATGCTATAAGGTATACCAACAAGCTCCCCCAAGCTTACCTCTTGCTAGTCCCTAGCAAGACCATGTTGTTGGATCGGGGAGTTGCCGCAACGCTTTCACACCTCAAAAGTACACATGCTTTCAAACAAAATTTCATCTCCAGGATAAACTATTTCAACCTTCAACTTACCCATATTACCTTTAATCATGGAGCTTGTAGCTTTTTCTTGTGATCTTGGGCAATTGAAAGATAGAACAATCAAGTCAAGCACTAGGTCTCAAACTCTTTGTTCAACCATCATTAGGAGTTTTTAATAATTTTCGAAATAAAACTCAAAGTTCCTTCAAGTATGACTTCTTTCAAATCTCTCATATGTGGTACTTGGTGGATCCTCTCTAAGGCAATAAGGTTGTTTTGCCTTTCTCTCATAGTATGTGGTATTTTTGGACTAAGGCAAGTAGGACACTACGCCTCCTTCTCTCTCACCCTATATCTAAAGCTTATATCTAGAGTTCATAGATGGGGAGAAAACTAAATCTACTTAATAAGCATATATTGTAAGTTCAAACAATGGATCCAAAGTCACGAGTCACACCGATGCATGTGCATGATGGAATAAAATGAATATGATGGTAGGTGTGAAATGAATGGAATGAATGTGATGAGAAAAAGTCTAATTCTTTTCTAGCTCTTGAAAAATCATCTCTCTTTGATACTTGAGAACATTTGAGAGAACCTGGGTTGTATTTTCTTTATTTTTCTTTTTATGGGAGGCGGGCATCTAAGTACCCATTGTTTTCATTTGGACACTTGTCCATTTTTTTTAACTCTCCTTTATTCTCTTTTTTCTCTTAG
Source organism: Hyparrhenia diplandra (assembly GCA_015847255.1). NCBI lineage: Eukaryota > Viridiplantae > Streptophyta > Magnoliopsida > Poales > Poaceae > Hyparrhenia > Hyparrhenia diplandra. The sequence continues at coordinate 42,480 of JADLZK010006538.1, forward strand.
GGAGGTAGGCTCTACTCGCCCGTAGGACACTTGTCCATTTTTCATCTCCCTCTTTCTCTTCTCTCTTTTTTTTAAATAGAATAAGACAACCCAAGTCTCTTTTTGCAATAAACTCTTTAGAGATAGACTAGAGCTTTATAAGATTGTTTGATTTGGAATGGAATATTTTTGGTTGCTCTTCTCCCGGGGACAGGAGTGGAACATATTTGGTGGATGTATAATGGGAATGTATGGTGGATCGTACTTCGGGATAGAAGTAGCATATATGAGTGGAGTCTAGTGGAATGAAATATATGTGGTGGATGGATGGAGTGTACATCACGCATGACAAGCTTCTAAGGGTCGACAAAGATTGACCAAACTCAATGCAAAAGCAAGCGGTCTATATATATATCAAAGGGTTTTTCTGATCTATGGAGCATATATATATGGTCGTGGTAGGAGTTTCAACACTCGTCATACGGAACTTATCATGTACATTTTATAATTTTTAAAAGATAAATCTCGTAAATCTAGTGTCACTAGGAGTAAGAGAAACAACTGACTCAAAACTTTCATATATCATATCCGTCAATTACCTAGACTCTAGAGCAAGCATTTGCAATCCACGATTTCAGGTTTAGAGTAAATCTCAAGTCAAAGCAGTTTTACATTTAAAGCTTCGAGAGAAATTAAGCTTGAAAGCTAGGTACTTAAAAGACATTACGACGGAGCAACTATTCATCATCTCCTTTATTATTATGTCATTTTTAATTGAGCAAAAGCGTAAAAGGTGTACACTCTCTCTTGATCATTTTATTTATACTATAATAAAGACTCTTTAAAGATTATATAGACTCACTCTAAGCAACTTAAGCAAACTAAGCAAACCAAATATCTAGCTAATAATAGTAGTAGTAGAGATACTTATCGGGATAAGCTGGGGGTGCTCTCCCCAAGCTAGATTGGAATGTCGGGTTGATAATGTGGAAGTTGAGGTAGATGATGACAATAGTGTCGGCTCATCATGTCTCTTCTCCTTTGAAATCTGCTAAACTCAAATAGACAACAAAGCTAGTGGAACTTGATTAAGCGTTAGAGTTTAGCCACATTGCTTCTAAATGCCTGGGAAAATATATTTTTGGATTTTCTTTATTTGTATGCAAGAAAAGATGAGATGCATCTTTATTTTATTTTTATGCCACCACGGTGAATATCTCGAGGGTGTTAAACCTCAAATTTACTCACATGGGGCTTTAAGCTTTTTAAACATGCAAAGCACTAAATATTTTTATCTTTTCTAATGCAATATGAAAAGGGAAATATGCTATGCAACGGAGAAAGTAAATATGCAATGCTGGAATTAAATATGGATAACTTACCAAATTACCTTTTATTTGAAGGTTAGGGGATTAAAGTCCTCCGAACAAGACTTTCTTGTTTTGCTCATTACTCGGGGGTATATCGGTAGTCACAATTGGGGGTTCGGTGATTTGATCGATATTTCTTCGATGGTGTCTTTGGGAGTCACCTCTTTCTCACTCCATTGTTCCTTGTTGTCTGGAGTGGTAGGTTCTTCTACTTCTTCTAAGGATGATTCAGGGTGTAAGGGACTTTACCTTTTTAGCTTTTAGTTCTTTTCTCGGCTTCTTCTAGCAAGGAGAAAACTTGTTGGTCTCTGTTCCACCGGTACTCATTACGTGCTTCTTCATAATCTTCCCATGATTGTCCTAGTTCTTGAGAGAACTCACTGGCGAGAGATGAACTGTCTCTCGGTGAAAGTCGAGCAAGCTTTTCCTTGATGTATCTTTGAATCTTCCTTTACTTTCATATTCAATGCCTTCATGGCTTCTTTGTGTGCCTTGATGTGATGCCCCATTATTGAATCTCTTTGGTACCTTGGTGTGATTTTCTAGATTCATGATCCATTTCCTCTGTTGACGGCGTCTTCGTCTTTGACTGTTCTTATTTGGATATTCATAGGTAGTATAAGCATTTGAAATGCAAGCGTACCTTCTCTTTAGGAAATTGGAAGTGGATCTCCCCGTCTCTCATGTAGATGATGGCACATGTAGTGTTGAGGAATGGTCTCCCCGGCACTATCGGTGGATCTTGTTCTTCTCCCATGTCCATGACTAAAAAGTCGGTTGGGACATAGTGATCATTTATCTTTTCTTGGTACATCTTTTGCAATTCCTTACGGGTATCGGAAAGACTAGTCCGCCATCTGCATATGTAAAATATGTTGGGTGCAAAGGTATTTTACCAAATATCATTTCATACGTTACCTTTCCCATTAAGTTGATGCCGGAGCCCGTGTCACAATAAGTATTATAGAAATTCCATTGGTTAATAGAGCAATGTATAGTAGGGACTCCTGGATCATCTAACTTTTGTAGCATTGGGGATTTAAGTGAATGGTCGTTTTACGGCGTGCACGATTAATCATCATTACCTTTGTAGTAGGTTGTGCCTTCTTATTTTGTTCTTGTTCTTCTTGGGTTTAATCGTCGGCTCTCTGGCGTCTCATAGATGTATGGTGTTCTTGGTTGAGCGAGGGGAGGAAAGTTTCTTGTTCTGAAATAAAATGTTCTCCTTCTCCCCTGGACATCAAAACAAATCTTTTTGCAACTTTGTGTGGCGTAGAGGATTGCCTTTCGTTGTGTTCAAGAAGGGTCGGCCCAATATAATTGGAGCCTTCTCGTCTTCCCTGTTTCAATTCTTTGCAAAATCCCTTGAGGCACATATGCATTTTCAAAACTAATGCAAACATCTCTAAGTATACCCATTGGGTAGCATAGTGGCCGGTGCGCAATTTTGCAAGCACATAGATGTATATAATAATGGCCTACCATGAATTTTCTCATAAATTACCTTAGGCATTAGGTTGACGCTTGAACCAAAATCACATAGTGCATTCTTGAATTCATGTGGTCCTATCTCGGATGGTGATGATCGGTCTCCCCGGATCTCCTTTCTTAGGTGGTAGAGAGTCATCTAGCCAATCACTCCCGAGGTAGTCCGTGTGAAAATGACCACGCATTATATATATCGACAAGATTTGCGGTTTCTACTTCCTTCGGTTGGCCCGGTATCTCACTGGTAAGGTTAGTTCCATAGAATTTGCCAATCTAGAAAGCTGATCCTCTATCATTTTATTAAAGCTATGTTGAGTTTTAATTTTTGAAGAAAAACTATCCATTCTATTATTTATGGTTTCTAACATTTTATCATTGGAAGCTAATTTTCTAGCTAAATTTTCCATAGCTTTTCCTTGGGTTAAAACTAAATCTCTTAAAGAAGGTTAATTAAAACTAGTAAAGTTATTACCTTGATAATTACCTTGGAAGTTACCTTGGAAGCTTGGCCTCTGTTGGTTCCATCCAAGATTATGTGGAGGGCGGTAGTTGTTGTTGTTATTGATATAATGTACCTCCTCTTTATTCCCCTGGACAATTCTTGCCCATGTGGCCGGTGTTGCCACATTCTTCACATGTCATTCGAGAGTCGAATTGCATGACGGTCCTTGATTCGGGATCTCTATCCTCAAGTTTCTTCATTATAAGGTCTATTTTGGCCGACGGCATGTCTACCTCTTTTCACCGGGTGCGTTCCACTTGTTCTCTTGTGGGTTGGGCGATCTTCATTCCAACCGTGGTTGGAAGCCATCTTTTCCACAAGTTACGTAGCTTTGGAAATTGTAAGTGAAAGGAAAGCACCTCTCCCTGCGGCATCCATTGTCTCTCACGGGTATTTTCGTAGTGAGCCCATGATAGAAAGTCCGCATGAGTAACCACTTCTCCATCCCGTGGTGTGGACATTTCCGAGATGTATTCTTAGAAGCACTCCCACGCTTCCGGGACGATTCATCATGTTGTTGTTGAAAATTTAAAATCTTTCCCCTCAAGGCATTGGTCTTGCCAATTGGGAAGAATTTTGCTAGGAAGGCGATGAGAGCAAAGTGACCATGACGTATTCTTCTCTTTGTTGGCGTAGAACCTTTGCTTCGCTTTCCCCAAAAGTGAGAATGGGAAAAGGCGAAGTAGGATTGCATCTCTTGGTATATCTTTGACGGTGAAAGTGCCGCAAATCTCCGGGAAGTGTTGGAGATGAGCACTAGCATCTTCGTGTGCCTTTCAGAAAAGCGGCCGGCTTGCACCATGTTAATAAGTCCGGGCTTGAGTTCGGTTACGATCTCCAATCTCAACTTCGGTCTAGTGTGAACATTGGCCGTAGTTGGAGCGTAAAAACTTCATGGCGTCTTATCGACCATAGCCTCAAACACGGTGATAGGTCCCGCTTCGATCGATCAACGTCCGAACCAGAGGGTGTTGATGCCCTTCTAAGTTTGGATCTTGCCCTTCCGATTAATACTTTTGGATCGTCTATATAATTATCTAGACGGTTACTCCAATTCATTCATTTATCCCGCATAAGATCAAAAACAAGTAGACAAACAAGGGTAAGCCTGTTTGAGTAGTTGATAATGGGTCCTCGATACATTACGTGATGCAAGTGATATCAATCTATCCATGTATGTGTGTTTAGGTTTGGCTAGCACCCTTCCTTCCCGACAACGGCGCCGAGAAATGCTTGTTGACATCTCTAACACGATCCACATCTAGGATGGCGCTAGAAATGTATAAATGGTATCTATCTAATGAGTTAGCTTGAATGTGGAGTTAATCTCACATTCCAATAAAAAGTCGTCGGAGAGTTAATAAAGTTAGAAGGAATTAGTTATGGTTTATGACTTCGTAACATTATCAATGGTGGAGTTAATCTCACCACGATAGGCACAAAATCTGTACCACACATTCTAGCATTGCCTACGAAACTAGTCTGTCACCCTAGCTCACAACGCTAAAGAAATGCGTGAACGGATATTCTTTATATGACACTTGAAACTCTTGCAATAATAATATAATTACGGTATCCGCAAGCGCCACGGATAGAATTACCCAATTGTAGCACTTCACGAGAGTCTATCCGGGTATCGTATTTATATTCTACGAAAAGGAGAGGGGTAGGCTATGGGTAGGTTGATGATTTAATATTGATTCACTTGCGGTGGTGTAATGTAGAGTAAACCATATGCATCATACTAAACTCAAACTAGGTAAGTCACAAGGTAAAGATAAATAATGATAAATAATAATAATAATGATAATAACATTCCAAGTCAAAGATAATGGTATGCCACTAGTTGGTGTCATAAGCGGCTAAATATCATGGTATAGGTAGACTAGGATGGAATATCCCTAAGTTACTCCTAAATACATGTCAATGCATACTACAATTAGTGCAATACATCTAGTCATCATCGTATGAGAGCATTATATCTACACATGGTGAATATTACTAAGGAAGATTAGGAACAAAACTAACCTACCATAGTAACAAAGTTCAACTAGCCCTACATTCGGGGTGGACTCCAAAGGACTCAATGGGAGTATCACATCCACGATCTACCACACTTCGAGAATATAGGGTGATGTCACAGGCAAGCGTTGTATAAACACCACGTTTACACATTGTCGACCACCCACATAGTAGCTCTCTACATGAGCGCTATACGACTCCATGCTTGAATATAAGGACAAACATACTAAACTAAATATATAATCATAATAAGCATGGAAACATATAAATAAGAAAATAATCATTAAATAGAATAAAGTCATAGCAATTGTATTCTAACTAAATACTTACAATGATGAATACAAGAGAGAAGCCACGAGAAGTTTGTTGCTTCCGCTACTTCTTGACGATCGGGAATTCAAGACAATACTTGACTTCCTCTAGAACTAGCCTAGATAGCTATTGCTCTGGTTATGGTGGAACTAGGGCTTAGGGTCTTGACTTGGAGTAGGATGACCTTGAATGAATGAAAATGAATTAGGGTTTCACCCAGGGGTCAGGGGGTCTTGTTATATAGCCCCAGAGGATGCACGACAACCCTTGGATCAAACCGACCTTGATGGATGGACTAGATTGCTCCTCATAGGCGGTGGTGAACCGACCTTGAATGGGAGGTCGACGGGGGCCCCACCAGGGCGGCCGCCGCTGGGCTGAAGGCGGCCGCGCCGCCCTCGCCAGTGGGTCCCACCTTCCTTCCGGTGCTCTACGGTCTCTTCCGGAATGTTCTAGTGTAGGTTCCACGTTGGGTTACGTCACGGATACGTCTTTTATGTTGTAGGGCTTGCAATCTCTTGGGTATTTTACGTTTTAATCCACGAAAAATATATAAATCACCAAAACTAGTGGAATCATGTTAGTCAAGCCCCTATACTATGTTAATATTTATTTTAAGCCCTTATTTTTGTTTTAAAACCTCTATATTTTATGCTATAAGGTATACCAACAGCCTCAAGCCCCGAGTGGCGGGCCAATCGCGGCAACGACTCACGCCCCGAGGGTGCCGGCTCCCTTCGACCGCGCCCGGCCTCAACGTAGCCGCGGATGCGATGCTTGTTTGGGAAATGCCCGAGCCCTCAACCACCGAAGGAAGGAGATTACGAGACAGGCTCAAGGAGCTCCTTGACAAAGCCGCGGTTCAACAAGCCGAGTTCAGCTTTCGGGGGACTACGCGCAACCTCAAGGCGTCGGGGAACCGACCCCGCGGCCGACAAGCTTACGCCGAACTGGACAAAGCCAAGCCCCGGGCCCCGCCGTGGAGCCGCGTCGATTGAAAATCGATCCAAACATGATGTCCGGGAACGCCTCGAGGAAAACCACCCAAACCGCAACAACCGAGGGGAGCGGTCGGGACCGAGCCGACAGGATAACCGACGACTCCCGACACGAGGGGAAGAAATTGAACAACGCCGAGGCGGCCAGAACGAAAGCGAGGCGGCTCGCCGACCCTCCAAAGACCGCAAGTCTTCACCAGGGGAGATCCGAAGGGCACCGCTTCCATCGCTTTCGACCCCGAGCCATATTGAGAAGTACTCGCGAAACACGCCCGAGGTCCGGCTAGATGATTACCGTTTGGCTTGTCGGTTCACGGGTGCTCACGATGACAAGGTCATCATCCGCAACTTGCCTCTCTACCTTCCGAGTCGACACGGCGTGGCTCGAGCACCTCCCAAATCAAATCGCAAGCTGGGGACGACTTGGTACGAAGTCTTGAGAGGGAACTTTCAAGGCACATACCGCGCCCGGAAACTCCCGGGACCTCGGGGCTGCCGCCGCCCGAAGCCCGACGAATCCTGGCGCGCCTACATCCGGCGTTTCTCGAAGCGGAGGAACGAACTTCCAAATGTGACGGACTCCGATGTCATTGGGGCATTCTTGGCGGGTACTACCCGCCGGGGAACTCATCGATAAGTTGGGACGTCGAACCCCGACCGAAGCCAATGACCTTATGGACATTGCAACCAAGTTTGCAAGTAGCGAGGAGGCCGTCAGGGGCACTTTTTCGACCAAGTTTCCAAGAAAGGAAAGCGAGGGGAGGACGAGGCCGAAGGATCAAATCCCCCTAGACGCCAAAAAAAAAGAATAGAAAGAACAAGAACAGATGGGGCAAAGGATTGGCACAAGGCGATCTCGAAGAGGACCTCGTCGCAAAGACGTGGGACCGAAAGGGGCCTCGGGCACCCCAAAGGCAAATTCGACGACATGCTTAAAAAGCCCCGCACAAATCACCAATATCCCGTCAAGCATACCCTAGAGGAATGCAAGACCCTCATAAGCACTTCAACAAGCTCGGGTCAATCCCGAGGAAGGGGAAGAAAAAAAGAAGAACCCGAGGGGAGGGCGTGGAAGATTCTAAGTTCCCAAAGGTCGACAAGCGCTTTTATGATCTTCGAGGGGGGCGAACGAGCAACATGACCGCTCGGAGAGAGAAAGAAGGAGCGGCGGGAGGTCTTTTACGTAGAGCCTGCCACCCCAAGCTTCGCAAATGGTCGGATCAAGCAATCACGTTCGATCAAAAAGACCATTCACATCATATCGAACCGGGGCCTACCCATTGGTGGTGGATCCAGTCATCGGTAACACAAGACTGTCCAAGGTCCTCATGGACGGAGGAAGCGGTCTCAATCTTATCTACGAGGAGACCCTCGATTTGCTCAAGATTGACAAGTCCAAGATCCGCCGAGGGGGGCCAGCCTTCAACGGCATTGTCCCCGGGAAGCAAGTAAAGCCCCTCGGGCAGATTGACTTACCGGTATGCTTCGGTACCCCCTCGAACTTTCGACGGGAGACTCGACCTTTGAGGTCCTCGGGTTGAAGGGGTCTACCACGCGATACTAGGCCGACCACTTTACGCCAAGTTCATGGCTGTGCCTAATTATACTTACCTTAAGGCGAAGATAAGGGGCCCAAGGGGGTCATCACCACCGGTTCGACATATCATCATGCATACAAGCTGCGATGTCGAGAGCGTCGAGTATGCGTAAGCGCTTGCCATATCCGAGACTCTCATCGCTGAAGTCTCCAAAAGTTTCAACAAGATGTGTGAAGAACACGAGGCCAAGCGCCACACCGGCAACCGTACCCTCCAAGGCAACGAAGACCATTTCGCTTGATCCTAAGCGCCGAGGGGAGAAGTGGCGACCATCGGCTCGAGCTCGATCCGAAATAGGAAGTAGTGCTCGTTGACTTTCTCCGCGAACGCCCGACGCGTTTGCGTGGAGTCCTTCGACATGCCGGGCATACCGAGGGATGTCGCCGAGCACTCCCTAGACATCCGAGCCGGCTCCAAGCACGTGTGATGCGGCGATTACGGCGATTCGGCGATGCCAAGCGCAAAATCATCGGGGAGGAGATCCGAAGGCGATGACGGCGGATTCATCAAGGAAGTGTTCCACCCAGAGTGGCTAGCTAATCCTGTGTTAGTAGAGAAAAAGAATGGGAAATGGCGGATGTGTGTTGACTACACTAGTCTCAATAAAGCATGCCCCAAAGTTCCTTTTCCTTTACCTCGAATCGATCAAATCGTTGACTCTACCGCAGGATGCGAAACGCTATCCTTTCTTGATGCATATTCCGGCTACCATCAGATAAAAATGAAGGAGTCCGATCAACTCGCGACTTCATTCATCACACCCTTCGGAATGTACTGCTACCTCACCATGCCCTTCGGGCTAAGGAACGCAGGGGCCACTTACCAACGATGCATGCAACATGTGTTTGGCGAGCTCATAGGCCGGATAGTTGAAGCATATGTAGACGACATCGTGGTAAAGTCTAAAAAGACGGCGGACTTAGTAGGAGACTTAGCAGCAATGTTGAAATGCCTAAATGAAAAGGGGGTCAAGCTCAACCCGGAGAAATGTGTATTCAGGGTCCCTCGCGGGATGCTTCTCGGATTCATTGTCTCACAACGGGGCATTGAGGCCAACCCAACCAAGGTTGCGGCGGTGACCAACATGGAGCCAATCACCAATCTCAAGGGAGTCCAAAAGCTCATGGGTTGTCAAGCATCTCTCAGTAGATTCATCTCTAGGTTTGGGGAAAAAGGATTACCCCCTCTGCATCGACTTACGAAGAAATCCGAGCACTTCACTTGGACCGCGAAGCGGAAGAAGCTCTCGAGAACTTAAAGAGAATACTTACCAACCCGCCCGGTGTTGGTACCACCAAACCCCGGGGAACAACTACTCCTCTACGTAGCCGCCACCACCCAGGTGGTAAGCGCGGCCATAGTAGTCGAGCGGCAAGAAGAGGGGCACTCCTTACCAGTCCAACGACCAGTCTACTTCATCAGTGAAGTACTCTCAGACACCAAGACAAGATACCCTCAGATGCAGAAGTTGCTATACGCCGTGGTGCTGGCACAAAGAAAGCTCCGACACTACTTCCTGGCACACCCGGTCACGGTGGTATCGGCGTTCCCCCCTCGGGAAATTATAAACAACAAAGAAGCCACATGGAGGGTAGCCAAGTGGGCGGTAGAGCTCATGCGCGAAGTTGACATATGCCCCACGTAAGGCCATCAAATCTCGGGTCCTCGCCCGACCGTTGCGGAATGGGCCAGATACCCAAGCGCCCTCGGCACCAATCCAAGCGGAATCTTTGGACGATGTTCTTTGATGGGTCCCTTATGAAGACGGGAGGCGAGGGCAGGCCTACTCTTCATCTCACCCCTCGGGGTTCACATAAGGTATGCAATCAGGCTGCATTTCTAGGCCTCGAATAATGTAGCAGAATATGAAGCACTTTGGTCAATGGACTCCGCGCCAGCGGTGGACCTCGGAATCCGGCGCACGGAAACAAGGGGAGACTCCGGCTCGTGGTGGATCAAGTGATGAAGGCCTTGGCCTACCACGATCCCAAAATGGAAGCATATTGCCGAGGAGGTAAGAAAGTGGAAGACGAGGTTCCATGGCACGGAACATCGGCACACTCAAGGAGGTACAATGAGGCGGCCAGACGAGCTCGCAAATGTTGCATCTACACGGGCCGCGGTGCCCCAAATATCCCGGCGCTAGACCTCTACAAACCCTCCATCAAGTACCAAGACGGGGAGACTCCCTCGGGGTTTACCCAACCCCTCGGGGGGCTACGGAACCCCTCGAGAAATCGGGGAACAAAACTCGGGGAAGGGGTCCCTCGGGAAGCAATCCAACAACGGCCCCGAGAGGCCATGCAAGTTGATGAGGAAACACAAGATTGGCGGCTACCTCGATAAACTATCGACACGAGAAGAGCTACGAGAGGACAAGACCGAAGCAAGACGGATAGCTCGGCGGGCCAAGTCCTTTTGCGATGATTGGGGACGAACAAGAACTATACAAAAGGGGGGCCTCGGGAATATTCCAAAGGTGCATCTCGGGGAGCAAGGCAAAGGAGCTGGCGATAGATACCCATGGGGAGAGTGCGGGCACCATGCGCTCCCACGCACCCTAGTGGGAAAGGTGTTGGGACAAGGCTTCTCTTGGCCGACGGTAGTTCAAGACGCAAATCATATAGTCCGAACACGCAAAGGTTGCGGTACTATGCCCACAAGACTCATCTCCCGGCCACAGGCTCTACAAACCATCCCAATCACTTGGCCGTTCGCAGTATGGGGACTGGATATGATCGGACCCCTCAAGAAAGCGCTCGGGGGCTACACCCATGTGCTGGTTGCGATAGACAAGTTCTCTAAGTGGATTGAAGCCCGACCGGTTGTCACCCCTCGGACGAAGAAATAGTAAGGTTATTCGAAGATCTGCTTTCAAGGTTTGGTGTCCCAAATTCAATCATCACGGACAATGGAACCAACTTTATTGGGAAGAAGTTCCTAGCCTTGCGAAGATTACAACATCGGGGTAGTGTCGTCGGTTTTTACGGCGATAGTCTAAAGCTGGGGTATGCCCCGGCTAGTAGATTGGCGGTTAGGGATGTGCTAGGCGGCTAACGAGGCGTTAAGCGAGCGAGGCGAAGGACAAAACACACGGGTTTTACCCAGGGTTCGGCCGCCTTGATGCGGTAAAACCTACGTCTGCTTAGTTGTATTGATTGATTGAGAATCAAGATGGTCCCTCGGGGGATCCCTGCTCACCTTATATAGTCCGGGGAGCAGGGTTACAGGTCGGATCCGGTCCGACAAGAGCTATCGACGGTTACAATAGGAAAGTATATAGTGATTATGATTGAGCTATACTAGGAAACTATCTTGGCGACCAAGTTTAGGCGTGATTTCCGATAATTGCGGTCTTCTAACGCCAAGGGCTTCAATCCGCCGTCTGGGCGGCCCGAGAGGCCTAACCCAAAGTGACCCGTGAGGGGATAGGGGTTCATCCCCACGGCTAGTCCTCGAGCGCATTTGTATCTTTGTAGGTGAAGGAGTCTTGGCGTTCGATCATCGGGGAGGTGTTGTCGACGACCGATCTTAAATGCGGTGTCGACCGGACTAGTTAAACGCCGACTAGCCTAGGGATAGTTCTCGACCGGCCGCTTGTATTCCTATGGCATCTTTCCATTGCTTCCGACCGATCTAGTCTTGACGAATCCGCTGTTGGATCTTTGGGTGCTCCAATGAAAAAATCTTTTTCTTTACGCGAAGTGTGCCCACGTATAGTGGAAAAACTCTTGTAGAGATGGAAATGTAAAAAATGAGCACGATTCACCGTAGGTGAAGTGTGCCCACTTAGTCCCCGAGCCTAGGAGTAGGTGAGTAATCACATCTTGCTAGGGTCACAAGAAAAAATGTGAGCAAAAAGTCCCCGAGTAATCGTAAAACCTAATCGGGCGCAAAAAAGACCAAACTCAAAGATGGAGCCCGTGCGAGGAGTCCCCGAGCACCGTATGTCCGCGGGGACGTAGGGTGCCAATGCACCATGCATGGGCCATGGTGCGTATAGTACCAAACCGAGGAGAATATCCCGGCCACGTCGAAGGCGGGGAGATTTCAATAGCCCGGGTTTTAAGGGGAGGCAAAATGGAAAATCTGTATACCCGGGATATTGATGAAGCCGTCAAGAAGATTGGGCTGCTTTCGTGTCCCAAAAAATCTACACGGCAGACATCCGGTCAATTAATATCCCGGATCTTGTAGGATAACAAATCGGCCGCGAGAATCGAGGGGATAGGACGCTGCGTGGCGGCGCCACAACACAAGACTTAGAAAGGGTAATGATGGTAAGCGACGCCGCCGCTGCCGCACGCACTCAACCCGGGGAAATGGGGAGGGCGGGCGGGAGCGCGCATGGTTGCCCATGCATTAACCCTAAGGGCGGTCGGGACTATAAATATCGGGCGCCCGCCACCTCGTTTCATTCGCCAGGAGCCCCCTTCATCTTCTCGAGCCCTCCGTCTTCATCCCGCTGGGCAGCACCAGCTAGGGTTTATGGCCGCCCCGGCTCATCGCATCTGCATCGACCGACCACCGATCGTAAGAGTAAAGTACCTCGTAGATCTGTTGATTCGCCGTCTTTTGAGCCCCAATGTAGTCGATTTGGGCGTGGATTTGAACCGTTTTGATTCGCCGACACTGTTCATGTTCTTGAAATACAGAATCGATTGAGGTGGGATGGATCGTCGCGGTCGCGGAGGTCGCCAGGGCCGTGGTGTAGGCGCCGCTAGAGGGCGTGGGCGGATCCGGGCGTACCCGGGCAGGGGGCGCCGCCGCGGACGCGATGGCGAGACCGTGCCGCTTGCGATGGCAAATCCGTAATCCGGATGGATAGGAGTGGCCAAGCTCGCTGTCCACCACGGGGATGGTGAGGGAGCCGGGTGGACGCCCGCGTGTTGCCGGAGAGGGTCATCGCCGGTTGGAGGGTGCGGAGGCGGAGCCGTACCCCATGCCGTAGACGGATGAGGTGGTGGTGTTCGAGAGCCACTTCGGGCGCGGCTTTGGGATGCCGGCGCACCCTTTCTTTGGAGCTCCTCACGCTCTACGGACTCCCGGCTCGCCACGCGCCCGAACGCCATCCTCGACATCGCCATCTTCATCACCCTTTGTGAGTGTTGCCTCGGCATTCTTCCCAACCTTAGCCTTTGTGGAAATACTTCTTCTTTGTGGGGATGAAGGGAGATTCGGGTCGCTGGTGGCCGGTGGCGTGTTTGTGAAGCTCCGGGGCAAACTGGGCAAGTCGGATTTCCCTCAACCCGCTACCAACGAATGTGGCATTTGGTATCTGCGGTGGTTTTACCCGCCGTGATCGGAGGTGCCAATTCCGGCCGATCCCACCGTGTTCGGTGAGACGAGCAAGCTGGAATGAAAGAGCCCGCGACGCCGACATGCAGCGGCGTGAGGGAGCTGGCTGGCTATGATTGATGATCTTCATGTGGACGGCATCGACCTTGCTCACGATGTTCGTGGAGCGCCGGATCCAGCCGCAAAACGGAGGATCACCCCGGTTCAAAGACAGGGCTGAATGATCCCACCCGCGATGTCTCGGCGGAGTTCCGTCGCCGAAGTCCGGGATCGGGTGGCTAAAATCCTGGCCGACGGCCGGGGTACCGCATGATCGCGCTGGTGTCCACCTTTCGGGACGGGAACCCGCCGCCGGTAAGTGTAGTCCGGATGAGATTGATGTGCATTGCTATAGATTGCAACTATCTTTCCGGCCGATGATTGTTGCAGATTCATGGGATGACGCGTAGCAGGTACTTCAACCTGTCACCCGAGGAGGCTGCCGTCGTTCGCGCCACGCTCGCAGAACGCTGCATCGTCCCGTGCCCCCCCCTTAGCAAAGACATGGGAGATGCCCGGCAGGGGCGGCGAGAGTGCTCGAGCCCGTGCAAGCGCCCCTAGAGAAGGAGGCGTCGGCCGGAAGTCACCGGAAGAAGGTGGCCAGTGGGGCGACCGCCCGTCGTGAAGCTAAAACACCTATATGATGGCGATTTCCTTCTGGCGATGAAGAACTTCGAGCCTTTGTTGAATCAACCGCTTTTGTAAGTATCCCTCGATCGTTATCCGGCCCCGGGTAAGGTTGTGTTGATTGATCGTCACTCTATATGTAAAGAACGGCAAGTGTAGGAGAGAGAACACCAAGTGCACCCGGTCGATCCACCAAGGGCACCACCGGGCCACATGGTGATGTATCCGCGCCACGGAGTGGAGGAGGCGCGATGGTGGCAGCTCGGGAGGTCGCCTTCGTGGTCTCGCGCTTTGCCAACGTGTAAGTGCACTTGCGTTGATCGTGATCACACATGTTGTCGATGTGGGTATGTGTGAATCATCTTTGTTGGTGCGGGGCCCATGGTTCCGGGTTCCGATCACCGTGGACGCCCGGCCCGCGGGCGAGCCGGCAGACCGGAGCAACCTCGGGGAGCGCTGAGCGAGCAATGCGGCCGAAGACGCTCCAGCGCCGGCGGCGCCCAAGAGATAGCCGGTACGGGTGCACCAAGAGCCCGGTCGGCGTCGCTGCGAGCCGGTGGTGCCAATGCCGGCTGCGCCCTTGGTCAATCGCCTTTGAATCCCCCCCCGGACTACATCCAAGTCGAGGGCGATGATCGAGGAGATGGAGGAAGCCGAAGGCTGGTACGAGGCGCGCAGAGGACCCGGTGCCGAGGTAGAGCAAGGCGGCTCGAGGTTGAAGAGGAGGACGAGCCGACCCGCATAGCCCGCCAAGTGGAGGAGGGAGCCGGCCGCTGCGGCGTAAGTACTCGGCCACCCTGTGTTTTGCATTGTGATTTTGCCATGCACACCATGTGATTGCATGTCGTCGTATAGCATATCGAGGAACGAAGAAATTCGCCTTCAAGGCGAAGAGTTGGAGGAGTGCCGAGGCGCCTTGTTTGAGGCCGACGGTGCGGGATGAGCTCACCGCTGGGCGCGACCGTCTCGTCGAAGAACGGCGGTGCTTGCGGTCGAGAGGACCACCGCTGGCCGGCAATGGCGTGCGCAGCGGCCGCGCCTTTGCACAAGAAAGGGCGGCGGCCGCTGATCGTGAAGTCTTGGAGGTTGAGCGAACCCGTGCGGATCGCGGCGGCTCGGATTGCCGAGGGGAGGGTAAGGCCCGGAAGAGGAACGCCAGACTAGCCGCCGACCGCAAGCGCTGGAGGAGGAGCGTGTCGAACTCATCGCTCAGGAGCAGCGGACATGCCACGACGCCCAGACCCAAGTACTTGGTATGTATGATGAGTTTCTGAAGATATCTTTGCAAGAGAGGTTAGTGACAAAAACGACTAAAATGATGGATATATGATACCTTGCAGAGTACGGCGCGTGTTGAAACCTGCAGCAGCGGCTCGTGATGGCGAACCGGTGACGGATGAGCTGCGCGGAGCTCCGGAATACCACCGCCGATCGTGACGGTATGCCATTTGACCGCTGAAGAAAGACCTGCTCAAAAAAGTATTTGAACGAGTTTTGCTGATCTTACCATTTATATATTGTCGGCCGCGCGTGCGGCCTCCGATTATCGGATTCGTGATGCGGAGGTCGGTATGCTCTGTGGAAGAGTCGCACGCAAAGTCTCACGCAAAGGCGTCGGGCCAATCCTCGGCGCCATCCATGGCTATCGCGGTTGGCGGGGCCAATCCGGAGGAAGCGCCGCCCGGCAGCGTCGAACGTGGAAGCGGCGCGGCGGGCGGCGGCGGGGCGAACTTCATGGGTTCACCCGCCGAGGCCATTTTCGCGACACGGCTCGAACGCTCGGCGGTGGCGCGCTCCCATCATCCCGGGTGCGGTTTCGGCGGCGTCGCCTGGGCTCGCTTTTCGGGGCGACGGAGGCGAGGTGCTCTAAACCTGCGAGGAGGGCGACGAGGGCGGCGACAACACTGGCGGCGAGATGAACCCACTCGTGAGTACATTAGAGTTAAAGTCACGGGTGAAGTTGCCCCGGGCATGATACTTTGCTTCTTTTGGCCGTAGCAAGAAAGCGAGTTAGTGAAAAAGCGATTGAAAAACACACGAGATTTTAGCGAGCCACGCCGGGATGTGGGTGACATAATTAGCTTAATACTTTGTTTTTATCGCACAATCATTTTAGCATGCATATGATTATGGTAGGCGATGAAGTTTAGGCGTAGGCGAAAAAAAAAGGGGTCACTTATGGTAGACGCCGGTCCTAGCCTTACTTGGCCGGTATAGCGCGGCAAAGGAGGCGCGATGCTCGGGCAAGCTATTGGGCTGTGCGACTACGCTAAGGAGTCATCACGCGATCGTCGTCTATGCGCGGGAGTACACCGATCACACATCTTGCGAAAGCGACCAAATGCGAGAGATGGCTCTAGGGGTCCAGTGACTTAAGAGTGTAGTCGAGCATGGAAATAAATTATTTACGTCGGTCGAAAGAAAATATAACCATGTCAACATACTCCAATAAACTTTTATTAATGTAATGCCGAAAGTAAAAAATGATACAAGGCGGCTTACGGAGAGTCCCCGAGTTATGGGAAAAAACGTCGTAGATGCTTTCGATGTTCGGGGAGTTGGGAATGTCGATGTCCTCCATAGTTGTCAATCGATACGCTCTGGCGGGTAACCTCTTTAACTTTGAAAGGGCCTTCCCAATGAGATCCCAACTTGTGAACACTCTTCTTCCTTGAAGGACAGTCGCCAACCGCAAAAGGCTCTTCAGCGTACATTGCGATTGTAATATCTTGAACGCCCTCGAGGTATTTAGCATTCAGCGTGCGGCATTGCGGCGGGTTTCCTCAGCCGCGACGAGCTCATCTTCTCAAGTAGCGTCCGAAGTTTCTTCATTATAATTTCGACACGAGGAGAGCGAAAGGCGATGTCGGCGGGAGGCGCCGAACCAAACACCATGAAGTATGGGGAAACACACTTGTCTGCTGGAAATTTGAGTTGAGTCCCGGACAACGGCGGCGGCTCTTTAAGCCATCGACCGGGGTATTTCCCATCTGGGCGGAAGAGTGGCTTCGCAATGCTTCTAATATCATCTTTGTTTGCTCGCTCGGCTGCCCCTGTTAGCACGAGGATGGGCGGCAGACACATATTTCACCGGATACCTTTTGTCGCCCGCAATAATCCCAAAAATGGCTGCCGATAAATGTCTTTGCCAAGATGCGTGATGATGGAATTTGGGATACCCGGCGATGGACCACCTCATCTAACATCTCAACGGCCTTGTCTTTGGTTGGCGTCGACGAGGAAGATATTCAATCCACTTGGAGAACTTATCGACCATGACAAAGATCCACTTGAAGCGCCGAGGGGCTGCTTTGAAGGGCCCGATGGCGTCAAGTCCCGGCATGAGAAAGGCCATCTTTGCGGTATAAATACGGAGCTCATGTCTTTGGCACATGCGTGCATTTCGCAAAAAGAATTGACATTTGGTGCAATGCCGTACCAAGTGTTACGCATCGGCAACCGCCGTCGGCGGTAAAATCCTGCACGGAACGCCTTGGCGACCAAAGTGCGAGAGGCGCGCATGATTGCCGCGAGATCCGCCATGGATTTCGTCGGCGGCTTTATACCATCTTCTTCGGAGATGCGCCTGCGCAGGACCCGGTCTCCTATACTCTTCGCATAAGGAAACCGTCGACTAGGGCGTAATTCTTGCTGCGGATGAGGCGGCTCTTGCTTTTGCTCTGTCGGTCCTCGAGGGGCGAGATCCCTGCGAGATATTTAATTATCGGGACCCGCCGGTCTTCGTCGACGGAGTTGGATAGCGTGGCGACAATGTGCTTTCGGTGTCTCGAGTGGAGGGCCGGCGCGGGATCAGCGATGGTTGGTTTCCACAGATCTTGACGAAGGCGCTGCCGGTATCTTTGCGAGAAGAGCCAAGCTTGGAAAGTTCATCGGCGGCTTGGTTGTAATCGAACCACATGATCAAAGCGTGCCCGTAGAACTTGCCCTCCAATTTTCTTATAGCTGCCACATACGGCGTCCATCTTCTCACTCTTGCAATCCCAATCTTTGTTGGCTTGCTTGATTACCAATGCCGAGTCACCAAATACCGCGGTCGGCGAATCCCAAAATTTGGGCGACAATACGGAGGCCGTGAAGGGCGGCCTCATATTCAATCTTATTAGGGAAGTGGATCAGGAGAACATGCCGGAGCGTATCCTCGGAGGCGATATGATGTAGACGCCCGCCCCGGCCCATGGATGTTGAGGGAACCGTCGAAGGACATCGTCCGGCGCTCTCGGTGGTGTCTTCGAGGGAGTCTCGGATCCGTCCACTTCGCAAAGCGAAATCCGCCAATGCTTGCGACTTGATGGTGCTCCTATTCTTGTATTCAATGGTGAGCGGTGAGCTCGATTGCCCACTTGCATATCGACCATTGGCATCCTTATTCGCGGGGGCGTCGCCCAATGGTAGTCCGACACCCGCGGTGATCGGGTGAAGGTGAAAGTAGTGGCGCGGCTTGCGGGGCGTGATGAGAATTCCATAGAGCAATTTCTATATATGTAGGTACCTTTGTTTGGAGTCGTTCGGTACCTCGCTACGAAGTAGACCGGCCGTTGGGCCGGGGTATACATGCCCTTCCTCCGCGCTCGACAACCAAGGCGGTACTAACCACCCGGTTGGTATTTGCGATGTAAAAGCGATATCGTCTCGCCTCGTTCGGGGCCACCGACACGGAGGCGTGGTAAACTTCTTGAAGCCGTTGAAGGCCTCTTGAGCCTCGTTGGTCCACTGAAAGCTTCTCTCTGCGAAGGAGTTTGAAGAAACGGCAATCCCTTTTCACCGAGCGTGCGGCCAAGCGGCTAAGTGCCGCCATGCATCGATCGGTTTACGGACATCTTTGGCGTTTTTGGGGCGGTTTCATCCGCATGATGGCGCCGATTTTCTCGGGTTTGGCTCGATGCCATGCACGCTAACGATGTTGCCGAGCAGATTACGGAGGGGCGCCAAAAACACACTTTCCCGGATTAAGTTTCCATTGGTACTCGTTTAGCTTGGCGAAGACCCTTGCAAGATCGTCGACGGGGAGAGGGCGCTGCGGGTCTTCACCACGGCGTCGTCGGCGTAAGCCCTGGCGAGGTCGGGGATAAGATTCCCTAAAGCGGCCCTGTATAGCCCCCGGTAGGTGGCTCCGGCGTTCTTGAGCCCGAGCGACATGGTAGTGTAGCGGTGGCGCCAAATGGAGTGATGAAGGAAGTCTTCTCCCGGTCTTCGACCGCGAGGGCAATCGATGATAGCCCGAGTAGCAATCGAGGGGAAGCTAAGTAGCTCGCAACTGCGGTGGAGTCGACAACTTTGGTCGATACGCGGGAGACCAAAAGGGTCTTTAGGGCAAGCCCTATTGAGATCGGTATAATCAGCGCACATCCTCCATTCATTATTCTTCTTTCTTACAAGAACCGGGTTAGCTACCCGATCACGGATGATACACTTCGCGAATAAAGCGGCCGGCTAACAATCTAGTTACTTACGCTTTAATGGCGGCAGATTTTTTCTTTATTAAAGCGGCGTATTTTCTGGGCGCGCGGCTTGGGCCGTCGGCTTGACTGCGTGGCGGTGCTTCGATCCGGCTCGAGGTACTCAGGGCATATCGGCGGGTTTTCAGCGAAAATGCTCACGTTATCCTCGGGAACGGACGGCGGCGTCTTCCTATTTCGGGTCAAGGTTCACGCCTATCTTGGTCGTCTTGGGCGCATCGCCCTCCACCGGTGGATGTCTTTAGTGTCCGGCGGCTTGGTGGTCTTCTTTGTCCGCTCCTCCTCGGGTATCTCGAGGTCGGAGGGTTCGGCTTCTTCAGCGTTCTTGATGACCTCCTCTGTCGTATCGGCGGAGGATGAACTCCCGCTTGTCGAGGCCCTCCTTTTCGCGGACATAGGCCATGTGTGCGTTGGCCCGGCATGTGAGGACCCCCTTCTCGGTGGGGATCTTGAGGGCGAGGTAGCCATAGTGCGGGACCGCCATGAGCTGGTCAATCGGGCCACCCGATGATGGCGTGGTACGATGACTCGAAGTCGGCGGCGACGAAATTCATGTCTCGGATGCGATGGTGCTTAGCGTCACCGAACTGCACACGAAGCGTCACCTGCCGAGAGGGGTTGGCGACTCTCGGGAGGATTCCCTAGAATGGGTGCTCGTATGGCTTGAGGTCGTCCTTTGTAATGTCCAATGCCCGAGTTTGCATGCCGGGGCGCTCCCTCCATCGATGAGGACCTTCTCGGCCTTGGGCGCCCGATCACGGGTCGAGGGCGAGTGGGAATCACCCAGGGGTATGGGTTGTTGCACCACTTGGTCATCGCGGCGAGAAGGTTATGACCCGCTCGGAGAAGGTAGGCCATATCGGGTCCGTGACCCCCTCGCTAAAGTCTTTGGCCCGGTCCAGGACATTACGAGCGGAGATCTTGCGATCCGTCCCACCTCGCGGCCGTAGTGTCGCCCATGATCATGTGAATGGCGCCGTCTTCGGCCGCGATAGCGGTGCACGGGATCGGCGTCCTCGTCGGGGGTCCTCCTCACGGTTGTTACGGACAACCTTGGGCGCTTCCCGGCTGCTCGTCGGTAATCTTGAGCTTTTTGCGTTCGCTCTCATACTCGGCATTGAAGTGCCGACACTCCTTCGAACTATGGTTCAAGTCCGGTCTCGGGGGCACTTGCCGTGTAGAAGCTTTTTGGATCGGATCTCGCCCGGTTGAGCGTCTTCTTCTTACCACCGGTCTTGGCGTTGTTGACGCCCACCTCCCGACGGTTCCGATCCACGGCGGCGCTTCGCGATAGTTGCCGCGACCCTCTTCCGGCGACTCACGTCGCGGGGAGTCGTCGAGCGGCGGTTATCGTGATGCTCGTCGGCGCCGCTTATCGTCCGCGGGAGCGTCGCGGCGGGGGAATGCTCTCGCGAGGGCGAGTAGCGTAATCTTTGTGGAAGCGTACTCGGCCTCATCTTGCCGGCGAACCTCTGCGCCCACATCCGGCCGGTTTGGACATGGTTGTGGTTTTGGACCTGTGGAGCTTCTTCCGCGGCTCTTGGGCTCTGCGGCGTTACCGTGGAGACAAGGCCCTTGGTGAATGCGCCCGGCGCACTCCTCGTCGGTGATATCCGGGATCGTCGGGCGCACCTCGGAAAAAGCGGCGGATGTACTCCCGGGTGGCTCGTTGCGCCCGCGCAACCTCTCAGTCATACTTTGTACCCGATTGTTTACCACGTGGACTTGTAGGTGCGATGAAGATATCCTTGGCGTCTTGCCACGTCACGTAGTCTCCCTTCCGGGGGAGGGCCGGGAGCCGGCGATTGGCGCTGGTCGAGGCGATCGGGGAAGTAGTTCGCCATAACGTCCTCCCGCCTCGGCCGTCGATTGCGATCTCGTAAATCATGACCCGGGCCTCGGGATCTTGGTCGCCGGAGTGCCGAGAGGGCGTTAGTGCCTTTGAAGCCCGGAGGCCATCGAACCCGGAGGAGATCCGGGTGGTAGGGCCGGATCGTAGTGATCGTGAGGTTCCGTTGGGTTCCGTACAGCATGTTGTACTCTTCACGTCGTTGAACCTCGGCGTCTTCGCGAGCTGGCGGGTGGCGGTGATCGCGATAGCGAGCATCTCGGGCAATCTCCATGCTGCTACGGTCGGGGCGGTTTTTTGATCTGGGGGGGGACGCGGGGGTGGTTGTCCACCGCGCCACCGGCCGGGCACCGCGCACTACCCCCCGCCCGCTGGCGACCGTCTTGGCCTGTGTTTC
Source organism: Hyparrhenia diplandra (assembly GCA_015847255.1). Classification (NCBI taxonomy): domain Eukaryota; kingdom Viridiplantae; phylum Streptophyta; class Magnoliopsida; order Poales; family Poaceae; genus Hyparrhenia; species Hyparrhenia diplandra. The sequence continues at coordinate 64,436 of JADLZK010006538.1, forward strand.
GCCGCCGGCTGTGTCTGCTGCACCGGGCGCCCCGTCGCGTTCTTTGGGATTGGTTTGCCCCCTTGGAATGGAGGGCGCCTCTTCCTCGCCTTGGTGTTCGCGACTCCTCTGGCGATGGCGCCGGACGGGATGGCCGGCGTGAGGGTGCGAGCGAACCCGAGGCGGGTTGAGGGCGAGCGTGGTGGCGTAGATGTATCCCCGGGCGTCTTCTATTGTGGCGTTCTCCCGCGGCGGGAGAGCCGCCGTCGTGGTGATGTTACGTTACGGCATCTTGTGAACCGGGATTCTGCCACCTCGTCAGCGAGATTGTAGATTAGGGGAGAGTCCCGGGCTGGCGGGAAGCCCCGGCGGTACCGCCGGGTGAGCACGGCGGCGGCGTCTTTGCTCCGTTTGCCGGCGCGCTCGATCAGCGTTGCGTCCCTCCCGGCAGCGCGGGAGCTCCTCGGTTTCCCCCTCAAGGGGCGTCGGGTCCTCGGCCCGACGAAGATCCCTCCGCCCACAGGTCTCCAGAAGCGGCACCTGGTCAGTGAACAGCGGGGAGTCTTGGCCGATCTCCGGCTCATCGGGTCTGGAGCACGGTAGTAGTGGCATCGGACGAAGTCGGGGAGGCGATACGGCCATCCGCGGAGCTCAGTACTCTCCTCGGCGCCCTCGGGATCGGAGAGAGCTTAGCCATGCAGATGTGGTCGTGGCGTTGTCGGCGAGGCACCTCGCGATGCGTAGGTGCGTCGATGAAGTCGTAGGGTCCGGGGGCGGCCCTCCGACCGGCCCCGAGCCCGGGCGCTTGTCCACTGCGGATGATGAGAAGTGGACAACCCGGCCCTCGGGAGTTGAAGTGACGACCGGACCACGGCCGAGGGGGAAGATGGCCCTCGACCGGATCTGTTTCTCCCGGAGGAGTGTCGGGTGGCAGGTGTCATGGTCGATGTTGTTCTGTTGGCGAGAGAGCGACATGGTCGAATCAACAAAGGGCAAGACTCACTCCTTACCGATCTTGAGCTTGTGAAAGTCGCCCGAGTAGATTGTCGGCGTCGTGGAGCGCGCCGCGTGTGCGGCCGCGAACGGATGGGTGAGCCTAATCGGGGGGCGGCGGCTGGCTCCAAAGTTGATGTCGGTGCCGATGCGGTAGCGATTCTGCGGCCGAGTGGATCTGAACCGGCGCGAGTCGTTGGCGCCGGCGTGGCGCCGTTGTTCGAGCACAGCGGCGTCCCGGGTGGATGTCTTCCATCGGGTCGGCCGCCATGGAGTCGGGAAGATCACCATCTTGTTAGCCATGGCGTCTTCGTGCACACACCCTACCTGGCGCGCCAAGCGTCGTCGGTTTTACCGGCGATAGTCTAAGCAGGGGGTATTCCGGCTAGTAGATTGGCGGTTAGGGATGTGCTAGGCGACTAACGAGGCGTTAAGCGAAACGGCGAAGGACAAAACACACGCGGGTTTTACCGGGTTCGGCCGCCTTAATGGCGTAAAACCTACGTCCTGCTTAGTTGTATTGATTGATTGAGAATCAGATGGTCCCTCGGGGGATCCCTGCTCACCTTATATAGTCCGGGGAGCAGGGTTACAGGTCGGATCCGGTCCGACAAGAGCTATCCTGATCGGTTACAATAGGAAAGTATATAGTGATTATGATTGAGCTATACTAGGAAACTATCTTGGCGACCAAGTTTAGGCCATGATCTCCGATAATTGCGGTCTTCTAATGCCAAGGGCTTCAATCCGCCGTCTGGGCGGCCCGAGAGCCTAACCCAAAGTGACCCATGAGGCGATAGGGGTTCATCCCCGCGGTAGACTGCAGTGCGGTGGCACACCCAAAAACCAACGGTCAAGTAGAAGAGCCAATGGCATGATCTTGAAAGGCCTCAAGCCAAGAATCTTCAACAAGCTCGGTCGGTATGGCAAAAGGTGGTACCAAGAGCTACCATCCGTTCTATGGAGCTTAAGAACGACAAAAGAGCGGGGCAAGCGGGATTCACACCTTTTTTCTTGGTCTATGGGTAGAGGCCATACTCCCTTCGGATATAGAGTATGGATCCCCAAGGCTTCGCACCTACACGAACAAGGCAACCATAAGGCCGGGGGGAGGACTCATTGGATCGGTTGGAAGAAGCAAGAGATGTAGCAACGATACATTCAACTTCGCTACCTGCTTGATCCTTTCGGGCGATACCACACGCCGAAGATTGAAACCCGAGGCTTCCAAGTCAATGATCGTGTTAAAGCGAGAAGGGACGGTCGAGCGACACAAACGAGCACCCCCATGGGGGCGCCATACTTCATCGTTGAAGTCCTCAAGCGGGACTTACAAGCTCAAAAGCGAGAAGGGTGAAGTCTACTCCAATGCTTGGAATATAGAACAACTTAGCCGGTTCTACCCTTAGAACCAAGAAATATGCCTTGTAAATACACGTCTAGTACAAAAGCAATAAAGAGTATCTTCTTCTCCAAAAAGCTTTGAGTTAAAGTGTTCTCTTAGGAAGGTTTTTGTCTTAAACCACTACAAAGACAAAAACCTCCCTCGGGGGCTGGGAGGGGGAACCCCTCCCCTTGTAACTTGATCCCTCGAAATCTTTACTCGGAAAAAATACAAGTGCTTCAAAAAAACTCTTTTTCGCTTATATTGCGGCTTAAAAATCACCACGAGCCTTCCGTGGAAATTCTGGAGCGAGGCAAAAGAGGCTCAAGGACCATCCCGAGGGGGTATCCATAGCGAAACAACTTCGGGGAAAGAAAGATTACAAAGTAACTCGAGCGAATACTTAAGCTAGATAAAAGCGAAGGAGTAACACGTTTACGGAGCATCAAATACAAAGGCCACTCGGGCCGCCCGATTTGAAACTTCTATTGAAGAGGCTACGGGCCTTGAACATTCTCGATCCGGCGTCGGTGTAGAAGGCTGGGGATGAAGGCACTTATTTGAGGTACTCATCTCTTCATCACCCTCCCTCGGGATATTCGTAAAAGCATCCTCGGACGGCGCCTCCATAGGCTCCGGGGGGCTGCTTCATATCCCGACTCTCTGGTGAAAAGCAGGGGCAACAACCGTCTTCAAAATGGGTGGCCAACACGCTGCTTGGGACCTTACGCGGCGTGGGCAGCGGCAACCTTCTCTTCGTCGTCACTCTCATCGGCGGTCTCCTCCTCATTGTCGTTATGACCCGGGAAGAAGGCTTTGGAGAGGATCTCAAGGGTTTCGTCCGACGCGGGGAGAAGTGTGAACACATCAACTGCGAGGCAACATCTCATCCCATTACGGAATGCGCCCCGAATCTCGCCTCGGACATACCCCAGGGGCACTCGGCCGGCTCGAGCGAAGGTACCCGACACGGATCGGAGGCCCGAACCGGCGGATGTGGTCGATGCGACCTCCTCCAACTCCTTGCGCGAGCTCTCCTCGGCATTGAGGCATTGGGACATATTGGTGGCGGCTTCTACGCCTGCGCGCCCGACTTCTCCGCCTCTGCGGGGAAAGAAAACGAGGTCAAAAGCCATAGCGAGAAGAGTCGATCCTTTAGATGCAACGAGAATCAAAGAAATCATACCTTCCCACATCTTCCTCCATTTGAGCATTTCATTATGCTCGTTGACGGAACAAATTCGGACCAGCTCTGCGTCCTTTTTCACCGAGTCCACCTCGTTTGCAGTTCCTCCACCCGAGTGTTGGGGAATTGGCCATCTCGGCTTTTTTGGCCTCCTCTCGAGCTCGGTCGGCGCTCATCGCGAGCTTCCTCCAGCGGCCGAGGGGATTCGACCCGGCCTTCCTCACGATCCACGGATGCTGATCGGCGTCGACTTTCGCCTTAGTTGCCATGGATTTGGTCGTCTCGGTTCCATCGTCAAGAATCGAAATCGACTCTCCCGCCTAGTGATGAGCTCGGTGAGATGGGTTACCTCCCTCTTTGACTCGCAGCGGCTCGGCCTGGTTTTGTCTAAGAGCATTCCAACCCATGACATTCCTCCTCAACAACTCGATTTCTCGAGCACATCTCTTCAAACTCAAAAAAACGCAAACCCCCAAAGCACCTCGGGGAATCAAAAGAAAAAAGAAAACGAGAAATGAGGCACGAAAAGCAGGAATAAGGGAAAAAGCCACATACCTCATCGGCTTGAGGCGGTTGGTGGCGCAAGGTCGGCCAATCTTCTCCCGACCCTCGGGCGCCCACCTCTTGATACGGTCATACTACGCCGGGCGGCAACCTCCGGGGCGATCGTGTATCACCATTGCGGGGCACCTCCCCCGGCGACCTCCATGCTCGACCGAGGGGCCGCCCCAAGCATGAGGGTCATTGGAAAAGGCACGTCCCATGAGTCCTCCCCATGCCGGGAAATTCGACCAAAAAAGTCGAGAGGGCCTTCACAACTCTCTCACGGCAATGCAAGATCAGAACTCCGGGACCCGAGGGGCCCCTCGAGACAAGGGGAGATACCCAAGTCGGAAGGGCGGTCAAATCGCCCGGTGATGCGCGCCGGAGGGGCGCCACGGGCGGCGGCAAGGCGTCGGCGGCGTCAAGCCCTCCTCTTGAGGGACTTCTCTAAGAGAATCTGAAAGCAGCGTCCCGTGACGAGGGGGGATCAAGGCCGGCGGCGGGGTCGGGCCTCGCGGTGCCCGTCACCCGGAATCCCCGAGCACACATAGCATTTTTAGAAACCAGATTTTCGTGATGACTACGAGTTGGCGGGGAAGAAGGAGAAGAAGCCGGCTCGGCGGGCACGGGGACCCTCCTTGGGCTGGATCGGTGCCACGGGAGATGACGATTCAACAAAGCGGGCGGGGGACGGGCCAAGACTAGCATCCACCAACGCATCGCCGGCCACCGCCCGAAGGGGGTCATGGGAGGAGGCGTCGGTGTCGGAGCTCTCTTTGTGACAACTGGCGGCTTTGACTGCGGAGGCTTGGCCTTTGGACTTGAGTTGCTTCCGAGGATGGAGAACGAGTGCCCGGAAACTCTCTTCCCGATAAAGGACACAAAAAAAATCAAAGACAACGGTGAGGACGGAAACAACCTAAGACAAATAGAGACGGAAGGACAACTCACGAGGGACTTTGGGGCAGCCTTCGGTGTGGCCTTGAACCAAGGCTGCAAGACTTGGGTACCGGCCGGCTCCCCGAGAAGCAGGCGGAGCCGGCCACTTGCCGTGTCGGGGTCGGAGCTCCCAATGGGGTCTCCGGCTCCCTCCCCGTTGCCTCGGGCTTAGGGGTGATTGATCATGTCACGGAGGCATCTTCGGGCTCGCCTGGATTACCTCAAAAGCCGGGAGAACTGGAGCGACGGCACGCGCACCCCCTTTGGGAGTTCCTCGCCACCGGCGGCCCGGTACTTAGCGTACTTCATTAGCTCGACGGCTCGGGGGGCCGGGACGGTGACCCCATTGCAGCGCCCCGGCGCGGGCGCGTCACTCTCCCCGAAGATGAGGCGGAGTCCGTCGGCAGGACTACGTTGACTTCGCCACGCATCCGGCGCTCACGCCGCCGATTGTTCAAAGCCACCTTCGCGGCCTTCTTCTCGCCGCCCGGGCCTTCCTCAACCGTTCGCGCTCGTTCGAGCACGGGTTAGCCTCCGTCGGGCCCTGGTCCTTGGCACCGGGGAACGAATCTTGTAATTCAATCTCCCTTGAACAAAGGAGGGAGATAGGACCCTAGGATCAAGCCTCGAAAGAAAGGAAAACCAAGACACACGATAATGAGCAAGCAAATCTTACCAAAGAAATGTATCAGGCTCGGGGCGCGTTGGGATCTACGGGGATTGTCTTAGGGGTCTTGTCACCCAAGAATACACGGACCCGGCGCCTCAAGGCCTCCGATAAGATCTCGAAAGGCCATCAGGGTGCCCGATAGGTTGGCCTCCCGTCATCTCCCAAAGGCGGAGGGGCTTTGCTGCGAAGGGAGGACTTGGCGAGAGAAAGCGGCCACAACTACCGCCGCATCAACATTGCGGTCCCGAAGCCTGCGAGATGGCGGCGCGAAGGCCGTCGGATGATGTTGCTCGGGTTGCGGCGGCCCGTAGCGCCCGGTGATTAGGCTTCACCCTTATCACGCTCGGTGTATGCGGGAAGCCCCTCTCCGTCGTTAGGAGATAGAACCACTCCTCTTGCCATCCCATGTTCGAGCCTGCAAGGCGAGAGGGAATGTATTCCTCCGTTCGGTTTATCCCCTTCTTATCGGGAGGGGCGGAGTTGGATAATACAAAGATCCGACCCGCCTTGCGCCGTCGCGGTGAGCACGGCGGCCGGTGCTTTCGGGGTATTCAACTCCGCCTTGAAAAACCACCTCGAGTTCCCAATGGGCGCAATCCCCAAGAAACCCTCGCGAGAGGGCCGCAAAAAATCGGCGCCTGAGCAATCTAGTTGGGGGCGATTTGATGGAGTTCGACGCCATACCAATGCGGGATCGCGCATGAACCGACTCGCCGGTACACCAAAGCCCCGCCGATGGTGATCCATCAAACTAACAACGCGTACCGGGACGGAGGCGTGGTTCCTCGTGAGATGCGTCGGGGAACCGGCCACTCGGCTCGCGCGCGTCATCCAACGGCGCGAGAAGACCGTCGATCCACCAACGGCGCAACCGCCTCGGTCACCGATGACCGCGGCCAAGGAAAGGATCGGAGGGAGTAGCTTCCTCCTCTCCCGACGCCATCTTCCCCTCTCCACAAAGCAACCACAACAGCCCGGAGCAACAATGGCAAGTAAGTGCGGCGCTTCTCGCTTTTCCTTATCACCTTCCTTCTCTATGATCTCTTCCCTCTACGCTTTGGGATGGCGAGGGGATACGAGGGACTAGCACTATGAAAGAGAGGCGAAAGGAAGCCGTGCGCTGTGTGTGAGTAGGCCAATTTATAAGAAATCAAGTATAATTCGCAGTGCGAGAAGCAATCGCGAGTCTACACTTGAGTCCATATAAACCCGGTATTTCCGGAAATCTCGAGTGATTTCAAACTCATCAACAATACAACCAAGATCGTTGAGCTCGGTAGTCCCAATCCGCGGGTATCTCAAAACAAATTCAATATATATTAATCGAGTGCGATGTACACATTTATTTCAAAATAATTGAGTGCGAGGAAGCAATAGCTCTCGAAAGCAAAATAGTTGTGCAATGAAATTAAAATAAAATAGATAGTGCCAACATGATATCACCCCCTGTAATAGCAAAGCGGGGAATTATGGAGGCTGCCATGCCTAGGCATTATTCTTCAACCAAACACATCACAAGCTGGATCAATTCATGCTAGGCGGAGTCACACCGCAACATCGGGAATTAACCCGTGAGTACTTAATTGTACTACGCAAGACTTACCCGTCTTAAACGAGAAAATAAGGAAAAGACTCCAAGGGGTATGCTTGGCTTTATCACGGAGGCTGGGTGACTCACATTTAATTTCGGAAAAAATAAGGTTGCTTGAGTGCGCCTACACATACTATTCAGGTTCTTCAAGTTAAAAGGTTATTATTATATACATAACCATAAGTCTTGTATAGTCAAGATTAAAACATATGCTCATCGATAAATAAATAACAGCATAAGTAACTTGATCAATATTTTAACATGGCGGCATGAACAAGATAACCATTATTGTGATATTAGACTACAATGCCGCGGAGATAGACGGGTTCTCACTTGCTCAGGGGAGATGGCAATTCGAATCGATTGCAAACCGCTAGCGAAATACCTGTCATACACTAGGTCTACTTAGCTAGAGTAGGCCTAATCACTTCAAGATGTTAGGGGCGTAAAGTCACCGGACACTGTCGGCAACCCCCTCCTCTCGAGCCACCAAGTGGCGGGCAAGCGAGTACGACCCCTCGTGCGCATCTTCTTGTGCCCGATTAACCTCACCAACCACGCCTGGGAGGGGCGTTAAGCGTGCGGTACCGGCCCCTAACATTCCCACAAGCCGTGGCTCACAGCCGGCGGAGCCTACTATATGAATAGGTGCGTTATACTTCCATTTGAAGCTTCCAACAAAGAGATTAGTCCTTAATCGATCGGATGGAAGACCACAATATCCATCAATCTAAACATGTTTTATTAACCGGTTTCTCGGCGACTTGTTAACCACCAGCGTGATTAACCGAACAACAATCGTCACAAGTGACCAGGAAATCCTTTGTCTCTTTGCAATCATCATAGCGAGCATTTATTTAACCTAGACTCCTAAATAGGGTAGGACAACAACTTCAGCAAGGATATACATGTGCATCAACGGTTTCAACCATATCCTACACTTAATGCAGCATTTAATAAAAGACTCAACAAATTAATTCGAGAAAGCATAGGAAAGTCGGCATGCACCGGGGCTTGCCTTGAGAAAAGTAGTAGGAAGAAGAAGTCGGGGGGCACTCGGGAAGCTTGAGTCGGGGTCCTCCTTCTCTGTGGGGTCTTTTTGGCTGCACTCGAGAGGCGGCGAAGGTTGACCTCCTGCTCCTTGATCTCCTCGAACTAACTCCTCCGATCGATATGCATGCATATGCGAGACCGATTAATAATACGAATGCACAGAGATAAACTTGCATATGAATGAACTAGAATGATGGATGAATGCATTATGATGAATGATACTAGTAAGTGGATATCTCTTACGTAGAAACACGATTATAACTACACAAGAAATCCTAATAACCTACATCAATCAAACACCCTATTTCACTATTCGAAAATGGCAGCTAAACATGCTGTTACTAAAACAGTCACCACGGGGAGTTCTATAACTCCAAATGCAGCAAACAAATACTCGTTGGAAAGCTAACAAAATTATCTACAAAACATTCAATACAACCCCGACCTGATTCTAACATCTACAGCCTTGGAAACAGCAAATACAGAGGCTCTGCTTTCAACCTACGGGCAACTTATGCGACACCTATAACATACAAGCGGTTTACGCCAAACTTCACCACACTTGACCAGCAAGCAAATAAGACCATAAAGCATCAAAAATAACCTACTGATCAACCCAGAAGATAAACTAAGTTACATGAAATGACATGCCTAATATTTACTACACATGCACACCATAAATCATATAAATGCTAGGAATAAAAATCTGCCAAACTGCCAAGGCTATCAAACTAGGCATACCAACAGATCCTATTCATGCCAAGAACACACAATAAAATTACCAATACACCTTACCCTACTATAAACATGTATTTCTAGTGCATTTCTATGCAACATAAATATGATAAATATGTAAACAGCTTAGAAAAAATCTACAAAATTACCAGAGCATCATACTGGACTAACATTACTACCATAAAAATTTCATGGCAAACTCATGCGTATACTTGTCCTACACAAAAATGGCAAGGTAACACTAAAACTAGGCATGAAAATACTTTTGTACTATGAAAAGTGTCGAACAATAGATTTCTGAGAATGACAAAGCTTCTAAAACCTATCAAAAAGCAAACATGCCAAGTATCACATCAAAACCCTAGTAATTATTTTTTCTATGAATTTCCTAAGAAAGCATGGTAAATAACACATAAATCAAAAATCACACTTTCATCACAGAACATGGCATATATGATATTTTTCCTGCACTCTACATGCAAAAACATGAACATTTCATATAGGAACCACTATTTTTATCATGCACCGAATTAGATATGCATTTATAAAGAAACATGGCATTTATAGCAATAAATCCAAATAAATATAAAGACTACCAGAAAATGCAAACTCATATTTTTTCTATCGTAGATCTATTCATAAGAATCACAGCAAAATTTGTCTCACTCAATTCCGAGCTAAAATGAGCAAGTTATGGATTTTCTAAGGCTTTGCGTATACAATTACGGAAAAAAGGAAAAACATAAAGAAAAAGGCGCCGCAGGCGGGGCCCGCGTGTCATAGACACAAAAGGGAGAGCGGCGGGTCGGCCGGATCTCGCCGGCGGTGATGTTTTCCGGCCGAACAGTACATGCATGGCGCTCTCGCGTTTTTCGGCGGGGCAGCGGCGAATGGACTCGAGCACGAGGTTTCGGACACCGAGCGACACAAAAGCACTATCGGTCGAAGCGGGTGGCGGCGGAAAGGGTTTGACGTAGCGCTTACTCGGGCGGCGGCGACGCGAAGGCAACCGGCGTTCGGTGAACTTCGCGGCGTGGGCTGGCGCGGTTGGTGGGTCGAGGCTCCGGCAGGCGCGAGGATGACGGAAGACGGAGAGAAGAGGCGGCGAGGCGAGTGGTGAAGCGCTCACGGCGGCCGTCGCGGCGGCTACGCCCGCGCCGGGATGGCTGGCGTGGTCCGGGCTTCGACGCAAGGGCGAGATGCGTCGATTGCTCTACACACCGGATTCAACACGAGTGGCGGTCCATTAACGCCGCCTAGGGCAAGAAAAATGGCGCGAAGGCCGCGGGCGGCGAGGTTCGACGTGGCGGCGGTCATGCCGGGTTGTCGACGAGCCGGAAATCGCCGATGCGGCCCGCCTTCGCCGATCCGGGTTCCAAAGGTCCAATGGTGCTCAAGGTGGTGAGGCTGCTAGGGCGCTTTGGCTCCGCGGACGCTGTCGCGGGTGGTGCTCGACGCCAGCCGGGCCGGAGGGCGGGCCGCGGCGGCGCGTCCAACCAAGCCGGCTTGTCGCTCGGTCTCAAGCCATGTGGCGCAGCTGAGGCGTGGTAAGGCAAGGGACGCTCTCCTTTTGAAGGCGTGGCCGCGGACAGAGGGCGGTAGCGGCGACCTGTGGCCACGCGGCCGCGGTGTGGGCGGTGGTGGCCGGCCAAGTTTTTCTTTTCCCTTTTTTTAAATAAAACCCCTACTCAACCTGTTTTGGCCCGTCGTCAAGATCCGTGCAGGAATTAGCGAAAGCTCTAATTGAAGCGAAATGTTCCTCACAAAATTCTAAGCGTTTCACATATAGAAACTTTTTTCTGAATCGGCCTAGATTAGAAACTATGATCGATCAAAGCAACCCTACTCCGAGGTCAACCGAAACCCTAATTTGCATCAATTCGAACAAACCGACTTTTTGGACATGAACCACTCAAAATCACATAACCGGCCTATGACATCTTTTGTTCTACATGAAATTAGCTACACATTTCAGGGAAGGATTCACATACATGCAAGGTCTCTAGCTAGGACTTTTTGAGCAAAAACAAGATGAATTACTTTCACATTCAAACAAAAGGTCAAACTAAGTCAAACTATCATTATAAAATCTAATTAGGGAACATGACCAACATGACTCATGCTCTAAAACATCCATAAACATCACTAAGAATAAATAAACATTAAACAACTAATTATGCAAGCATTTCATACATAAAATGACAAGGCAAAGCATAGCAAGCAAATTAAAACAATTTAAACATACAAATGACATCTATCATTTCATGTGCATTAATGCATGTGACTAAATGATGATTATGCTCATGCAATGCGGATGCTAATGACATGCTTAAAACGAGGGTGTTACAAATCTACCCCCTTAAGAAAATCTCGTCAGAGATTTTGACCGGGTACTAACCGATCATTAGAGAATGCGGGATAAACTTCACCGTAGATACTCCTCTGTTTCCCCGTTGCATCATTCTCCCCATGATTACTCCATCGAATCTTGTATAGCTTCACAACCTTATTTACGAGTTGTTCTTTCTTTAGTATCAATATTTTTAATTGGCCTCTCAAAGTAGGTCAAAGTCGGCATCCACCGGCATTTACATTTGGAATCCGTTCTTACGGCACTCTCAAACATTTCTTCAAGCTGGGATACATGAAAGACATTGAAGACTGATCTCAACTCATCGGGGTAGCTATAAGCTGGTAGGCCACTTTTCCTTTTTGGCAACAATACGATAAGGACCTCTGAATCTAGGTGCTAACTTCCTTTTAATTCCAAAGCGTTGCGCTCTCTTCATTAGGGGACACCTTAAGATACACAAAGTCACCAACTCACGAATGTCAAAGGTTTACTACGCTTATCGGCGCATAGCTTTTCGGCGGGCTTGAGCTATGGCTAGATGTTGTTACCTTGTCCTAACCTTACGTTACGCATTATCAACAAAGTCGATGCCGTAGTAGGTTCTATCTCTATGATCTCTACCCAATTCAAGGTGTTCTACACTTTCTACCATACAGCGCTTCAAATGGTGCCATCACGGATACTTGCTTGATAACTATTGTTATAACAGAATTCTGCAAATGGTAACCATTTATCCCATAGCCTTTAGCGGATAAAACACGGGCTCTCAACATATCTTCTAGGATCGATTTACCCGTTACGTTTGTCGGTTGGTTCTTGGGTGGTATCTTTGAGCTCTGAAGTAGCTTGGTGTCTAAGGCTTTTGTAAACACTCCCAAAATCTATCGGTCCATTTAGATCCTTGGTCGAGACACTATGTTTTTGGGTACTCCATGCGGACGAACTATTTGAGAAATGTAGATCTCACAGCGTCTTTGATGTGGGTTCATACCTAACGTTCCACGGGGGGTGAAATGTGCTACCTTGCAGTTAGTCTATCCACAATTACCCAAATTGCATCAAAACCACTTGAGAGTGCGTGGAAGTCAACAATAAGATCCATAGTGATGTTATCCCATTTCCAATCGGATGTAGGCATGGGTTGGTGCAATCCGGCCCGGGTTTCATGTGAATGGCCTTGACTCTACAACAATTATCGCACTTGGCTACATGGCTGCAATTTCTTTCCTCATCTTGGTCCACCAAAAACATGTCCTCAAATCTCTGTACATCCTGTTCTTTGCTGGGTGGTTTGATCACGGTAGAAGAATGTGCTTGTTAAGATCTGATCTCTAAGTTCTTTATCCTTGGGTACAACAAGGCGATTATCATACCATAGAACATCATTCTCATTGATTACGAAATGTTCACTTGGTTTTAAGCTTTGAGCTTACGCTTGATGAAAGAGATACCCTTATCTGATTTACGCCCTTCAATTATCCTCGCCTCGAGAGATTTTTTGCACTTGTATGTTATGCAAGGCTGCGGGGTGCATTAAATTAAACTTCTCTTCCAACAATGGTTGCTCAATAGTACAATGTGCCTTAGGCTCAAAGGCGTTTACTGCGACATTCGCCTTGCAGGATGGTTATGTACCTCAAATTGTAATCCTTGATTAACTCAACCATCTTCTTTGCCTCATGTTCAGCTGATCTTGGGTATAGATATACCCGGACTCTTATGATCGTATAAATATGGCATGCATTTCCAAGCAAATAGTGGCGCCAAATCTTGGGGCATACACAGCGGTACGCTAACTCAAATCATGTATCGGATAATTTACTTCGTGTTTGCGTGGTGTGCCGTGATGCATAGGCAATCACTCTTCCTTCTTGCATGAGTACACACCCAAGACACGTAGCACATGCATCATAAAAACACGATCAAACGGCTTCTCTATATCTGGGTTGTGCAAGCCTTTGGGCGGTTGTTAACAACTCTTGTAGTGTATGAAAAGTTGTCTCACACTCTGTGTCCACACAAACTTCTCATCTTTACTGCGGCAATCTGGTCATGGGCTTGGCGATCTTAGAAAAGTAGGGTATGAATCGATGATAGTACCGGCTAAACCAAAAAACTCGAATCAGGCCAGGAGGTAAAAGCCTTCAATCCATGACTTCTTGAACTTTACTTGGATCCTTTGAAATTCCATCTTACGATAGTACATGTCCAAGAAATTGCACCTTCTTTAACCCGAGAACTCACATTTGCTAAATTTAGCATACAATTTGTGTTCTCGAGCACAGCTAACACAATTCGAAGATGCTTGTGCGTGGTCTTCTTCATTTTTACGAGTATACCAAAATGTCATCGATAAACACGACCACGAATTTATCTAACTTTCGGGCATGAATACCAAATTCATTAGGCACATAAAATAATTTGGAGCATTTGTCAAGCCAAAGGACATGACAAGATACTCATACAACCCATATTTCATAGAAAAAATTTGTCTTTGGTATATCTTGTGGCCTAATCTTGATTTGATGATAGCTAAAACGAAGATCGATCTTGGAAAACCTTTGCTTTTGACAAGCCCGATCAAAAAGAATGTCAATGCTTGCGGCAAAAGGATACTTGTTTTCTTTATCACGCATTGAGTGGTAATCCACACACATTCTCAAAGATTGATCCTTCTTCTTCACAAAAGTGCGTGCAGGACATCCCCATGGTGATGAGCTTGGTCTAATCAAACCTTTATCTAACAACTCTTGAACACGAACTTTCAACTTCGGCCAATTCATGGGGGGCGGCATCCTATAAGGCCTTACGGATATCGGTCTTTGTTCGGGTAGAAACTCTATAGCAAACTCTACATCTCTATCGGGGTGGTAATCACGGTAAGTCTTAGGAAAAACATCGAGAAACTCACATACCAGCGGTATATCGAGATTACGGTGACTTGTAGTGCGGCGGAGACACGATTCAAATTAGGTGTTTTGGGAAGAATTATCGGTGTTCCTTTCCATCACGGGGATCTTTCAAAAGGATTACCCTAGTCGGGGTGTCTATAAGTACTCCCCATGTCTTCATCAATTCATTCCCGGAATGACATCCAAACTTCGGCAGGGCAATACTATTAGGGGAGGTGACAATCTCTAAATCCCTAACTTTGATCTTCACATTTCGACAACTTCCACGGTGAGTTGATCGGCTCTGCTGAGCTAATCGATAACCAAACCCAAATGGGATATATCCTCACTATGTTCTTGGGAAAAAGCTTGGCTCATGAAAGAGTGAGATGATCAGTCAAACAATACCCGCGGCATTGTGATTGTTGACTAGGCAAGTGCCGGCGATTCACGGACTCTCATACGGACTCTCTTCAACATTGGTGGAGTGAACCTATCAATCTTACGCTTTGTAGGGTTGGTTACTCTTGGGTTGTGGGCAAAAGCAGGGAAAAATGTCTGGCGTCCCACAATTATAGCACTTGTTTCGGTAGAAGCACTATCAATACCATCTGTCTTTTGCTCGGCGGGGGTAACATAGGCCTTCTGGCGAGGATTCTCACCTTTGTGGCTCCTCTTGCGGTGGGGCATACGGTTGGTGGTGACTTGGATGACTAATGGCGAGAACCTTGTTCGACTCATTCTGAACTCACTTGGCCTCTTCTTGTTCTTGGTAGCGGCATATGCATTGTTGCTCTCCTCACGCAACAAGCGATCAGCGACAAATGATTGAAGTTCTTTCGAATGGTGCTCCAATAGTCTTACGCATTTTTGGATTAAGTCCTCTTACGGCTGGCTATCTTCTTCTCTTAAAAGTGTCCACCATATGCGGGGCATATCGGGACAAGCGGTTGAAATCTTCAAAGGTACTGATTGATGGTCTTGTCATCTTGATTAAGCTTGATAAATTCACCCAACTTCATAGCAATCACACTTGGATGAATATAAGCATCGCGGGAAAGCTGAACGTGAACATATCAGGTAATAGAAGTATTATTTGGGTAGGTGCTACGATGATTTCTCCACCAAATTCTACTTGGTCCTTTAAGCAAATGATGCGGCATACTCATATACGCACCTCAGCCGAGGATCAACAACCTGAATTTTTCCTCAAATTTGAAACCATCCATTCTTCGCTTCCGGTTGGTTCCGAATTTATGTGAACTTAGGTGGGTCGGTTCCCTTAAATTCTTTGTATGCCCTTGGAGCCTTTCTTACTGCACTCTTGTTTTCGATTTCCTACTCCACCGTATGCGGTGTTGCGTGAAATGTTCGCGCAACTCACCCGTTTACTTCGTCAAAGAGCGGTTTGAGGTTGGCGGGGAGGTGGTGGTGGCGGTTGGTTGCTCCCTCCGGCCATTTTGGCGTGTTTTAACCATGCATAATCAACCAATAAAAATTCTCCGGATGATGTTGACATAGTGTAAATGCATCGAATTTAAAGTTACACCGAATTTATTGTGATAATAAATTCATTCAACAAATAAAGGTAACCATAAATCAATGGCATCACACCCATCATCGCCAATAATCATGGTTGTCACGGTTATGTAGCCAATCAACTTCTCCATCAATATGCTGGCGTAATCCAAAGGTTCGATATAGTCACCATGACCATGATATCGAAATCACACACATTGCTTCACCAAAATGGAACTCTTCCATTAAATTCTTCAAGGGCTCAATTTACATCTGTAGAGTCGATTACTTCAAAGGTCTTAAGATTGAAAAGTCTTTTTGATAACAGGGAAACCCTAAAGATAACGACAGATGACTGGTAGATGATAAAGTCTATTTCTGCCGATAGGGCCTAGTAGTTAGCACTATCGTTATCTAAGGAAGGCGGCGGTAACTTCTGAAACTACTAGGAAATTGGAGACACTACTCCCATCCTTGTTGTTGTTGTCATCTCCAATTTGAGCTTCATCTCTAGTTTTTGCAAAGTGAGTTGCGCGCCCTCATCTTCTACTGGCAAGTAGTGGAACAAAAGGTCCATTCTAGAAACAAAAATAAGCTGCCTCTAGTAAACATGGGGTGTTCCACCATTCAAACTTGCTCGGACACAAAGCGCACCTTGTTGGTAACTTCTTGGTTGACAACTCATACTTTCGGTGATATTCCAACTTCTCCAACCAAGCTATAAGGCAGGGCAGGAATGGAAAGGTTAAATCTAGTGATGATCCTAGCTGCCTATGGTGTGGTTGCCTATGGTTCGGGATCTCTGCATTGTGCAATGCCTTTAACACACTTACAACACCATGGTTATTGAAACACTTGTCTTCAATGATAATGCACTTTTGTCTTGTATGTGGGAGCCATTTGTAACAAGATTTTGCAGATTGTGTGAGATTGAGAGCGAGATAGGTCGGTTTAACAAAAGGGACAAGTACTCACTAAGGGGAGGCGGGGAATACAGGTAAGAAAAAAGTACTTTTATTTCATTCTATTGATGCGAATGCATGAATGATATCTTTGCATGGCGTATCTTTCGTCCTCCGCAGAATAGGAAAGATAAGATACTACTCGCATAAATGGTGGCACACCTAGCGTTCTCAAAAGAAAATAAATCGCATCTAGTTGGTCTACGATTTGCGTGGTTAGTGTACTGTAGTTCCATTTCAGCCCACAATATATTTATGCAATGCATGAATTTAAATTGCATATACCTGCTTCGTCGGTCCACCCGACGACATCGCATACCTTGCGGAAAAACACATTTCGCCCGGCACACTGTGTACCCATACACAAGTCTCTACGGGGGCACTACCGGACCATGGAGCTCTCAAAACATTTTTTTTTACCCCTAGATCGGTACATTTGTCGATCATGCTCTCTGACTCATCTTACCTTGGTAGTAGAGGCAATGGACATCATTTACGGGGCGTAGAGGTATTTGATCCATTCATGACTACTCAAGTGAGTAGCCCGTACTACTGGCGCCGCGGCAACCAAGCACAAACAACAAAATATGATGCAATCACCCACCCCAAGTTAGTAAAGCCACGTTGTCCTTAATTGGGCATAAGGGTATGACCATGACACTATTAATTTTGCAAATCTTTTACTCACACCCGAAAGATTTTGTTTCTAAAATTTTCAAAAGATTAGTGGTTCATTTTAATTTTAATACCGGATCAGTTGTTAAATCTTGAACTAAGCTACGATGCCAGTTTGGCGAGGCGACAAATTTATAAGAAATCAGTATAATTACTTAATTCACCCAGAAACAATCTTGATCTACACTTGAGTCCATATAAACCCGGTATTAGGAAATCTCAGAGTAATTTCAAACTCATCAACAATACAACCAAGATCGTTGAGCTCAGTAGTCCCAATCCACGGGTATCTCAAAACAAATTCAATATATATTGTCGAGTGCGATGTACACATTTATTTCAAAATAATTGAGTCTCGCGGGAAGCAATAGCTCGAAAGCAAAATAGTTGTACAGTTGAAATTAAAATAAAATAGATAGTGCCAACATGATATCACCCTTGTAATAGCAGAGGCGAATTATGGACTGCCATGCCCTAGGCATTATTCTTCAACCAAGGACACATCACAAGCGGATAAATTCATGCTAGGCGGAGTCACTGCAACATCGGGGAATGAACCGTGAGTACTCAATTGTACTCCATAAAGACTTACCCGTCTTAAACCGAGGAAAATAAGGAAAAGACTCCAAGGGTATGCTTGGCTTTTATCGGGTGGCTGACTCACATTTAATTTAGGAAAATAAAGGTTGGCAATGCGCCTACACATACTATTGAGGTTCTTCAAGTTAAAGGTTATTATTATATACATAACCATAAGTCTTGTATAGTCAAGATTAAAATATATGCTCGCGATAAATAAATAACAGCATAAGTAACTTGATCAATATTTTAACATCAGCTGACATGAACAAGATAACCATTATTGTGATATTAGACTACAATGCCGCGGAGGAGCAGACGGGTTCTCTTTGTCGGGGAGAGATGGCGATTTGAATCGATTGCAAACCATTTGGCGAAATACCTGTCATACACTAGGTCTACTTAGCTAGAAGTAAAGGCCTAATCACTTCAAGATGTTAGGGGGCGTAAAGTCTCGGACTTGTCGGCAACCCCCTCCTCTCGAGCCACCAAGTGGCGGGCCGAGGTCACGACCCTGCGTGCGCATCTTCTTGTGCCCGATTAACCTCACCAACCCGCCTGGGAGGGCGTTAAAGCGTGCAGTACCGGCCCCTAACATTCCCACAAGCCGTGGCTCACGACGTGGAGCCTACTATATGAACGAATGCGTTCAATTTCCGTGTGAAGCTTAGGCAAAAGATTAGTCCTTAATCGTCCGGATGGAAGACCACAATATCCATCAATCTAAACATGTTTTTATTAGGCGGTTTCGGCGGTGACTTGTTAACCACCAGCGTGATTAACCCAACAACAATCCTCACAAGTGACGGAAATCTGTCTCTCTTTGCAATCATCATAACTGAGCATTTATTTAACCTAGACTCCTAAATAGGGTAGGACAACAACTTGACAAGGATATGCGTGCATCAGCGGTTTCAACCATATCCTACACTTAATCGACATTTAATAAAGGACTCAACAAGTTAATTCAGAAAGCATAGGAAAGTCAACATGCAGGGGCTTGCCTTGGAAAAAGTAGTAGGAAGAAAGAAGTCAGGTCACTTTCGGGAAGCTTGAGTCGGGGTCCTCCTTCTCTGGTGTAGGGTCTTTTGGCTGCACTCGAGGCGGCCGAAGGTTGACCTCTGCTCCTTGATCTCTTCGAACTAACTCCTCCGATCGATATGCATGCATATCGAGGCCAGATTAATATCACGAATACGAGAGATAAACTTGCATATGAATGAACTAGAATGATGGGATGAATGCATTATGATGAATGATACTAGTAAGTGGATATCTCTTACGTAGAAAACACGATTATAACTACACAAGAAATCCTAATAACCTATCAATCAAACACCCTATTTCACTATTCTTTGAAAATGGCAGACTAAACATCTTTGTTACTAAAACAGTCACATACGGGAGTTCTATAACTCCAAAATCAGACAAACAAAATACTCGTTGTTAGGCTAACAAGGTATCTACAAAAACATTCAATACAACCCGACCTGATTCTAACATCTACGGCCTTGAAAACAGCAAATCTGGAGGCTCTTTTGCTTTCAACCTACGGGCAACATTCGACACCTATAACTTACAAAGCGGTTTACGCAAACTTCACCACACTTGACCGGCAAGCAAATAAGACCATAAAGCATCAAAAATAACCTGCTGCGATCAGCCGAGAAGATAAACTAAGTTACATGAAATGACATGCCCTAATATTTACTACACATGCACACCATAAATCATATAAATGCTAGGAATAAAAATCTGCCAAACTACCAGGCTATCAAACTAGGCATACCAGCGGATCCCTATTCATGCAAGAACACACAATAAAATTACCAATACACATACCCTACTATAAACATGTATTTCTAGTGCATTTCTATGCAACATAAATATGATAAATATGTAAACAACTTAGAAAAAAATCTACAAAACTTACGGAGCATGATCTTGGTCTAACATTACTACCATAAAAATTTCATGGCAAACTCATGCATATCTTGTCCTACACAAAAATGGCAAGGTAACACTAAAACTAGGCATGAAAAATACTTTTTGTACTATGAGAAAAGTGTCGAACACAAGATTTCTAGTATGACAAGCTTCTAAAGCTTATCAAAAGCAAACATGCCAAGTATCACATCAAAAACCGTAGTAATTATTTATTTTTTCTATGAATTTCCTAAGAAAGCATAGTAAATAACACATAAATCAAAAATCACACTTTCATCACAAGAACATGGCACATATGATATTATTTTTGCACTCTACATGCAAAAACATGAACATTTCATATAGGAACCACTATTTTATCATGCACCAATTAGATATGCATTTATAAAGAAACATGGCATTTATGGCAATAAATCTAAATAAATATAAAGACTACCAGAAAATGCAAACTCATATTTTCTATCGTAGATCTATTCATAAGAATCAAGTAAAATTTGTCTCACTCCAGTTGAGCTAAAATGAGCAAGTTATGGATTTTCTAAGGCACGCATACATTACGGAAAATGGAAAACATAAAGAAAAGGCGGCGATGGCGGGGCCAGCGTGTCATAGACAAAAGCGAGGGGAGCGGCGGGTGGCGGCGAATCTCGGCGGTGAGGTTTTCCAGCCGAACCAAGTACATGCATGGACTCGTCTCATCGTGATCTATCGATTGACACCCTGGCTTTCTAGCTATCCGGACCAAAGCATCCTCAGCGGCGGCCGTGGCCTTGTGGCGACAGCGCATGGCGGCGCTCTTGCGTTTTTCGGCGGGGCAGCGGCGAACGGGCGTGAGAGCATGAGGTTGAGACACTAAAGCGACACAAAGCACTACGGTCGGCAATTGGCGGCGGAAAGGGTTTGGCGGTGTAGCGCTGCCGGCCCGTAGCCGGCGAGCAGTGGCCGGTGCAACCGGCGTTCGATGAACGCGCGTGGAGCGGCGGCGGTTGGTGGGTGTCGAGCTCCGGCGGGGGTGAGAGCGGACGGATGCGCGCATGGAGCGGCGAGGCGGTCGGGGGTGAAGCGGCCACGGCCGGCCCGCCAGCGTGCGGCGCTTGCAGCGCGGCCGGATGTGCTGCTGTGGTGCACCGGCTTGACGGTGGCGAGATGCGTCGATTGCTCTGCACGCAGTTCAACACAGTGAGGCGATCCGCGGGGCGTCGGCTAGGGCAAAGCGGCAAGAAGGCCGTGGCGGCGGAGTTCTTGCGGCGGCGGTCATGCGCCGGCTAAAATTCCCGAGGCCGGAAATCGCTCGATGCGGCCCTACCTTCGCTCGATCCGGGGTTCCAGAGGGTCAGGGAGATGGTGCTTTCAAGGTGGTGAGGGTTGCTAGGGCGCTTGGTCGGGCGTGGGCGCGGTCGTGGTGGTGCTTCGGCCGCCGGCGCGGGGTGGCTGGCGGCCGGCGCGTCGGGTGGCTGGCCCTGTTTGCTCTTCACTTGGCTTGTGAGGGCAAGGGAGGTGGAGTGCAAGGCAAGGGACGTGTTCCCCCTGTTGAAGGCGTGGTCGCGGACGAGAGGGGCAGGGCGGCCCGCGACACGCGGCGCTCGCGATCGGCGTGGGCGGGGTGGCCACGCCAAGTTTTCTTTTCGCTTTTTTTAAATAAAACCCTACTCAGCTTTGTTTTGATCCGTGCGTCAAGATCCGTGCAGAATTAGCGAAAGCTCTAATTGAGCGAAATGTTCCTCGATTCTGAGCGTTTCACGTATAGAAACTTTTTCCTGAATCGGCCTAGATTAGAAACTTCGATCGATCAAAAGCAACCCTACTCAGGGTCAGCAGAAACCTAATTTGCATCCAATTCGAACAAACTTAGACTTTTGGACATGAAACCACTCAAAATCACGCAAGCAGGCCTATGACATCTTTTGTTCTACATGAAATTAGCTACACATTTCAGGAAGGATTCACATACATGCAAGAGTCTCTAGCTAGGACTTTTGAGCAAAACAAGATAAATTACTTTCACATTCAAACAAGGTCAAACTAAGTCCAAACTATCATTATAAAATCTAATTAGGAACATGACCAACATGACTCATGCTCTAAAACATCCCATAAACATCACTAAGAATAAATAAACATTAAACAACTAATTATGCAAGCATTTCATACATAAAATGACAAAGGCAAAGCATAGCAAAAGCAAAATTAAAACAATTTAAACATACAAATGACATCTATCATTTCATGTGCATTAATGCATGTGACTAAATGATGATTATGCTCATGAAATGCAGATGCTAATGACATGCTTAAAACCAGGGTGTTACAACGCCGCGAGGTGGAACCCCCAAATATATGGGGAGGCGAGGCCGGAGTCGGGTTAGCTAGCCGGTGCGACGGTGGGTCGACCGACGAGGATCAATGGTGGCGGCTGAGCGGCCTGGCGGGCCCTGGGTTAATACGCGGCAGAGTGGCGGACTCTGTGGCTTGCCGCGATGGCCGTCCCATCAAATCTGGCTGTTGCCTCCTCGGAGTGACATGAAAAGGCATGCCCACTGGCCCGACCCCTCAAGGGTAAAAATGCCCGAGTCCATTGCCTAACTCAAATGGCCTGGGAGGAGGAGGGAGGGGCGCTGCCGAGCCCTCGGGCAGGAACGAAACATCACCGCAATGCGTAACCCCCAGAAGGGGATGCCGGAGCCATGCGCTCACCATACGGTCCCGGGAGGATCTAAGGCCCGGGCCCTTCGGGTTTCTACAGCTGCCTCGGGATGACCGAGCAAGGACCAAAGGGAAATGCACAACCGGCCAGGCGAGCTCTCGAGGAGCTTGGGATTTCCTGCGGACGTATCTAAGACTTCACGGTAACCACTTATAGAGATGTCCCATCCATGGGAGGCCCGACCCCTCGGGATCGACACATTCGGGACCCGGGATCTGCTAGGAGGGAGAGTTCTCATGGGTGCGTCCTAGACCACACAACCAGAGCTCCTGCTCCCGGGGGGCACGGGCACTTCGCAGATTTCCGTACAACGCTCAATGGGGTGTGCCATGCTCGGCTCTCAGGGCGGTATGGCACAACCCCCTCCCCTCCCTCCCATCTAGGAAGGCGGGAGGGCGTAAATAATAAAAACCTTGGGGAGGTTTGGAGCGACCTTGCGCTTTATAACGTGGGCTCTAGCTGCCCCGCGTCTCGGACATCCCTTGCACATTTTGCACAAGTTGGTGGGTAGTTCAGGATCTTACCAGCGCGTAAGCCCTCCGAGGTAAATATTCCTCGAGGCCTCGGGGGGCTACTGCTTGAGGTGCGCTTCCTTGTACCCGTTCGAGATAAAAAAGTAGACCAAAGCCAAGGGCAACTGCCAACCCCGAACGAGTCGTGCTCCCTCGGGGGGCTCGGAACTACTGTCGGGGGGGAAAATAATCGACCACAGATAAAGTAAGGCCAAAAGGGATGGCACGGCCAAAGACCCAAAAGGAAGGGCGGGGGGGAAGGCGACCAGGGCGCTACGACTAAAGCATATCTGGGCTAAGAGATAGCGGAAGGATGAAGGGCCGGCCACGGCCAGCTGGGTGTTACAAAGGAGGGTTAGCGTGCGGGACATCCTTTCGGCCCAACTAAAGGCCCGGAATAGCCCATCTCAAACACTCATCTAAGCGAAGCCCAACTTACCAAATCACCCCCGGCCGGGCGGGGGAGGGGTCCAGGGGTGATGTCCAGAAGTTCTAAGGATGAGAGCCGTTGGGACCATGTGAGTGGGAGGAGAAGGACTAGAAAAACAATCTACATAACAGTATTATAGCCCATCGGTATATGGACCGAATCGGCCCATAATGGTACAATATCAGCCCATACGGCTGCTCTTGCTGCAACCCGCTCTAACCGGGGTCGGGGAGCCTCGGGGGGCCAAAGTTCCGCCTCGCCCGAGCTGCAGCGGGTTCCCGAAGGCGGGTCCCTACCTCGCCCGGGATCGTGAGCCCTCGGGCGGAACTGCCTCGCCCGAGGTAGGAGAACCCCAGACTGTTGGTTCCTCTCTCTCTCTCTCGGGGTATGTGACCTCGGGCGGCACCTTGGGAAATCGGCTTTGGTGAGTGGGGAGGCAGCCGCATGCAATGCCCCTGCTTCACGGGCCGTGGTGACAGGGCAATCGATTGCCTGTCGGTCCCCTGCCCCGTTATCTCCCTCGCATCCCCGTTGATGGGATGTAAAGGGAAGGCGATTACCATAGTATAGGGCTTGACTAACATGATTCCACTAGTTTTGGTGATTTATATATATTTCGGGGATTAAGCGCAGAAAATGCCCAAGAGTTTGCAAGCCCTACGACATAAAGACGTATCCGTGGCGTGAACCCAACGTGGGACCTACACAAGAACATTCTAGAAGAGACCAGAGAGCACCGGAAGGAAGATGGGGCCCACCATTCGCAGTGACCAGGAAGCACCGGAAGGAAGGTAGGGCCTTCCCCGGTGGGGCCCCCTGTCGACCTCCCATTCAAGGTCGGTTCACCACCGCCTATGAGGAGCAATCTAGTCCATCCATCAAGGTCGGTTTGATCCAAGGGCTCGTGCATCCTTCGGGGCTATATAACAAGACCCCCGACCCCCTGGGTGAAACCCTAATTCATTCGAAGTCATTCTACTCCATACCCAAGTCCATCATCAAGACCCCAAGTCAAGATCCTAAGCCCTAGTTCCACCATAATTAGAGCTATAGCTATCTAGGTTAGCTCTAGAGGAAGTCAAGTATTGTCTTGGATTCCGGATAGTCAAGAAGTAGCGGGGAGCGAAGCTTCACGTGGCTTCTCTCTTGTATCTCATTTGTAAGTATTTGTTTAGAATACAATTGCCATGACTTTATTCTATTTAATGATTATATTCTTAGTTATATGCTTCTATGCTTATTATGATTATATATTTAGTTTAGTATGTTTGTCTTTATATTCAAGCATGGAGTCGTATACCGCCCCCTTAGATGTACACTATATGGGTGGTCGACAATGTGTAAACGTGATGTTTATACAACGTTTGCCTACGACATCACCCTATATTCTGGGATGTGTGGTAGATCGTGGATGTGACACTCCCATTGAGTCCTTTGGAGTCCACCCCCCGAATGTAGGGCTAGTTGAGCTTTGTTACTATGGTAGGTTGGTTTTGTTCCTAATCTTCCTTAGTAATATTCACCATGTGTAGATATAATGCCTCCATATGATGATGACTAGGTGTATTGCACTAATTGTAGTATGCATTGACATATAAGTAGGAGTAACTTAGGAATATTCCATCCATCTTACCTATACTATGATATTTAGCCTTTTATGATACTAGCTAGTGGCATATCATGATCTTTGACTTGGAATGCTATCATTATTATTATCTTATTATCTTTATTATGTGACTTACCTCGTTTGAGTTTAGTATGATGCATATGGTTTACTCTACATTACACCACTGCAAGTGAATCATCATTAAATCATCAACCTACCCATAGCCCATCCCTTTCTTTTTGGTAGAATATAAATACGATACCTGGATAGACTCCTTGGTGAAGTGCTACAATTGGGTAATTCTATTTGTGCGCTTGCAGATACCAGAATTATATTATCATTACAAGAGTTTCAAGTGTCATTTTGAGAATATCCGTTCACACATTTCTTTAGCGTTGTGAGCTAGGGTGACAGACTAGTTTCGTAGGCAATGCTAGAATGTGTGGTACAGCTTTTGTGCCTATCGTGGTGAGATTAACTCCACCATCGATAATGTTGCAGGGTCATAAACCATAACTAACTCCGTCTAACTTTATTAACTCTCCGATTGGGGTGAGGCATTTGTTTCCACAACAACCGCGAAAAAGTCTAGGTCGATTCTATAGCTCCATTGGAATCTTCTTTTTTTGTTTTGAGTTCGCTGAAATCAGCGCCCAGCAGATCCCCCAATGTCACATCTAGAAACATATATTAACGGTTGGGGAACGCAATGTAATTGATCCTACCATCATCTAACCTATCCACCCTAACTTCCTATGTACCTTTCGTGTCGTTTCCCCTTCTTGTTTTGATGACGTAGGTCAACACGTAGATTTTCGATGGAATTCCAAGATTTCTTTGTAAACAAGTGCTACTTTGAGGCCTATGACAAGTGATTCTTAGAAAAACTCTCTAATGGTCCACTTCTTCAAATTTAGGTTATCTAGGGTGAGGCATTTGATTCACAACCCGCGAAAAAGTTTAGGTCGATTCTATAGCCGCATTGGAAACTTCCCTTTGTTTTGAGTTCGCGCTGAAATTAGCGCCAGCCGTCCGCAATGTCAAATCTAGAAACATATATCAACGGTAGGGGAACGCAATGTAATTGATCCTACCATCATCTAACCTATCCACCCTAACTTCCTATGTACCTTTCGTGTCGTTCCCCTTCTTGTTTCGGTACGTAGGTCAACACAGAGATTTTCGATGGAATTCCAAGATTTCGCTCTAAACAAGTGCTACTTTGAGGCCTATGACAAGTGATTCTTAGATAAACTCTCTAATGGTCCACTTCCTCAAATTTAGGTTCTCTAGGGTGAGGCATTTGTTTCCACAACCGCGAAAAAGTCTAGGTCGATTCTATAGCTCCATTGGAATCTTCTTTTTGTTTTGAGTTCGCGCTGAAATCAGCGCCAGCAGTCCCCAATGTCACATCTAGAAACATATATTAACGGTTGGGGAACGCAATGTAATTGATCCTACCATCATCTAACCTATCCACCCTAACTTCCTATGTACCTTTCGTGTCGTTCCCCTTCTTGTTTTTGGCACGTAGGTCAACACGTAGATTTTCGATGGAATTCCAAGATTTCGCTGTAAACAAGTGCTACTTTGAGGCCTATGACAAGTGATTCTTAGAAAAACTCTCTAATGGTCCACTTCTTCAAATTTAGGTTATCTAGGGTGAGGCATTTGATTCCACAACCGCGAAAAAGTTTAGGTCGATTCTATAGCCGCATTGGAAACTTCCCTTTGTTTTGAGTTCGCTGAAATTAGCGCGCCCGGCCGTCCAATGTCAAATCTAGAAACATATATCAACGGTAGGGGAACGCAATGTAATTGATCCTACCATCATCTAACCTATCCACCCTAACTTCCTATGTACCTTTCGTGTCGTTCCCCTTCTTGTTTCGGTACGTAGGTCAACACAGAGATTTTCGATGGAATTCCAAGATTTCGCTCTAAACAAGTGCTACTTTGAGGCCTATGACAAGTGATTCTTAGAAAAACTCTCTAATGGTCCACTTCCTCAAATTTAGGTCATCTTGGGTGAGGCATTTGTTTCCACAACCGCGAAAAAGTCTAGGTCGATTCTATAGCCGGATTGGAATCTTCTTTTTGTTTTGAGTTCGCGCTGAAATCAGCGCCAGCAGTCCCCAATGTCACATCTAGAAACATATATTAACGGTTGGGGAACGCAATGTAATTGATCCTACCATCATCTAACCTATCCACCCTAACTTCCTATGTACCTTTCGTGTCGTTCCCCTTCTTGTTTCGCACGTAGGTCAACACGTAGATTTTCGATGGAATTCCAAGATTTCGCTCTAAACAAGTGCTACTTTGAGGCCTATGACAAGTGATTCTTAGAAAAACTCTCTAATGGTCCACTTCTTCAAATTTAGGTTATCTAGGGTGAGGCATTTGTTTCCACAACCGCGAAAAAGTCTAGGTCGATTCTATAGCTCCATTGGAATCTTCTTTTTGTTTTGAGTTCGCGCTGAAATCAGCGCCAGCAGTCCCCAATGTCACATCTAGAAACATATATTAACGGTTGGGGAACGCAATGTAATTGATCCTACCATCATCTAACCTATCCACCCTAACTTCCTATGTACCTTTCGTGTCGTTCCCCTTCTTGTTTCGCAGACGTAGGTCAACACGTAGATTTTCGATGGAATTCCAAGATTTCGCTCTAAACAAGTGCTACTTTGAGGCCTATGACAAGTGATTCTTAGAAAAACTCTCTAATGGTCCACTTCTTCAAATTTAGGTTATCTAGGGTGAGGCATTTGATTCCACAACCGCGAAAAAGTTTAGGTCGATTCTATAGCTCCATTGGAATCTTCTTTTTGTTTTGAGTTTCGCTGAAATTAGCGCCAGCCAGTCCCCAATGTCACATCTAGAAACATATATTAACGGTTGGGGAACGCAATGTAATTGATCCTACCATCATCTAACCTATCCACCCTAACTTCCTATGTACCTTTCGTGTCGTTCCCCTTCTTGTTTCGGTACGTAGGTCAACACAGAGATTTTCGATGGAATTCCAAGATTTCGCTCTAAACAAGTGCTACTTTGAGGCCTATGACAAGTGATTCTTAGAAAAACTCTCTAATGGTCCACTTCTTCAAATTTAGGTTATCTAGGGTGAGGCATTTGATTCCACAACCGCGAAAAAGTTTAGGTCGATTCTATAGCCGCATTGGAAACTTCCCTTTGTTTTGAGTTCGCGCTGAAATTAGCGCCAGCCGTCCGCAATGTCAAATCTAGAAACATATATCAACGGTTGGGGAACGCAATGTAATTGATCCTACCATCATCTAACCTATCCACCCTAACTTCCTATGTACCTTTCGTGTCGTTCCCCTTCTTGTTTGATGCACGTAGGTCAACACAGAGATTTTCGATGGAATTCCAAGATTTCGCTCTAAACAAGTGCTACTTTGAGGCCTATGACAAGTGATTCTTAGATAAACTCTCTAATGGTCCACTTCCTCAAATTTAGGTTATCTAGGGTGAGGCATTTGTTTCCACAACCGCGAAAAAGTCTAGGTCGATTCTATAGCTCCATTGGAATCTTCTTTTTGTTTTGAGTTCGCGCTGAAATCAGCGCCAGCAGTCCCCAATGTCACATCTAGAAACATATATTAACGGTTGGGGAACGCAATGTAATTGATCCTACCATCATCTAACCTATCCACCCTAACTTCCTATGTACCTTTCGTGTCGTTCCCCTTCTTGTTTCGGTACGTAGGTCAACACAAAGATTTTCGATGGAATTCCAAGATTTCGCTCTAAACAAGTGCTACTTTGAGGCTTATGACAAGTGATTCTTAGAAAAACTCTCTAATGGTCCACTTCTTCAAATTTAGGTTATCTAGGGTGAGGCATTTGATTCCACAACCGCGAAAAAAGTTTAGGTCGATTCTATAGCCGCATTGGAAACTTCCTTTTGTTTTGAGTTCGCGCTGAAATTAGCGCCCACCGATCCCAATGTCAAATCTAGAAACATATATCAACGGTAGGGGAACGCAATGTAATTGATCCTACCATCATCTAACCTATCCACCCTAACTTCCTATGTACC
The DNA here is from genome assembly GCA_015847255.1 of Hyparrhenia diplandra. NCBI lineage: Eukaryota > Viridiplantae > Streptophyta > Magnoliopsida > Poales > Poaceae > Hyparrhenia > Hyparrhenia diplandra. Next base: position 93,755 of record JADLZK010006538.1, read on the forward strand.
TTTTTCGTGTCGTTCCCCTTCTTGTTTTGCACGTAGGTCAACACAGAGATTTTCGATGGAATTCTAAGATTTCGCTCTAAACAAGTGCTACTTTGAGGCCTATGACAAGTGATTCTTAGAAAAACTCTCTAATGGTCCACTTACTCAAATTTAGGTTCTCTAGGGTGAGGCATTTGTTTCCACAACCGCGAAAAAAAGTCTAGGTCGATTCTATAGCTCCATTGGAATCTTCTTTTTGTTTTGAGTTCGCTGAAATCAGCGCCGCCAGAAATCCCCAATGTCACATCTAGAAACATATATTAACGGTTGGGGAACGCAATGTAATTGATCCTACCATCATCTAACCTATCCACCCTAACTTCCTATGTACCTTTCGTGTCGTTCCCCTTCTTGTTTGATGACGTAGGTCAACACGTAGATTTTCGATGGAATTCCAAGATTTCGCTCTAAACAAGTGCTACTTTGAGGCCTATGACAAGTGATTCTTAGAAAAACTCTCTAATGGTCCACTTCTTCAAATTTAGGTTATCTAGGGTGAGGCATTTGATTCCACAACCGCGAAAAAAGTTTAGGTCGATTCTATAGCTCCATTGGAATCTTCCCTTTTTGTTTTGAGTTCGCGCTGAAATTAGCGCCAGCCAGTCCCCAATGTCAAATCTAGAAACATATATCAACGGTTGGGGGGAACGCAATGTAATTGATCCTACCATCATCTAACCTATCCACCCTAACTTCCTATGTACCTTTCGTGTCGTTCCCCTTCTTGTTTTTGAGACGTAGGTCAACACAGTAGATTTTCGATGGAATTCCAAGATTTCGCTCTAAACAAGTGCTACTTTGAGGCCTATGACAAGTGATTCTTAGAAAAACTCTCTAATGGTCCACTTCTTCAAATTTAGGTTATCTAGGGTGAGGCATTTGTTTCCACAACCGCGAAAAAAGTTTAGGTCGATTCTATAGCCGCATTGGAATCTTCTTTTTGTTTTGAGTTCGCTGAAATTAGCGCCAGCAATCCCCAATGTCACATCTAGAAACATATATTAACGGTTGGGGAACGCAATGTAATTGATCCTACCATCATCTAACCTATCCACCCTAACTTCCTATGTACCTTTCGTGTCGTTCCCCCTTCTTGTTTCGGCAGACGTAGGTCAACACAGTAGATTTTCGATGGAATTCCAAGATTTCGCTCTAAACAAGTGCTACTTTGAGGCCTATGACAAGTGATTCTTAGAAAAACTCTCTAATGGTCCACTTCTTCAAATTTAGGTTATCTAGGGTGAGGCATTTGATTCCACAACCGCGAAAAAAGTTTAGGTCGATTCTATAGCTCCATTGGAAACTTCTTTTTTGTTTTGAGTTCGCGCTGAAATTAGCGCCGCCCGTCCCCAATGTCACATCTAGAAACATATATTAACGGTTGGGGAACGCAATGTAATTGATCCTACCATCATCTAACCTATCCACCCTAACTTCCTATGTACCTTTCGTGTCGTTCCCCTTCTTGTTTCGGCACGTAGGTCAATACAGAGATTTTCGATGGAATTCCAAGATTTCGCTCTAAACAAGTGCTACTTTGAGGCCTATGACAAGTGATTCTTAGAAAAACTCTCTAATGGTCCACTTCTTCAAATTTAGGTTATCTAGGGTGAGGCATTTGTTTCCACAACCGCGAAAAAAGTTTAGGTCGATTCTATAGCTCCATTGGAATCTTCTTTTTGTTTTGAGTTCGCTGAAATTAGCGCCGCCCGCCCCCAATGTCACATCTAGAAACATATATTAACGGTTGGGGAACGCAATGTAATTGATCCTACCATCATCTAACCTATCCACCCTAACTTCCTATGTACCTTTCGTGTCGTTCCCCTTCTTGTTTTGCACGTAGGTCAACACAGTAGATTTTCGATGGAATTCCAAGATTTCGCTCTAAACAAGTGCTACTTTGAGGCCTATGACAAGTGATTCTTAGAAAAACTCTCTAATGGTCCACTTCTTCAAATTTAGGTTATCTAGGGTGAGGCATTTGATTCCACAACCGCGAAAAAGTTTAGGTCGATTCTATAGCCGCATTGGAAACTTCCCTTTGTTTTGAGTTCGCGCTGAAATTAGCGCCAGCCCCCCCCCAATGTCAAATCTAGAAACATATATCAACGGTAGGGGAACGCAATGTAATTGATCCTACCATCATCTAACCTATCCACCCTAACTTCCTATGTACCTTTCGTGTCGTTCCCCTTCTTGTTTTTCGCAGACGTAGGTCAACACGTAGATTTTCGATGGAATTCCAAGATTTCGCTCTAAACAAGTGCTACTTTGAGGCCTATGACAAGTGATTCTTAGAAAAACTCTCTAATGGTCCACTTCCTCAAATTTAGGTTCTCTAGGGTGAGGCATTTGTTTCCACAACCGCGAAAAAGTCTAGGTCGATTCTATAGCTCCATTGGAATCTTCTTTTTGTTTTGAGTTCGCTGAAATCAGCGCCAGCAGTCCCCAATGTCACATCTAGAAACATATATTAACGGTTGGGGAACGCAATGTAATTGATCCTACCATCATCTAACCTATCCACCCTAACTTCCTATGTACCTTTCGTGTCGTTCCCCTTCTTGTTTCGATACGTAGGTCAACACGTAGATTTTCGATGGAATTCCAAGATTTCGCTCTAAACAAGTGCTACTTTGAGGCCTATGACAAGTGATTCTTAGAAAAACTCTCTAATGGTCCACTTCTTCAAATTTAGGTTATCTAGGGTGAGGCATTTGATTCCACAACCGCGAAAAAAGTTTAGGTCGATTCTATAGCTCCATTGGAATCTTCTTTTTGTTTTGAGTTTCGCGCTGAAATTAGCGCCAGCCCGTCCCCCAATGTCAAATCTAGAAACATATATTAACGGTTGGGGAACGCAATGTAATTGATCCTACCATCATCTAACCTATCCACCCTAACTTCCTATGTACCTTTCGTGTCGTTCCCCTTCTTGTTTGTAGGTCAACACAGAGATTTTCGATGGAATTCCAAGATTTCGCTCTAAACAAGTGGTACTTTGAGGCCTATGACAAGTGATTCTTAGAAAAACTCTCTAATGGTCCACTTCCTCAAATTTAGGTTATCTAGGGTGAGGCATTTGTTTCCACAACCGAAAAAAGTCTAGGTCGATTCTATAGCTCCATTGGAATCTTCTTTTTGTTTCGAGTTCGCGCTGAAATCAGCGCCAGCAGTCCCCAATGTCACATCTAGAAACATATATTAACGGTTGGGGAACGCAATGTAATTGATCCTACCATCATCTAACCTATCCACCCTAACTTCCTATGTACCTTTCGTGTCGTTCCCCTTCTTGTTTCGGCAGACGTAGGTCAACACGTAGATTTTCGATGGAATTCCAAGATTTCGCTCTAAACAAGTGCTACTTTGAGGCCTATGACAAGTGATTCTTAGAAAAACTCTCTAATGGTCCACTTCTTCAAATTTAGGTTATCTAGGGTGAGGCATTTGATTCCACAACCGCGAAAAAGTTTAGGTCGATTCTATAGCCGCATTGGAAACTTCCCTTTTTGTTTTGAGTTCGCGCTGAAATTAGCGCCCAGCCGTCCCCAATGTCAAATCTAGAAACATATATCAACGGTTGGGGAACGCAATGTAATTGATCCTACCATCATCTAACCTATCCACCCTAACTTCCTATGTACCTTTTCGTGTCGTTCCCCTTCTTGTTTGATGCACGTAGGTCAACACAGAGATTTTCGATGGAATTCCAAGATTTCGCTGTAAACAAGTGCTACTTTGAGGCCTATGACAAGTGATTCTTAGAAAAACTCTCTAATGGTCCACTTCTTCAAATTTAGGTTATCTAGGGTGAGGCATTTGTTTCCACAACCGCGAAAAAGTCTAGGTCGATTCTATAGCTCCATTGGAATCTTCTTTTTGTTTTGAGTTCGCGCTGAAATCAGCGCCAGCAGTCCCCAATGTCACATCTAGAAACATATATTAACGGTTGGGGAACGCAATGTAATTGATCCTACCATCATCTAACCTATCCACCCTAACTTCCTATGTACCTTTCGTGTCGTTCCCCTTCTTGTTTCGGTACGTAGGTCAACACAGAGATTTTCGATGGAATTCCAAGATTTCGCTCTAAACAAGTGCTACTTTGAGGCCTATGACAAGTGATTCTTAGAAAAACTCTCTAATGGTCCACTTCTTCAAATTTAGGTTATCTAGGGTGAGGCATTTGATTCCACAACCGCGAAAAAAAGTTTAGGTCGATTCTATAGCCGCATTGGAAACTTCCCTTTTTGTTTTGAGTTCGCTGAAATTAGCGCCAGCCCCCCCCAATGTCAAATCTAGAAACATATATCAACGGTTGGGGAACGCAATGTAATTGATCCTACCATCATCTAACCTATCCACCCTAACTTCCTATGTACCTTTCGTGTCGTTCCCTTCTTGTTTCGCAGACGTAGGTCAACACGTAGATTTTCGATGGAATTCCAAGATTTCGCTCTAAACAAGTGCTACTTTGAGGCCTATGACAAGTGATTCTTAGAAAAACTCTCTAATGGTCCACTTCCTCAAATTTAGGTTCTCTAGGGTGAGGCATTTGTTTCCACAACCCGAAAAAAAGTCTAGGTCGATTCTATAGCTCCATTGGAATCTTCTTTTTGTTTTGAGTTCGCGCTGAAATCAGCGCCCGCCAGTCCCCAATGTCACATCTAGAAACATATATTAACGGTTGGGGAACGCAATGTAATTGATCCTACCATCATCTAACCTATCCACCCTAACTTCCTATGTACCTTTCGTGTCGTTCCCCCTTCTTGTTTCGTGACGTAGGTCAACACGTAGATTTTCGATGGAATTCCAAGATTTCGCTCTAAACAAGTGCTACTTTGAGGCCTATGACAAGTGATTCTTAGAAAAACTCTCTAATGGTCCACTTCTTCAAATTTAGGTTATCTAGGGTGAGGCATTTGATTCCACAACCGCGAAAAAGTTTAGGTCGATTCTATAGCCGCATTGGAAACTTCTCTTTTTGTTTTGAGTTCGCGCTGAAATTAGCGCCACCGTCCCAATGTCAAATCTAGAAACATATATCAACGGTAGGGGAACGCAATGTAATTGATCCTACCATCATCTAACCTATCCACCCTAACTTCCTATGTACCTTTCGTGTCGTTCCCCTTCTTGTTTTGAGACGTAGGTCAACACAGAGATTTTCGATGGAATTCCAAGATTTCGCTCTAAACAAGTGCTACTTTGAGGCCTATGACAAGTGATTCTTAGAAAAACTCTCTAATGGTCCACTTCTTCAAATTTAGGTTATCTAGGGTGAGGCATTTGTTTCCACAACCGCGAAAAAAGTCTAGGTCGATTCTATAGCTCCATTGGAATCTTCTTTTTTGTTTTGAGTTTTGCGCTGAAATTAGCGCCAGAGTCCCCAATGTCACATCTAGAAACATATATTAACGGTTGGGGAACGCAATGTAATTGATCCTACCATCATCTAACCTATCCACCCTAACTTCCTATGTACCTTTCGTGTCGTTCCCCTTCTTGTTTGATGACGTAGGTCAACACGTAGATTTTCGATGGAATTCCAAGATTTCGCTCTAAACAAGTGCTACTTTGAGGCCTATGACAAGTGATTCTTAGAAAAACTCTCTAATGGTCCACTTCTTCAAATTTAGGTTATCTAGGGTGAGGCATTTGATTCCACAACCGCTGAAAAAAGTTTAGGTCGATTCTATAGCCGCATTGGAAACTTCTTTTTTGTTTTGAGTTCGCGTTGAAATTAGCGCCAGCAGTCCCCAATGTCAAATCTAGAAACATATATTAACGGTTGGGGAACGCAATGTAATTGATCCTACCATCATCTAACCTATCCACCCTAACTTCCTATGTACCTTTCGTGTCGTTCCCCTTCTTGTTTCTGCACGTAGGTCAACACGTAGATTTTCGATGGAATTCCAAGATTTCGCTCTAAACAAGTGCTACTTTGAGGCCTATGACAAGTGATTCTTAGAAAACTCTCTAATGGTCCACTTCTTCAAATTTAGGTTATCTAGGGTGAGGCATTTGATTCCACAACCGCGAAAAAGTTTAGGTCGATTCTATAGCCGCATTGGAAACTTTTTTGTTTTGAGTTCGCGTTGAAATTAGCGCCAGCCAGTCCCCAATGTCAAATCTAGAAACATATATCAACGGTAGGGGAACGCAATGTAATTGATCCTACCATCATCTAACCTATCCACCCTAACTTCCTATGTACCTTTCGTGTCGTTCCCCTTCTTGTTTCGATGCACGTAGGTCAACACGTAGATTTTCGATGGAATTCCAAGATTTCGCTCTAAACAAGTGCTACTTTGAGGCCTATGACAAGTGATTCTTAGAAAAACTCTCTAATGGTCCACTTCCTTCAAATTTAGGTTATCTAGGGTGAGGCATTTGTTTCCACAACCGCGAAAAAGTCTAGGTCGATTCTATAGCTCCATTGGAATCTTCTTTTTGTTTTGAGTTCGCTGAAATTAGCGCCAGCCAGTCCCCAATGTCACATCTAGAAACATATATTAACGGTTGGGGAACGCAATGTAATTGATCCTACCATCATCTAACCTATCCACCCTAACTTCCTATGTACCTTTCGTGTCGTTCCCCTTCTTGTTTTCAGACGTAGGTCAACACGTAGATTTTCGATGGAATTCCAAGATTTCGCTCTAAACAAGTGCTACTTTGAGGCCTATGACAAGTGATTCTTAGAAAAACTCTCTAATGGTCCACTTCTTCAAATTTAGGTTATCTAGGGTGAGGCATTTGATTCCACAAATCGCGAAAAAAGTTTAGGTCGATTCTATAGCCCATTGGAAACTTCTTTTTGTTTTGAGTTCGCGCTGAAATTAGCGCCAGCCCCCCAATGTCAAATCTAGAAACATATATTAACGGTTGGGGAACGCAATGTAATTGATCCTACCATCATCTAACCTATCCACCCTAACTTCCTATGTACCTTTCGTGTCGTTCCCCTTCTTGTTTTGAGACGTAGGTCAACACAGTAGATTTTCGATGGAATTCCAAGATTTCGCTCTAAACAAGTGCTACTTTGAGGCCTATGACAAGTGATTCTTAGAAAAACTCTCTAATGGTCCACTTCTTCAAATTTAGGTTATCTAGGGTGAGGCATTTGATTCCACAACCGCGAAAAAGTTTAGGTCGATTCTATAGCCGCATTGGAAACTTCCCTTTTTGTTTTGAGTTCGCGCTGAAATTAGCGCCGGCCGTCCCCAATGTCAAATCTAGAAACATATATCAACGGTTGGGGAACGCAATGTAATTGATCCTACCATCATCTAACCTATCCACCCTAACTTCCTATGTACCTTTCGTGTCGTTCCCCTTCTTGTTTTGATGACGTAGGTCAACACGTAGATTTTCGATGGAATTCCAAGATTTCGCTCTAAACAAGTGCTACTTTGAGGCCTATGACAAGTGATTCTTAGAAAAACTCTCTAATGGTCCACTTCTTCAAATTTAGGTTATCTAGGGTGAGGCATTTGTTTCCACAACCGCGAAAAAAAGTTTAGGTCGATTCTATAGCTCCATTGGAAACTTCCTTTTGTTTTGAGTTGAGCGCTGAAATTAGCGCCGCCAGTCCCCAATGTCACATCTAGAAACATATATTAACGGTTGGGGGGGAACGCAATGTAATTGATCCTACCATCATCTAACCTATCCACCCTAACTTCCTATGTACCTTTCGTGTCGTTCCCCTTCTTGTTTGATGACGTAGGTCAACACGTAGATTTTCGATGGAATTCCAAGATTTCGCTCTAAACAAGTGCTACTTTGAGGCCTATGACAAGTGATTCTTAGAAAAACTCTCTAATGGTCCACTTCTCAAATTTAGGTTCTCTAGGGTGAGGCATTTGTTTCCACAACCGCGAAAAAAGTTTAGGTCGATTCTATAGCTCCATTGGAATCTTCTTTTTGTTTTGAGTTCGCGCTGAAATTAGCGCCAGCCAGTCCCCAATGTCACATCTAGAAACATATATTAACGGTTGGGGAACGCAATGTAATTGATCCTACCATCATCTAACCTATCCACCCTAACTTCCTATGTACCTTTCGTGTCGTTCCCCTTCTTGTTTTTGGCAGACGTAGGTCAACACGTAGATTTTCGATGGAATTCCAAGATTTCGCTCTAAACAAGTGCTACTTTGAGGCCTATGACAAGTGATTCTTAGAAAAACTCTCTAATGGTCCACTTCTTCAAATTTAGGTTATCTAGGGTGAGGCATTTGATTCCACAACCGCGAAAAAGTTTAGGTCGATTCTATAGCCGCATTGGAAACTTCCCTTTTTGTTTTGAGTTCGCGCTGAAATTAGCGCCCCAGCCGTCCCCAATGTCAAATCTAGAAACATATATCAACGGTAGGGGAACGCAATGTAATTGATCCTACCATCATCTAACCTATCCACCCTAACTTCCTATGTACCTTTCGTGTCGTTCCCCTTCTTGTTTCGATGACGTAGGTCAACACAGAGATTTTCGATGGAATTCCAAGATTTCGCTCTAAACAAGTGCTACTTTGAGGCCTATGACAAGTGATTCTTAGAAAAACTCTCTAATGGTCCACTTCCTCAAATTTAGGTTCTCTAGGGTGAGGCATTTGTTTCCACAACCGCGAAAAAGTCTAGGTCGATTCTATAGCTCCATTGGAATCTTCTTTTTGTTTTGAGTTCGCTGAAATTAGCGCCAGTCCCCAATGTCACATCTAGAAACATATATTAACGGTTGGGGAACGCAATGTAATTGATCCTACCATCATCTAACCTATCCACCCTAACTTCCTATGTACCTTTCGTGTCGTTCCCCTTCTTGTTTCTGCACGTAGGTCAACACGTAGATTTTCGATGGAATTCCAAGATTTCGCTCTAAACAAGTGCTACTTTGAGGCCTATGACAAGTGATTCTTAGAAAAACTCTCTAATGGTCCACTTCTTCAAATTTAGGTTATCTAGGGTGAGGCATTTGATTCCACAACCGCGAAAAAAAAGTTTAGGTCGATTCTATAGCCGCATTGGAAACTTCTTTTTTTGTTTTGAGTTCGCTGAAATTAGCGCCGCCAGCCGTCCCCAATGTCAAATCTAGAAACATATATCAACGGTAGGGGAACGCAATGTAATTGATCCTACCATCATCTAACCTATCCACCCTAACTTCCTATGTACCTTTCGTGTCGTTCCCCTTCTTGTTTCGCAGACGTAGGTCAACACGTAGAGATTTTCGATGGAATTCCAAGATTTCGCTCTAAACAAGTGCTACTTTGAGGCCTATGACAAGTGATTCTTAGAAAAACTCTTAATGGTCCACTTCTTCAAATTTAGGTTCTCTAGGGTGAGGCATTTGATTTCCACAAACCGTGAAAAAGTTTAGGTCGATTCTATAGCTCCATTGGAATCTTCTTTTTGTTTTGAGTTCGCTGAAATTAGCGCCGGAAGTCCCCAATGTCACATCTAGAAACATATATTAACGGTTGGGGGAACGCAATGTAATTGATCCTACCATCATCTAACCTATCCACCCTAACTTCCTATGTACCTTTTCGTGTCGTTTCCCCTTCTTGTTTCGATGACGTAGGTCAACACGTAGATTTTCGATGGAATTCCAAGATTTCGCTCTAAACAAGTGCTACTTTGAGGCCTATGACAAGTGATTCTTAGAAAAACTCTCTAATGGTCCACTTCTTCAAATTTAGGTTATCTAGGGTGAGGCATTTGTTTCCACAACCGCGAAAAAAGTTAGGTCGATTCTATAGCCGCATTGGAATCTTCTTTTTGTTTTGAGTTCGCGTTGAAATTAGCGCCCAGCCGTCCCCAATGTCACATCTAGAAACATATATTAACGGTTGGGGAACGCAATGTAATTGATCCTACCATCATCTAACCTATCCACCCTAACTTCCTATGTACCTTTCGTGTCGTTCCCCTTCTTGTTTCTGCAGACGTAGGTCAACACGTAGATTTTCGATGGAATTCCAAGATTTCGCTCTAAACAAGTGCTACTTTGAGGCCTATGACAAGTGATTCTTAGAAAAACTCTCTAATGGTCCACTTCTTCAAATTTAGGTTATCTAGGGTGAGGCATTTGATTCCACAAATCGTGAAAAAGTTTAGGTCGATTCTATAGCCGCATTGGAAACTTCTTTTTTGTTTTGAGTTCGCTGAAATTAGCGCCAAACCGTCCCCAATGTCAAATCTAGAAACATATATCAACGGTTGGGGAACGCAATGTAATTGATCCTACCATCATCTAACCTATCCACCCTAACTTCCTATGTACCTTTTCGTGTCGTTCCCCTTCTTGTTTCGATGACGTAGGTCAAACACGTAGATTTTCGATGGAATTCCAAGATTTCGCTCTAAACAAGTGCTACTTTGAGGCCTATGACAAGTGATTCTTAGAAAAACTCTCTAATGGTCCACTTCTTCAAATTTAGGTTATCTAGGGTGAGGCATTTGTTTCCACAACCGCGAAAAAGTCTAGGTCGATTCTATAGCCGCATTGGAATCTTCTTTTTGTTTTGAGTTCGCTGAAATTAGCGCCACCGTCCCCCAATGTCACATCTAGAAACATATATTAACGGTTGGGGGAACGCAATGTAATTGATCCTACCATCATCTAACCTATCCACCCTAACTTCCTATGTACCTTTCGTGTCGTTCCCCTTCTTGTTTTTGATGACGTAGGTCAACACAGTAGATTTTCGATGGAATTCCAAGATTTCGCTCTAAACAAGTGCTACTTTGAGGCCTATGACAAGTGATTCTTAGAAAAACTCTCTAATGGTCCACTTCTTCAAATTTAGGTTATCTAGGGTGAGGCATTTGTTTCCACAACCGCGAAAAAAAGTTTAGGTCGATTCTATAGCTCCATTGGAATCTTCTTTTTGTTTTTGAGTTTTTGAGTTGAAATTAGCGCCCAGCCGTCCCCAATGTCACATCTAGAAACATATATCAACGGTTGGGGAACGCAATGTAATTGATCCTACCATCATCTAACCTATCCACCCTAACTTCCTATGTACCTTTCGTGTCGTTCCCCTTCTTGTTTCGTGACGTAGGTCTACACAGAGATTTTCGATGGAATTCTGAGATTTCGCTCTAAACAAGTGCTACTTTGAGGCCTATGACAAGTGATTCTTAGAAAAACTCTCTAATGGTCCACTTCTTCAAATTTAGGTTATCTAGGGTGAGGCATTTGATTCCACAACCGCAAAAAAGTTTAGGTCGATTCTATAGCCGCATTGGAATCTTTTTTTTGTTTTGAGTTCGCTGAAATTAGCGCCCGTCCCCCAATGTCAAATCTAGAAACATATATCAACGGTAGGGGAACGCAATGTAATTGATCCTACCATCATCTAACCTATCCACCCTAACTTCCTATGTACCTTTCGTGTCGTTCCCCTTCTTGTTTCGATGACGTAGGTCAACACGTAGATTTTCGATGGAATTCCAAGATTTCGCTCTAAACAAGTGCTACTTTGAGGCCTATGACAAGTGATTCTTAGAAAAAACTCTCTAATGGTCCACTTCTTCAAATTTAGGTTATCTAGGGTGAGGCATTTGATTCCACAACCGCGAAAAAGTTTAGGTCGATTCTATAGCCGCATTGGAAACTTCTTTTTGTTTTGAGTTCGCGCTGAAATTAGCGCCCGCCGCCCCCAATGTCAAATCTAGAAACATATATCAACGGGTTGGGGAACGCAATGTAATTGATCCTACCATCATCTAACCTATCCACCCTAACTTCCTATGTACCTTTCGTGTCGTTCCCCTTCTTGTTTTCAGACGTAGGTCAACACGTAGATTTTCGATGGAATTCCAAGATTTCGCTCTAAACAAGTGCTACTTTGAGGCCTATGACAAGTGATTCTTAGAAAAACTCTCTAATGGTCCACTTCTTCAAATTTAGGTTATCTAGGGTGAGGCATTTGATTCCACAAACCGCGAAAAAGTCTAGGTCGATTCTATAGCTCCATTGGAATCTTCTTTTTTGTTTTGAGTTCGCGCTGAAATTAGCGCCACCAGTCCCCCAATGTCACATCTAGAAACATATATTAACGGTTGGGGAACGCAATGTAATTGATCCTACCATCATCTAACCTATCCACCCTAACTTCCTATGTACCTTTCGTGTCGTCCCCTTCTTGTTTCGCAGACGTAGGTCAACACGTAGATTTTCGATGGAATTCCAAGATTTCGCTCTAAACAAGTGCTACTTTGAGGCCTATGACAAGTGATTCTTAGAAAAACTCTCTAATGGTCCACTTCTTCAAATTTAGGTTATCTAGGGTGAGGCATTTGATTCCACAACCGCGAAAAAAAAGTTTAGGTCGATTCTATAGCTCCATTGGAATCTTCTTTTTGTTTTGAGTTTCGCTGAAATTAGCGCCAGCCGTCCCCAATGTCAAATCTAGAAACATATATCAACGGTAGGGGAACGCAATGTAATTGATCCTACCATCATCTAACCTATCCACCCTAACTTCCTATGTACCTTTCGTGTCGTTCCCCTTCTTGTTTCGGTACGTAGGTCAACACAGAGATTTTCGATGGAATTCCAAGATTTCGCTGTAAACAAGTGCTACTTTGAGGCCTATGACAAGTGATTCTTAGAAAAACTCTCTAATGGTCCACTTCTTCAAATTTAGGTTATCTAGGGTGAGGCATTTGTTTCCACAACCGCGAAAAAGTCTAGGTCGATTCTATAGCTCCTTTGGAATCTTCTTTTTATTTTGAGTTCGCGCTGAAATCAGCGCCAGCAGTCCCCAATGTCACATCTAGAAACATATATTAACGGTTGGGGAACGCAATGTAATTGATCCTACCATCATCTAACCTATCCACCCTAACTTCCTATGTACCTTTCGTGTCGTTCCCCTTCTTGTTTTCTGCACGTAGGTCAACACGTAGATTTTCGATGGAATTCCAAGATTTCGCTCTAAACAAGTGCTACTTTGAGGCCTATGACAAGTGATTCTTAGAAAAACTCTCTAATGGTCCACTTCTTCAAATTTAGGTTATCTAGGGTGAGGCATTTGATTCCACAACCGCGAAAAAAGTTTAGGTCGATTCTATAGCCGCATTGGAAACTTCCCTTTGTTTTGAGTTCGCGCTGAAATTAGCGCCGGCCGTCCCCAATGTCAAATCTAGAAACATATATCAACGGTAGGGGAACGCAATGTAATTGATCCTACCATCATCTAACCTATCCACCCTAACTTCCTATGTACCTTTCGTGTCGTTCCCCTTCTTGTTTCGCACGTAGGTCAACACGTAGATTTTCGATGGAATTCCAAGATTTCGCTCTAAACAAGTGCTACTTTGAGGCCTATGACAAGTGATTCTTAGAAAAACTCTCTAATGGTCCACTTCCTCAAATTTAGGTTCTCTAGGGTGAGGCATTTGTTTCCACAACCGCGAAAAAAGTTTAGGTCGATTCTATAGCTCCATTGGAATCTTCTTTTTTGTTTTGAGTTCGCTGAAATCAGCGCCACCAATCCCCAATGTCACATCTAGAAACATATATTAACGGTTTGGGGGAACGCAATGTAATTGATCCTACCATCATCTAACCTATCCACCCTAACTTCCTATGTACCTTTCGTGTCGTTCCCCTTCTTGTTTGGCACGTAGGTCAACACGTAGATTTTCGATGGAATTCCAAGATTTCGCTCTAAACAAGTGCTACTTTGAGGCCTATGACAAGTGATTCTTAGAAAAACTCTCTAATGGTCCACTTCTTCAAATTTAGGTTATCTAGGGTGAGGCATTTGATTCCACAACCGCGAAAAAAGTTTTAGGTCGATTCTATAGCCGCATTGGAAACTTCCCTTTGTTTTGAGTTTGTTTTGTCCCCAAGTCAAATCTAGAAACATATATCAACGGTAGGGGAAATGTAATTGATCCTACCATCATCTAACCTATCCACCCTAACTTCCTATGTACCTTTCAATGTCAAATCTAGGTCAAAATTTTATGGAATTCCAAGATTTCGCTCTAAACAAGTGCTACTTTGAGGCCTATGACAAGTGATTCTTAGATAAACTCTCTAATGGTGTCAAATTTAGGATCTACATTTGTTTCAACCGCGAAAAACCTATCGATTCTATAGCCCATTGGAAACTTCCTTGTTTTGAGTACGCTGAAATCAGCGTGAATCCCCAATGTCACATCTAGAAACATATTAACGGTGCAATGTAATTGATCCTACCATCATCTAACCTATCCACCCTAACTTCCTATGTACCTTTAGATTTTCTTGTTTGATGGAAGGTTCCAAGATTTTCGATGGAATTCCAAGATTTCGCTCTAAACAAGTGCTACTTTGAGGCCTATGACAAGTGATTCTTAGAAAAACTCTCTAATGGTCCACTTCTTCAAATTTAGGTTATCTAGGGTGAGGCATTTGATTCCACAACCGCGAAAAGTTTAGGTCGATTCTATAGCCGCATTGGAAACTTCTTTTTTTGTTTTGAGTTCGCGTTGAAATTAGCGCCAGCAGTCCCCAATGTCAAATCTAGAAACATATATCAACGGTTGGGGAACGCAATGTAATTGATCCTACCATCATCTAACCTATCCACCCTAACTTCCTATGTACCTTTCGTGTCGTTCCCCTTCTTGTTTGCACGTAGGTCAACACGTAGAGATTTTCGATGGAATTCCAAGATTTCGCTCTAAACAAGTGCTACTTTGAGGCCTATGACAAGTGATTCTTAGAAAAACTCTCTAATGGTCCACTTCTTCAAATTTAGGTTATCTAGGGTGAGGCATTTGTTTCCACAACCGCAAAAAAAGTCTAGGTCGATTCTATAGCTCCATTGGAATCTTCTTTTTGTTTTGAGTTTCGCTGAAATCAGCGCCAGCCGTCCCCAATGTCACATCTAGAAACATATATTAACGGTTGGGGAACGCAATGTAATTGATCCTACCATCATCTAACCTATCCACCCTAACTTCCTATGTACCTTTTCGTGTCGTTCCCCTTCTTGTTTTGATGCACGTAGGTCAACACGTAGATTTTCGATGGAATTCCAAGATTTCGCTCTAAACAAGTGCTACTTTGAGGCCTATGACAAGTGATTCTTAGAAAAACTCTCTAATGGTCCACTTCTTCAAATTTAGGTTATCTAGGGTGAGGCATTTGTTTCCACAACTAAAAAAAAGTTTAGGTCGATTCTATAGCTCCATTGGAATCTTCTTTTGTTTTGAGTTCGCGCTGAAATCAGCGCCCCCGAATCCCCAATGTCACATCTAGAAACATATATTAACGGTTGGGGAACGCAATGTAATTGATCCTACCATCATCATCTAACCTATCCACCCTAACTTCCTATGTACCTTTCGTGTCGTTCCCCTTCTTGTTTTTGAGACGTAGGTCAACACAGAGATTTTCGATGGAATTCCAAGATTTCGCTCTAAACAAGTGCTACTTTGAGGCCTATGACAAGTGATTCTTAGAAAAACTCTCTAATGGTCCACTTCTTCAAATTTAGGTTATCTAGGGTGAGGCATTTGATTCCACAACCGCGAAAAAAGTTTAGGTCGATTCTATAGCCGCATTGGAAACTTCCCTTTGTTTTGAGTTCGCTGAAATTAGCCCCGGCCGTCCCCAATGTCAAATCTAGAAACATATATCAACGGTAGGGGAACGCAATGTAATTGATCCTACCATCATCTAACCTATCCACCCTAACTTCCTATGTACCTTTCGTGTCGTTCCCCTTCTTGTTTCGAGACGTAGGTCAACACGTAGATTTTCGATGGAATTCCAAGATTTCGCTCTAAACAAGTGCTACTTTGAGGCCTATGACAAGTGATTCTTAGAAAAACTCTCTAATGGTCCACTTCTTCAAATTTAGGTTATCTAGGGTGAGGCATTTGTTTCCACAACCGCGAAAAAAAAGTTTATTCTATAGCCGCATTGGAATCTTCCTTTTGTTTTGAGTTCGCTGAAATTATAGCCGCATTGGAATCTAGAAACATTTGTTCAACGGTTGGGGAACGCAATGAAATTGATCCTACCATCATCTAACCTATGTCACATCTAGAAACATATATTCCCTTCTTGGGGAGGTCAATGTAATTGATCCTACCATCATCTAAACCTATCCAGGCCTATGACAAGTGATTCCTATGAAAAACTCTCTAATGGTCCACTTGTCAAATTTAGGTTATCTAGGGTGAGGCATTTGTTTCGAAAAAAGTTTAGGTAGGTCAACACATTAGATTTTCGAAATGGAATTCCAAGATTTGGGGAACGCAATGTAATTGATCCTACCATCTAAACAAGTGCTACTTTGAGGCCTATGACAAGTGATTCTTTAGGATGAAAATTCTCTCTAATGGTCCACTTCTTCAAATTTAGGTTATCTAGGGTGAGGCATTTGATTCCACAACCGTGAAAAAGTCTAGGTCGATTCTATAGCCGCATTGGAATCTTCTTTTTTTGTTTTGAGTTCGCTGAAATTAGCGCCGGCCCCAATGTCAAATCTAGAAACATATATTAACGGTTGGGGAACGCAATGTAATTGATCCTACCATCATCTAACCTATCCACCCTAACTTCCTATGTACCTTTCGTGTCGTTCCCCTTCTTGTTTTAAGACGTAGGTCAACACAGAGATTTTCGATGGAATTCCAAGATTTCGCTCTAAACAAGTGCTACTTTGAGGCCTATGACAAGTGATTCTTAGAAAAACTCTCTAATGGTCCACTTCTTCAAATTTAGGTTATCTAGGGTGAGGCATTTGATTCCACAAATGAAAAAGTTTAGGTCGATTCTATAGCCCATTGGAATCTTCTTTTTGTTTTGAGTTCGCGCTGAAATTAGCGCCCGGCCGTCCCCAATGTCAAATCTAGAAACATATATCAACGGTAGGGGAACGCAATGTAATTGATCCTACCATCATCTAACCTATCCACCCTAACTTCCTATGTACCTTTCGTGTCGTTCCCTTCTTGTTTCAGACGTAGGTCAACACACAGAGATTTTCGATGGAATTCCAAGATTTCGCTCTAAACAAGTGCTACTTTGAGGCCTATGACAAGTGATTCTTAGAAAAACTCTCTAATGGTCCACTTCTTCAAATTTAGGTTATCTAGGGTGAGGCATTTGTTTCCACAACCGCGAAAAAGTTTAGGTCGATTCTATAGCTCCATTGGAATCTTCTTTTTTTGTTTTGAGTTCGCGCTGAAATCAGCGCGCCCGTCCCCCAATGTCACATCTAGAAACATATATATTAACGGTTGGGGAACGCAATGTAATTGATCCTACCATCATCTAACCTATCCACCCTAACTTCCTATGTACCTTTCGTGTCGTTCCCCTTCTTGTTTCGCAGACGTAGGTCAACACAGTAGATTTTCGATGGAATTCCAAGATTTCGCTCTAAACAAGTGCTACTTTGAGGCCTATGACAAGTGATTCTTAGAAAAACTCTCTAATGGTCCACTTCTTCAAATTTAGGTTATCTAGGGTGAGGCATTTGATTCCACAACCGCGAAAAAAGGTTTAGGTCGATTCTATAGCCGCATTGGAAACTTCTTTTTTTGTTTTGAGTTCGCGTTGAAATTAGCGCCAGCCGTCCCCAATGTCAAATCTAGAAACATATATCAACGGTTGGGGAACGCAATGTAATTGATCCTACCATCATCTAACCTATCCACCCTAACTTCCTATGTACCTTTCGTGTCGCGTTCCCCTTCTTGTTTTTGATGACGTAGGTCAACACGTAGATTTTCGATGGAATTCCAAGATTTCGCTCTAAACAAGTGCTACTTTGAGGCCTATGACAAGTGATTCTTAGAAAAACTCTCTAATGGTCCACTTCTTCAAATTTAGGTTCTCTAGGGTGAGGCATTTGTTTCCACAACCGCGAAAAAAGTCTAGGTCGATTCTATAGCTCCATTGGAATCTTCTTTTTGTTTTGAGTTCGCGCTGAAATCAGCGCCGCCAGAGTCCCCCAATGTCACATCTAGAAACATATATTAACGGTTGGGGAACGCAATGTAATTGAATCCTACCATCATCTAACCTATCCACCCTAACTTCCTATGTACCTTTTCGTGTCGTTCCCCTTCTTGTTTTGAGACGTAGGTCAACACGTAGATTTTCGATGGAATTCCAAGATTTCGCTCTAAACAAGTGCTACTTTGAGGCCTATGACAAGTGATTCTTAGAAAAACTCTCTAATGGTCCACTTCTTCAAATTTAGGTTATCTAGGGTGAGGCATTTGATTCCACAACCGCGAAAAAGTTTAGGTCGATTCTATAGCTCCATTGGAATCTTCTTTTTGTTTTGAGTTCGCGCTGAAATTAGCCCAGCCAGTCCCCAATGTCAAATCTAGAAACATATATTAACGGTTGGGGAACGCAATGTAATTGATCCTACCATCATCTAACCTATCCACCCTAACTTCCTATGTACCTTTCGTGTCGTTCCCCTTCTTGTTTGCATGACGTAGGTCAACACGTAGATTTTCGATGGAATTCCAAGATTTCGCTCTAAACAAGTGCTACTTTGAGGCCTATGACAAGTGATTCTTAGAAAAACTCTCTAATGGTCCACTTCTTCAAATTTAGGTTATCTAGGGTGAGGCATTTGTTTCCACAACCGCGAAAAAGTTTAGGTCGATTCTATAGCTCCATTGGAATCTTTCTTTGTTTTGAGTTCGCTGAAATCAGCGCCGGCCGAATCCCCAATGTCACATCTAGAAACATATATTAACGGTTGGGGAACGCAATGTAATTGATCCTACCATCATCTAACCTATCCACCCTAACTTCCTATGTACCTTTCGTGTCGTTCCCCTTCTTGTTTCGAGACGTAGGTCAACACGTAGATTTTCGATGGAATTCCAAGATTTCGCTCTAAACAAGTGCTACTTTGAGGCCTATGACAAGTGATTCTTAGAAAAACTCTCTAATGGTCCACTTCTTCAAATTTAGGTTATCTAGGGTGAGGCATTTGATTCCACAACCGCGAAAAAGTTTAGGTCGATTCTATAGCTCCATTGGAATCTTCTTTTTGTTTTGAGTTCGCTGAAATTAGCGCCCGCCGATCCCCAATGTCACATCTAGAAACATATATTAACGGTTGGGGAACGCAATGTAATTGATCCTACCATCATCTAACCTATCCACCCTAACTTCCTATGTACCTTTCGTGTCGTTCCCCTTCTTGTTTCGGCACGTAGGTCAACACAGAGATTTTCGATGGAATTCCAAGATTTCGCTCTAAACAAGTGCTACTTTGAGGCCTATGACAAGTGATTCTTAGAAAAACTCTCTAATGGTCCACTTCTTCAAATTTAGGTTATCTAGGGTGAGGCATTTGATTCCACAACCGCGAAAAAAGTTTAGGTCGATTCTATAGCCGCATTGGAAACTTCTTTTTGTTTTGAGTTCGCGTTGAAATTAGCGCCGGCCCGTCCCCAATGTCAAATCTAGAAACATATATCAACGGTTGGGGAACGCAATGTAATTGATCCTACCATCATCTAACCTATCCACCCTAACTTCCTATGTACCTTTCGTCGTTTCCCTTCTTGTTTCGAGCACGTAGGTCAACACAGAGATTTTCGATGGAATTCCAAGATTTCGCTCTAAACAAGTGCTACTTTGAGGCCTATGACAAGTGATTCTTAGAAAAACTCTCTAATGGTCCACTTCCTCAAATTTAGGTTATCTAGGGTGAGGCATTTGTTTCCACAACCGCGAAAAAAGTTTAGGTCGATTCTATAGCTCCATTGGAATCTTCTTTTTGTTTTGAGTTCGCTGAAATCAGCGCCGGCCAGTCCCCAATGTCACATCTAGAAACATATATTAACGGTTGGGGAACGCAATGTAATTGATCCTACCATCATCTAACCTATCCACCCTAACTTCCTATGTACCTTTCGTGTCGTTCCCCTTCTTGTTTTGGCACGTAGGTCAACACGTAGATTTTCGATGGAATTCCAAGATTTCGCTCTAAACAAGTGCTACTTTGAGGCCTATGACAAGTGATTCTTAGAAAAACTCTCTAATGGTCCACTTCTTCAAATTTAGGTTATCTAGGGTGAGGCATTTGATTCCACAACCGCGAAAAAGTTTAGGTCGATTCTATAGCCGCATTGGAAACTTCTTTTTTGTTTTGAGTTCGCGCTGAAATTAGCGCCCGGCCGATCCCCAATGTCAAATCTAGAAACATATATCAACGGTTGGGGAACGCAATGTAATTGATCCTACCATCATCTAACCTATCCACCCTAACTTCCTATGTACCTTTCGTGTCGTTCCCCTTCTTGTTTGATGACGTAGGTCAACACGTAGATTTTCGATGGAATTCCAAGATTTCGCTCTAAACAAGTGCTACTTTGAGGCCTATGACAAGTGATTCTTAGAAAAACTCTCTAATGGTCCACTTCTTCAAATTTAGGTTATCTAGGGTGAGGCATTTGTTTCCACAACCGCGAAAAAGTTTAGGTCGATTCTATAGCTCCATTGGAATCTTCTTTTTTTGTTTTGAGTTCGCGTTGAAATTAGCGCCGCCAATCCCCAATGTCACATCTAGAAACATATATTAACGGTTGGGGAACGCAATGTAATTGATCCTACCATCATCTAACCTATCCACCCTAACTTCCTATGTACCTTTCGTGTCGTTCCCCTTCTTGTTTTCGATGACGTAGGTCAACACAGAGATTTTCGATGGAATTCCAAGATTTCGCTCTAAACAAGTGCTACTTTGAGGCCTATGACAAGTGATTCTTAGAAAAACTCTCTAATGGTCCACTTCTTCAAATTTAGGTTATCTAGGGTGAGGCATTTGATTCCACAACCGCGAAAAAGTTTAGGTCGATTCTATAGCCGCATTGGAAACTTCCCTTTGTTTTGAGTTCGCTGAAATTAGCGCCAGCCGTCCGCAATGTCAAATCTAGAAACATATATCAACGGTAGGGGAACGCAATGTAATTGATCCTACCATCATCTAACCTATCCACCCTAACTTCCTATGTACCTTTCGTGTCGTTCCCCTTCTTGTTTCGGTACGTAGGTCAACACAGAGATTTTCGATGGAATTCCAAGATTTCGCTCTAAACAAGTGCTACTTTGAGGCCTATGACAAGTGATTCTTAGAAAAACTCTCTAATGGTCCACTTCCTCAAATTTAGGTTATCTAGGGTGAGGCATTTGTTTCCACAACCGCGAAAAAAAGTTTAGGTCGATTCTATAGCCGCATTGGAATCTTCTTTTTGTTTTGAGTTTCGCTGAAATCAGCGCCGGCCGATCCCCAATGTCACATCTAGAAACATATATTAACGGTTGGGGAACGCAATGTAATTGATCCTACCATCATCTAACCTATCCACCCTAACTTCCTATGTACCTTTCGTGTCGTTCCCCTTCTTGTTTCGATGCACGTAGGTCAACACGTAGATTTTCGATGGAATTCCAAGATTTCGCTCTAAACAAGTGCTACTTTGAGGCCTATGACAAGTGATTCTTAGAAAAACTCTCTAATGGTCCACTTCTTCAAATTTAGGTTATCTAGGGTGAGGCATTTGTTTCCACAACCGCGAAAAAAGTTTAGGTCGATTCTATAGCTCCATTGGAATCTTCTTTTTTTGTTTTGAGTTCGCGCTGAAATTAGCGCCAGCCGTCCCCAATGTCACATCTAGAAACATATATTAACGGTTGGGGAACGCAATGTAATTGATCCTACCATCATCTAACCTATCCACCCTAACTTCCTATGTACCTTTCGTGTCGTTCCCCTTCTTGTTTTGATGACGTAGGTCAACACGTAGATTTTCGATGGAATTCCAAGATTTCGCTCTAAACAAGTGCTACTTTGAGGCCTATGACAAGTGATTCTTAGAAAAACTCTCTAATGGTCCACTTCTTCAAATTTAGGTTATCTAGGGTGAGGCATTTGATTCCACAACCGCGAAAAAGTTTAGGTCGATTCTATAGCCGCATTGGAAACTTCCCTTTGTTTTGAGTTCGCGCTGAAATTAGCGCCGGCCGTCCCCAATGTCAAATCTAGAAACATATATCAACGGTTGGGGAACGCAATGTAATTGATCCTACCATCATCTAACCTATCCACCCTAACTTCCTATGTACCTTTCGTGTCGTTTCCCCTTCTTGTTTGAGACGTAGGTCAACACGAGAGATTTTCGATGGAATTCCAAGATTTCGCTCTAAACAAGTGCTACTTTGAGGCCTATGACAAGTGATTCTTAGAAAAACTCTCTAATGGTCCACTTCTTCAAATTTAGGTTATCTAGGGTGAGGCATTTGATTCCACAACCGCGAAAAAGTTTAGGTCGATTCTATAGCCGCATTGGAATCTTCCCTTTGTTTTGAGTTCGCGTTGAAATTAGCGCCAGCCGTCCCCAATGTCAAATCTAGAAACATATATCAACGGTTGGGGGGAACGCAATGTAATTGATCCTACCATCATCTAACCTATCCACCCTAACTTCCTATGTACCTTTCGTGTCGTTCCCCTTCTTGTTTGATGACGTAGGTCAACACAGTAGATTTTCGATGGAATTCCAAGATTTCGCTCTAAACAAGTGCTACTTTGAGGCCTATGACAAGTGATTCTTAGAAAAACTCTCTAATGGTCCACTTCCTCAAATTTAGGTTCTCTAGGGTGAGGCATTTGTTTCCACAACCGCGAAAAAAAGTTTAGGTCGATTCTATAGCTCCATTGGAATCTTCTTTTTGTTTTGAGTTCGCGCTGAAATCAGCGCCAGCAGTCCCCAATGTCACATCTAGAAACATATATTAACGGTTGGGGAACGCAATGTAATTGATCCTACCATCATCTAACCTATCCACCCTAACTTCCTATGTACCTTTCGTGTCGTTCCCCTTCTTGTTTCGGTGCACGTAGGTCAACACGTAGATTTTCGATGGAATTCCAAGATTTCGCTCTAAACAAGTGCTACTTTGAGGCCTATGACAAGTGATTCTTAGAAAAACTCTCTAATGGTCCACTTCTTCAAATTTAGGTTATCTAGGGTGAGGCATTTGATTCCACAACCGCGAAAAAAGTTTAGGTCGATTCTATAGCCGCATTGGAAACTTCCCTTTGTTTTGAGTTCGCTGAAATTAGCGCCCGGCCGTCCCCAATGTCAAATCTAGAAACATATATCAACGGTTGGGGAACGCAATGTAATTGATCCTACCATCATCTAACCTATCCACCCTAACTTCCTATGTACCTTTCGTGTCGTTCCCCTTCTTGTTTCGGTACGTAGGTCAACACAGAGATTTTCGATGGAATTCCAAGATTTCGCTCTAAACAAGTGCTACTTTGAGGCCTATGACAAGTGATTCTTAGATAAACTCTCTAATGGTCCACTTCCTCAAATTTAGGTTCTCTAGGGTGAGGCATTTGTTTCCACAACCGCGAAAAAGTCTAGGTCGATTCTATAGCTGCATTGGAATCTTCTTTTTGTTTTGAGTTCGCGCTGAAATCAGCGCCAGCAGTCCCCAATGTCACATCTAGAAACATATATTAACGGTTGGGGAACGCAATGTAATTGATCCTACCATCATCTAACCTATCCACCCTAACTTCCTATGTACCTTTCATGTCGTTCCCCTTCTTGTTTTGAGACGTAGGTCAACACGTAGATTTTCGATGGAATTCCAAGATTTCGCTGTAAACAAGTGCTACTTTGAGGCCTATGACAAGTGATTCTTAGAAAAACTCTCTAATGGTCCACTTCTTCAAATTTAGGTTATCTAGGGTGAGGCATTTGATTCCACAACCGCGAAAAAAAGTTTAGGTCGATTCTATAGCCGCATTGGAATCTTCTTTTTTTGTTTTGAGTTCGCGTTGAAATTAGCGCCCGGCCGTCCCCAATGTCAAATCTAGAAACATATATCAACGGTAGGGAACGCAATGTAATTGATCCTACCATCATCTAACCTATCCACCCTAACTTCCTATGTACCTTTCGTGTCGTTCCCCTTCTTGTTTCGGTACGTAGGTCAACACAGAGATTTTCGATGGAATTCCAAGATTTCGCTCTAAACAAGTGCTACTTTGAGGCCTATGACAAGTGATTCTTAGAAAAACTCTCTAATGGTCCACTTCTTCAAATTTAGGTTATCTAGGGTGAGGCATTTGTTTCCACAACCGCGAAAAAGTTTAGGTCGATTCTATAGCCTCCATTGGAATCTTCTTTTTTGTTTTGAGTTCGCGTTGAAATCAGCGCCAGCCAGTCCCCAATGTCACATCTAGAAACATATATTAACGGTTGGGGAACGCAATGTAATTGATCCTACCATCATCTAACCTATCCACCCTAACTTCCTATGTACCTTTCGTGTCGTTCCCCTTCTTGTTTCGATGACGTAGGTCAACACAGTAGATTTTCGATGGAATTCCAAGATTTCGCTCTAAACAAGTGCTACTTTGAGGCCTATGACAAGTGATTCTTAGAAAAACTCTCTAATGGTCCACTTCTTCAAATTTAGGTTATCTAGCGTGAGGCATTTGATTCCACAACCGCGAAAAAGTCTAGGTCGATTCTATAGCCGCATTGGAATCTTCTTTTTGTTTTGAGTTCGCGCTGAAATTAGCGCCCGGCCGTCCCCAATGTCAAATCTAGAAACATATATTAACGGTTGGGGAACGCAATGTAATTGATCCTACCATCATCTAACCTATCCACCCTAACTTCCTATGTACCTTTCGTGTCGTTCCCCTTCTTGTTTTCGAGACGTAGGTCAACACGTAGATTTTCGATGGAATTCCAAGATTTCGCTCTAAACAAGTGCTACTTTGAGGCCTATGACAAGTGATTCTTAGAAAAACTCTCTAATGGTCCACTTCTTCAAATTTAGGTTATCTAGGGTGAGGCATTTGATTCCACAACCGCGAAAAAAAGTTTAGGTCGATTCTATAGCGCATTGGAAATCTTCTTTTTGTTTTGAGTTCGCGTTGAAATTAGCGCCAGCGATCCCCAATGTCAAATCTAGAAACATATATCAACGGTAGGGGAACGCAATGTAATTGATCCTACCATCATCTAACCTATCCACCCTAACTTCCTATGTACCTTTCGTGTCGTTCCCCTTCTTGTTTTGATGCACGTAGGTCAACACGTAGATTTTCGATGGAATTCCAAGATTTCGCTCTAAACAAGTGCTACTTTGAGGCCTATGACAAGTGATTCTTAGAAAAACTCTCTAATGGTCCACTTCTTCAAATTTAGGTTATCTAGGGTGAGGCATTTGATTCCACAACCGCGAAAAAAGTTTAGGTCGATTCTATAGCTCCATTGGAAATCTTCTTTTTGTTTTGAGTTCGCTGAAATTAGCGCCGGCCGATCCCCAATGTCAAATCTAGAAACATATATCAACGGTTGGGGAACGCAATGTAATTGATCCTACCATCATCTAACCTATCCACCCTAACTTCCTATGTACCTTTCGTGTCGTTCCCCTTCTTGTTTCGATGACGTAGGTCAACACGTAGATTTTCGATGGAATTCCAAGATTTCGCTCTAAACAAGTGCTACTTTGAGGCCTATGACAAGTGATTCTTAGATAAACTCTCTAATGGTCCACTTCCTCAAATTTAGGTTATCTAGGGTGAGGCATTTGTTTCCACAACCGCGAAAAAGTCTAGGTCGATTCTATAGCTCCATTGGAATCTTCTTTTTGTTTTGAGTTTCGCTGAAATCAGCGCCAGCCAGATCCCCAATGTCACATCTAGAAACATATATTAACGGTGGGGGAACGCAATGTAATTGATCCTACCATCATCTAACCTATCCACCCTAACTTCCTATGTACCTTTCGTGTCGTTCCCCTTCTTGTTTCGATGCACGTAGGTCAACACGTAGATTTTCGATGGAATTCCAAGATTTCGCTGTAAACAAGTGCTACTTTGAGGCCTATGACAAGTGATTCTTAGAAAAACTCTCTAATGGTCCACTTCTTCAAATTTAGGTTATCTAGGGTGAGGCATTTGATTCCACAACCGTGAAAAAAGTTTAGGTCGATTCTATAGCCGCATTGGAAACTTCCCTTTGTTTTGAGTTCGCGCTGAAATTAGCGCCCGGCCGTCCGCAATGTCAAATCTAGAAACATATATCAACGGTAGGGGAACGCAATGTAATTGATCCTACCATCATCTAACCTATCCACCCTAACTTCCTATGTACCTTTCGTGTCGTTCCCCTTCTTGTTTGATGACGTAGGTCAACACGTAGATTTTCGATGGAATTCCAAGATTTCGCTCTAAACAAGTGCTACTTTGAGGCCTATGACAAGTGATTCTTAGAAAAACTCTCTAATGGTCCACTTCCTCAAATTTAGGTTCTCTAGGGTGAGGCATTTGTTTCCACAACCGCGAAAAAAGTCTAGGTCGATTCTATAGCTCCATTGGAATCTTCTTTTTGTTTTGAGTTCGCGCTGAAATCAGCGCCAGCCAATCCCCAATGTCACATCTAGAAACATATATTAACGGTTGGGGAACGCAATGTAATTTGATCCTACCATCATCTAACCTATCCACCCTAACTTCCTATGTACCTTTCGTGTCGTTCCCCCTTCTTGTTTGATGCACGTAGGTCAACACGTAGATTTTCGATGGAATTCCAAGATTTTGCTCTAAACAAGTGCTACTTTGAGGCCTATGACAAGTGATTCTTAGAAAAACTCTCTAATGGTCCACTTCTTCAAATTTAGGTTATCTAGGGTGAGGCATTTGATTCCACAACCGCGAAAAAGTTTAGGTCGATTCTATAGCCGCATTGGAAACTTCCCTTTGTTTTGAGTTCGCGTTGAAATTAGCGCCCGGCCGTCCCCCAATGTCAAATCTAGAAACATATATCAACGGTAGGGGAACGCAATGTAATTGATCCTACCATCATCTAACCTATCCACCCTAACTTCCTATGTACCTTTCGTGTCGTTCCCCTTCTTGTTTCGCAGCACGTAGGTCAACACAGTAGATTTTCGATGGAATTCCAAGATTTCGCTCTAAACAAGTGCTACTTTGAGGCCTATGACAAGTGATTCTTAGAAAAACTCTCTAATGGTCCACTTCCTCAAATTTAGGTTCTCTAGGGTGAGGCATTTGTTTCCACAACAATGAAAAAAAAAGTTTAGGTCGATTCTATAGCTCCATTGGAATCTTCTTTTTGTTTTGAGTTCGCGCTGAAATCAGCGCCCAAAGAGTCCCCAATGTCACATCTAGAAACATATATTAACGGTTGGGGAACGCAATGTAATTGATCCTACCATCATCTAACCTATCCACCCTAACTTCCTATGTACCTTTCGTGTCGTTCCCCTTCTTGTTTTGATGCGTAGGTCAACACGTAGATTTTCGATGGAATTCCAAGATTTCGCTCTAAACAAGTGCTACTTTGAGGCCTATGACAAGTGATTCTTAGAAAAACTCTCTAATGGTCCACTTCTTCAAATTTAGGTTATCTAGGGTGAGGCATTTGATTCCACAACCGCGAAAAAGTTTAGGTCGATTCTATAGCTCCATTGGAATCTTCTTTTTGTTTTGAGTTCGCGCTGAAATTAGCGCCCGGCCAGTCCCCAATGTCACATCTAGAAACATATATTAACGGTTGGGGAACGCAATGTAATTGATCCTACCATCATCTAACCTATCCACCCTAACTTCCTATGTACCTTTCGTGTCGTTCCCCTTCTTGTTTCGGTACGTAGGTCAACACAGAGATTTTCGATGGAATTCCAAGATTTCGCTCTAAACAAGTGCTACTTTGAGGCCTATGACAAGTGATTCTTAGAAAAACTCTCTAATGGTCCACTTCCTCAAATTTAGGTTCTCTAGGGTGAGGCATTTGTTTCCACAACCGCGAAAAAGTCTAGGTCGATTCTATAGCTGCATTGGAATCTTCTTTTTTGTTTTGAGTTCGCGCTGAAATCAGCGCCCAAGAAATCCCC
Organism: Hyparrhenia diplandra; assembly: GCA_015847255.1. Classification (NCBI taxonomy): domain Eukaryota; kingdom Viridiplantae; phylum Streptophyta; class Magnoliopsida; order Poales; family Poaceae; genus Hyparrhenia; species Hyparrhenia diplandra. Next base: position 121,755 of record JADLZK010006538.1, read on the forward strand.
AATGTCACATCTAGAAACATATATTAACGGTTGGGGAACGCAATGTAATTGATCCTACCATCATCTAACCTATCCACCCTAACTTCCTATGTACCTTTCGTGTCGTTCCCCTTCTTGTTTTGGCACGTAGGTCAACACGTAGATTTTCGATGGAATTCCAAGATTTCTTTGTAAACAAGTGCTACTTTGAGGCCTATGACAAGTGATTCTTAGAAAAACTCTCTAATGGTCCACTTCTTCAAATTTAGGTTATCTAGGGTGAGGCATTTGATTCCACAACCGTGAAAAAGTTTAGGTCGATTCTATAGCCGCATTGGAAACTTCCCTTTGTTTTGAGTTCGTTGAAATTAGCGCCACCGTCCGCAATGTCAAATCTAGAAACATATATCAACGGTAGGGGAACGCAATGTAATTGATCCTACCATCATCTAACCTATCCACCCTAACTTCCTATGTACCTTTCGTGTCGTTCCCCTTCTTGTTTGATGCACGTAGGTCAACACAGTAGATTTTCGATGGAATTCCAAGATTTCGCTCTAAACAAGTGCTACTTTGAGGCCTATGACAAGTGATTCTTAGATAAACTCTCTAATGGTCCACTTCCTCAAATTTAGGTTCTCTAGGGTGAGGCATTTGTTTCCA
>JADLZK010006540.1:0-12500 GCA_015847255.1 Hyparrhenia diplandra
CGTGTTTTTGCCCGTGCGCGCGCCTTCTCGCCGGTTCGGCACCGCAGTCAGAACCTCGCTGGGCTTTTGCCCACGCAATCTACCGGCTACGTTCGGCACCGTGAGTCGAAAACACCAGCTCGTGTTTTTGCCCAGCAGGTCGCTTTCACGTTCGCACCGTAGTCAGAACTCGTCGGTAGTCGGAATCACCCCGCTTCTCGTGTTGTTGCCTGCGCACGGCTGTTTCGCTGTTCGCACCGTGAGCCAGTCCCCACGAGTCGTGAAACACCCGCTTCCGCGTGTTTTTGCCCGTGCAACGCGGGGGCCAGCGGGGTTCGCACCGTAGTCAGAACTCCGGCCGTAGTCGTAAACACCGGGCCTGCGGTTTTTGCCTCCAGGGCAACGGCAGCTCGCCGGTTCGGGCAACTGTGTAGTCAGAACTCCGCCGAGTCGAAACACCGCTCGCGTGTTTTTGCCTGTGCAACGGCCGCTTCAAGTTCGGCACCGTAGTCAGAACTCCGCCGAGTCAGAAACACCAGCTTTCCGCGGTGTTTTTGCCCACGAATCCGCTGTTTCGCCGGTTCGCACTGTGAGTCAGAACTCCGCCGAGTCGAACACCGGGCTCGCGGTGTTTTTGCCCAGCAACGGCAGTTTGGCGGTTCGCACCGCAGTCGTGAACTCCGCCGCTTGCCTTCCACGCAACGGTCGTTTTTGCCGGTTCGGCATCCGCAGTCGAAAAACACCGGGGTCTGGTGTTTTTGCCTGTGCAACGTCAAGCAACGGTTCGCACCGTAGAGTCAGAACTCCGTCAGAGTCGAAAACACCAGCTTCGTGGTGTTTTTGCCACGCGTGCAACGGGCCGCTTTCGGTTCGCACCGTGAGTCGAACTCGCCGAGTCGCAAACACCCGCTCGCTCGTTTTGCCTCGTGCAATCCACAGTAGCCTGCCTCGCACACGCAGTCAGAACTCCGGCCGCAGTCGTGAAACACCGCTCGTGGTGTTTTTGCCTGTGCAACTAGCTGGGGTTCGGGCACCCAGTCAGAACTCCGCCGAGTCGTGAAACACCGGGGCTCGTGTTTTTGCCCACGCAACGGTCGCTTCGCGGTTCGCACTGAGTCAGAACTCCGTGAGTCGAAAAACACCGCTCGCGGTGTTTTTGCCTGTGCAACGGCCGCCAAGTTCGGTTCGCACCGTGAGTCAGAACTCGCCGGGTCAGAACACCGCTTCGTGTTTTTTGCCCCACGCAACGGCCAAGCTTCGCTGGTTCGCACCGTGAGTCGTGAACTCCGGCCGAGTCGTGAACACCCGCTCCGTGGTGTTTTTGCCACGTGTCAACTTTTGCCCACGCAAACGGGCCGCTTAGCTGGTTCGCACTGAGTCCAAAACTCCGCCGCGGTGTTTTTGTCGCAACGGCCCCGCCTGGTTCGCAGTCGTCAAAACACCCGCTCGTGTTTTTGCCTGTGCAACGTCAAGCTTCGCTGGGTTCGGGCACCGTGAAGTCAGAACTCCGCCGTAGTCAGAACACCGCGCGGTGTTTTGCCCGTGCAACGGCCGTTTTCGCGGTTCGCACCGTGAGTCGAACTCGCCGTAGTCGAACACCGCTCGCGGTGTTTTTGCCCGTGCAACTAGGGTTCGGCACCGAAATGAACTCTGGCACCGTGAGTCGAACTCCGTCGAGTTTTGAACACCCGCCTGCGGGGTTGCCCACGCAACTCCGTCAGCCGAAACACCGCGCTGTTTTTGCACCGTAAGTCAGAACCCGGCCGAGTCGCAACAGTCGAACTCGCGGTGTTTTTTGCCCACGCAACGGCCGCTTTCGCGGTTCGCACTGCAGTCGTGAACTCCGTCGAGTCAGAAACACCAGTTTCCGCGGTGTTTTTGCCTGTGCAACGGGGCCGTTGGGGTTCGCACCGAGTCGTGAACTCGGCAGTGAGTCGTGAACACCCGCTGCGGTGTTTTTGCCCAAAATCGCTTCGCTGGTTCGCACCAGTCAGAAGTCAGCGCACACGTCGAAGTCATGAAATATCACCCGCTTCCGTGTTTTTTGCCTCCTGCAACGGCCCGCAACTGGGGCACCGCAGTCGTGAACTTTCTCATGTGTTCACTGCTTCCGTGTTTTTGCTCAAAACACCGCCGTCCGGCTAAGTTCACAAGTGCCCACGCTACGAGTCGCTTTTCTGGCAGTGGACGTTTTTGCCCTTCGCGGTGAACGGCCGTTTTCGCTATCCGGCGTTTTAGTCTTTTCCGCCGAGTCGGAACACCCGCTTCGCGGTGTTGTTGCACGTGCAACGGCTGTGGAGGCCGGTTCGCACCAGAGTCACGAACTCGTGGCCGAGTCGTGAAACACTAGCTGCCGGTGTTTTTCCTCGCGCAACGGCCCTTTCGACCGGTTCGGCACCGCAGTCCGAACACGGTACGAGTCAGAACACCGGAGGCGGTGTTTTTGCCCTGGTGCAACGGCAGTGAACTCGCGGTTCGCACCAGAGTCAGAACTCCACGAAGTCGAAACACCTCGCTTCCGCGGTGTTTTTGCCGAGGGCAACTCAAAGACCCCAGTTCGGGGCACCGCTAGTCGAACTATTGTTCGGGCACCCGAACTTTTTCTTCGCGATTTTTCATGTGAGTCGAAATTTTCCGTGTTTTGCCCGGCGCTCGAACTCCGTCAGAGTCAGAACACCGTTTCCCGGTGTTTTGCCCAGGCAACTACAGTTTCGCTGGTTCGGCACCGGAGTCGAACTCCGCCGAGTCGTGAAACACCAGCTTCCGCGGTGTTTTTGCCCAGGCAACGGCAGTTTTCGCTGAAGTTCGGCACCGGAGTCAGAACTCCGCCCGAGTCGTGAAACACCCGCCCGTGTGTTTTTGCCTGTGCAACGGCAGCTGAAGTTCGCACCGGGCACCGGAGTCGCAACCTGGCCGGTTCGGCACCAGAGGGCACCGAGTCGCTCGCACCGGAGAACTCCGTCAGAGTCGTAAACACCAGTTTCCGTGTTTTTGCCCAGGCAACGGCAGTTTCGCGAAGTTCGCACCGGAGTCGTGAACTCCGTCAGAGTCGTAAACACCAGTTTCCGGTGTTTTTGCCCAGGCAACGGCCGCTTTCGCGAAGTTCGGGCACCGGAGTCGTAAACTCCGTCAGAGTCGTAAACACCGTTTCCGTGTGTTTTTGCCCAGCAACGGCCGTTTCGCGAAAGTTCGGGCACCAGAGTCGTGAACTCCGCCGAGTCGTAAACACCCGTTTCCGTGTGTTTTGCCCAGAAATCGCGTTGTCCGCTAAGTTGGCGCACCAGAGTCGTTTAATCCATGTGATATCTCGCTTCCGCGTGTTTTTGCTCGGAAACACCGCCGTCCGCTAAGTCGGGCGCACCAGAGTCGCTTTCTCATGTGTTCACTGCTTCGCGGTGTTTTTCCTCGTAAAACACCGCCGTCCGCTAAGTTGGCGCGACTAGAGTCGTTTTCTTCGTGGACGGACCGAACCTTCGACCCTTCGCGTGGGGAACACATATATCCTCGTTTTTATGTCTTTTTCTTCGTGCTGGTCGCCGGGCCGACTTGCTTGTCTCACCCAAGTCTTGAGGCCGCTCGAACCAAGTCTACGAGGACTCGCGGGCCGCTTTGTCGCGACGCTTAGCCCGCCGCTTTCTTCCGCCGTGCTTTCCCTTCGACCGCCTTGCCGCTTCATTCGCTCCAAGTCTTCGAAAGCATTTACTTGCTCGCCCAGCCCTCGCTTTTGCCCGTAGTGTTAGTCTCGCGGGTCTGCCTTTGCATCCTTTTCCGCCACGGGGCGCATGGGCGCATCACGCACGATTTCGCCACGGGCGCATGGGCGCATCGCCACTGGCGCTTTGGCGCACGGACGGGCGCATGGGCGCACCGCCATTTCCGCCACGGGCGATGGGCGCATTTCTCCGCTGATTTCGCCACGGGCGCGGCGCACCGCCATTTCGCGACGGCGCATGGGCGCACTCATTTCGCCACGGGCGCTACGCGCACCGCCATTTTCCGCCACGGCGATGGGCGCACTCTCATTTCCGCCACGGGCGCATTTGCTGGCGGCCATTTCCGCCACGGGCCCTTGGGCGCAACGCCGATTTCGCCACGGGCGCTTGGGCGCACCGCTGATTTCCGCCGCGGCGCTTGGGCGCACCGCCATTTCCCGCCGGCGCCTTATCGGATTTAGCCAATTTCATGGTTTCAACGGTCGGCCATCAAACTCACACGGAGTTCAAGCCTGAATCCGCGGGCGGGAGTGGAGGGGGGGACGAACCGCGGCGACGCAGGGTCGATCTCGGATCGCGGGCAGCAAGGCCACCGCCACTTACAATGCCCCGCCGCGCTTTTTAAGTCGCTCGCAGCGATTCAGCCCCGCCGCCCGATGGGAAGGGAGTTGAGGCGTCCGCCACGCACGCCGGGCCGGACGGACTTAGCCAATGGCACGGGCCCTTGGGGCGCGAACGCCCTAATGTGGGTCGGGCGAAGCGGCGGCACAGCGCCGGTTGCTAGCTTGGATTCTGACTTAGAGGCGTTCAGCCATAATCCGCACACGGTAGCTTCGCGCCACATCGCTTTTCAACCAAGCGCCGATGACCAATTGTGTGAATCAACGGTTCCTCTCGCATCAGGTTGAATTACTATCGCGCACGGTCATCAAGAGGGTAAAACTAACCTCGCCTCACGACGGCCTAAAACCCAGCTCACGCTCCCTATTGGTGGGTGAACAATCCAACACTTGGTGAATTTCGCTTCACAATGATAGGAAGAGCCGACATCGGCGATCAAAAGCAACGCCGCTATGAACGCTTTTGGCCGCCACAAGCCGCTTATCCCTCGCGGGTAACTTTTTTCGACACCTCTAGCTTCAAACTCCGAAGGTCTAAAGGATCGATAGGCCACGCTTTCACGGTTCAGATTCGCATCGGAAATCAGAATCAAACGAAGCTTTTACCCTTTTGTTCCACACGAGATTTCTGTTCTCGCTGAGCTCATCTTAGGACACCTGCGCAAGTATCTTTTTAATGTATGTGCCGCCCCAGCCCAAACTCCCCACCGACAATGTCTTGCCGCCGATCGCCCGGCAAGCCGGGCCTTAGAGTTAAAAGGGAGGGCTTATGCCCCGCTCCCACCCACGGAATAAGTAAAATAACGCTAAAAGTAGTGGTATTTCACTTGCTCAAGGCTCCCACTTATCCTACACCTCTCAAGTCATTTCACAAAGTCGACTAGAGTCAAGCTCAACAGGTCTTCTTTTCCTCGCTGATTTCGCCAAGCCCGCTCCCTTTGGCCGTGGTTTCGCTGGATAGTAGACAGGACAAGTGGGAATCTCGTTAATCCATTCATGCGCGCGCTACTAATTAGATGACGCAGGCATTTGGCTACCTTAAGAGAGTCATAGTTACTTCCCGCCGCTTACCCCGCTTTGGTTGAATTTCTTCACTTTGACATTCAGAGCACCGGGCAGAAATCACATTGCGCCAAGATCCGCGGGGACCATCGCAATGCTTTGTTTTAATTAAACAGCCGGATTCCCTTGTCCGCATTCAGTTCGAAGTCGGTTGTTCGACGCCCGGGAAGGCCACCGAAGCGACCGTTCCCGTCCGTCCCCCCGCCGCACGCTGGCGGCCCGCGCTCGCCCGGGGAGCAGCCTGAAAGCAGTCCGCCGGCAGCCGACGGTTCGGGGCCGACCCCGAGCCCAACCCGTGAGCCAATCCTTTTCCCGAAGTTACGGATCCGTTTTGCCGACTTCCCTTGCCTACATTGTTCCATTGGCCAGAGGCTGTTCACCTTGGAGACCTGATGCGTTATGAGTACGACCGGCGTGGATGGTACTCGTCCTCCGGATTTTCAAGGGCCGCCGGGGCGTGACCTGACACCGCGACGACGGCGGTGTTTCTTCCGACCGCTGGACCCTACCGCTGAACCGATTCCAGGGTTGGCAGGCCGTTAAGGTGAAAAGATAACTCTTCCCGAGGCCCCGCCGGGCGCCTCCGATTTCCTAACGCCGCCGCTAACCGCCACGCCCCGTTTCGGGAAATCTTTTAACCCGATTCCTCGGGATCGCGCGAGATCGCGCTTACCGCCGGGTTACCCCGCCCCTTAGGATCGGCTTACCCATGTGCAAGTGCCGCTCACATGGAACCTTTCTCCTCTTCGCCTTCAAAGTTCTCATTTGAATATTTGCTACTACCACCAAGATCTGCACCGACGGCCGCCCGCTTGTGCTCGCTTCGGTTTTGCAGCGCCGCCGCGCCTCCTACTCATCGGGCATGTCGCCGCCCAGATGGCCGGTGTGGGTCGCGCGCTTAAGCGCCATCCATTTTCGGGCTAGTTGATTCGCAGGTGAGTTGTTACACACTCCTTAGCGGATTTCGACTTCCATGACCACCGCCCCGCTGTCTTAATCGACCAACACCCTTTGTGGGTTCTAGGTTAGCGCCAGCAGTTCGCACCAGAACCCGCTTCCCGTTCATCCCGCGACGCCAGTTCTCGCTTACCAAAAATGGCCCACTTGGAGCTCCCGATTCCATGGCATGGCTCACCGGGCAGCCGCGCCGCCCTACCTATTTAAAGTTTGAGAATAGGTCGAGGGCGTTGCGCCCCCGATGCCTCTAATCATTGGCTTTACCTGATAGAACTCGTAATGGGCTCCAGCTATCCTGAGGGAAACTTCGGAGGGAACCAGCTACTAGATGGTTCGATTAGTCTTTCGCCCCTATACCCAAGTCAGACGAACGATTTGCACGCCAAGTATCGCCGAGCCTCCACCAGAGTTTTCTCTGGCTTCGCCCCCCGCCAGGCATAGTTCACCATCTTTCGGTCCCGACAGGCGTGTTTCCAACTCGAACCCTTCACAGAAGATCAGGGTCGCCAGCGTGCGGCCGGTGAGGGCCTCCCGCCGCCAGCTTCCTTTGCGCATCCCAGGTTTCAGAACCCGCCGACCGCACGCATGTCAGACTCCTTGGTCCGTGTTTCAAGACGGGTCGGATGGGGAGCTCGCAGGCCGCTGCAGCGCAGCGCTTCGGGGGACGCTTTTGCGGCGCGCAGAGACCGCCGTGCCGACGACGGCTACCGGAGGCACCAGGGGCCCCGGCTTTGCCGCCGGGCGCTGCCGACAACAGTCCACGCCCCGAGCCGATCGGGCGGACCAGCAGAAGCCGCTCCGCGATACGACCGGGCGCATCGCCAGCCCCCATCCGCTTCCCTCCCGCAATTTCAAGCACTCTTTGACTCTCTTTTCAAAGTCCTTTTCATCTTTCCTCGCGTACTTGTTCGCTATCGGTCTCTCGCCTGTATTTAGCCTTGACGGAGTTTACCGCCCGACGGCTGCATTCCCAAACAACCCGACTCGCTGACGGCGCCGTGGTGCGACAGGGTCCGGGCCGACGGGCTCACCCTCCCAGGCGCCCTTTCCAGGAACTTGGGCTCGGTCCGCCGCTGAGGACGCTCTCCAGACTACAATTCGAGTGACGGCCACCCGATTCTCAAGCTGGGCTGGTCCCGGCTCGCCGCCGCTACTAGGGAATCCTTGTAAGTTTCTTTTCTCCTCCGCTTATTTATATGCTTAAACTCAGCGGTAGTCCCGACTGACCTGGGGTCGCGGGTCCGAGCGGCAATGCGCTTCGGTGCTCAATGGGTCCTTACGGCCACTACGCCAGCTGCGTGACGGGCACTGCACCGAGAACAACTGATGTCGCCCACCACGCGCTGTGCCCGACACCATTCGCCGGCAGCCACAACTTTTCGCCCACCGCGCCTCTACGGCACGGGAGCCAAACACCACGCCCGCCCCCAAGGCTGGGTTGGGAGTGTCTTTTGGCGTGATTTGCAGACGCGTGCCTCGACCAGAAGGCCTCGGGCGCAACTTGCGTTCAAAAAACTCGATGGTTCGCGGGATTCTGCAATTCACACCAGGTATCGTGATTTTGCTACGCTTCTTCATCGGCGCAAGAGCCGAGATATCCGCTGCCGAGAGTCATGTGGATTAAGATATCATCGCTGCACGGGAGCGAAGGCAGGCCGACCACCCACCGAGCAAGGCAATATAGTGTTCCTTGACGCCTAAGGCGCCAGGTTTTTTTGCGCCCCTCCGCCCCAAGACGGGCTCGGGAGCCTTGGCCGAGCCGTAAAAGCCCGGGCGACATGAGAGACGCTGCTTCACGGCCCTGTTTTGTTTAAGGGTCACGATAATGATCCTTCCGCAGGTTCACCTACGGAAACCTTGTTACGACTTCTCCTTCCTCTAAATGATAAGGTTCAATGGACTTCGCGACGCCGGGGCGGCGAACCGCCCGCCGCCGCGATCCAACACTTCACCGACCATTCAATCGGTAGGAGCGACGGGCGGTGTGTACAAAGGGCAGGGACGTAGTCAACGCGAAAGCTGATGACTCGCGCTTACTAGGCATTCCTCGCTGAAGACCAACAATTGCAATGATCTATCCCCATCACGCATGAAATTTCCCAAGATTACCCCGCCCGCCGCCAAGGCTATATACTCGCTGAATACATCGTGTAGCGCGCGGCGCCCAGTAACATCTAAGGGCATCACAGACCTGTTATTGCCTCAAACTTCCGCGGGCCTAAACGCCATAGTCCTCTAAGAAGCTAGCCGCGGAGGGATGGCTCGCGATAGCTAGTTAGCAGTGCCGAGGTCTCGCTCGCTAACGGAATTAACTGCATAAATCGCTTCCACCAACTAAGAACGCCATGCACCACCACCCATAGAATCAAGAAAGAGCTCTCACCGCCAATCCTTGCTATGTCCGACCTCGTAAGTTTCCCCGTTGAGTCAAATTAAGCCGCAGTGCTCCACGCCCGTGGTGCCCTTCCGCCAATTCCTTTAAGTTTCAGCCTTGCGCACCATACTCCCCGAACCCAAAGACTTTGATTTTCATAAGGTGCCGGGCGGAGTCCTATAAGTAACATCCGCCATCCCTCGGGTCGGCATCGCTTATGGTTGAGACTAGGACGGTATCCGATCGCCTTCGAGCCCCCAACTTTCGTTTTGATTAATGAAAACATCCTTGGCAAATGCTTTCGCAGCTTGTTCGCCTTTCATAAATCCAAGAATTTCACCTCTCGACTATGAAATATTTAATGCCCCCGACCGCCCCTTATTAATCATTACTCCGATCCCAAGGCCAACACAATAGGACCGAATCCTATGATGTTATCCCATGCTAATGTATCCAGAGCGATGGCTTGCTTTGAGCACTCTAATTTCTTCAAAGTAACAGCGCCGAGGCACGACCCGCCAATTAAGGCCAGGAGCGCATCGCCGCGTAAGGGTCAAGTAGGTCGGTTCTCGCCGCGGAGGCGGACCGCCGACCCGCCCAAGGTCCAACTACGCAGCTTTTTAACCGCAAACAACTTAAATATACGCTATTGAGCTGGAATTACCGCTGCCGCTGGCACCGATTTTGCCTCCAATGGATCCTCGTTAAGGGATTTAGATTGTACTATTCCACTACTGCACACTAACGCCCGTATTGTTATTTATTGTCACTACCTCCCCGCGTCGATTGGGTAATTTGCGCTACCGCTGCCTTTCTTTTGGATGTGGTAGCCGCCGTGCCCTCTCCGAATCAACCCCTATTCTCCGCCACCCGCCACCACCATGGTAGGCCCCTATCCTACCATCGAAAAGTTGATAGGGCAGAAATTTGAATGATGCGCCGCCGCACGCAGGGCCGCGGCGATCCGCCAAGTTATCATGAATCATCGGATCAGCGAAAGCGAGCCCGCGCCGCCTTTTATCTAATAAATGCGCCCTCCCTGTAAGTCGGGGTTTGTTGCACGATAGCTCTAGAATTACTACGGTTATCCGAGTAGCACGCATCATCAAAACAAACTATAATCGATTTAATGAGCCATTCGCAGTTTCACAGTTCAATTAGTTCATACTTGCACATGCATGGCTTAATCTTTTGAGACAAGCATATGACTACCGGCAGGATCAACTGTAGCACGCCCTCATCGACAGCCGACACCGCCTCCACACTAGGTATCAGCCGAGCCGACCGCCGTTGTTTCCAAACGACCATTTTTAAGGCACGAGGGGCAACGCCACCGCCTTCAAGGTAGTTTACATCCACGACCAAAAGTGCAAGCGAGGTGTCCTTGGTGTTGCCAACCTTGGAGGACGGCAACACGCAGGCAACGCCACAAGCATTCTTGAGCCGATGAGCCACACCCCAAGGGTGCGCCAACGTAGGCAACATGTAAGAAATCCAACTTCCCGCTGAACGGGTAGCAGCACGCAAGCACTTGTCAACATTGGAGGCAATAAGGTGCCCACATGAATGATGCGACACCGGGCGCCGTGAGTCACCGCGACAACGACGGGGTCCTCCAAGCAGTCACAGGTCCAAAACAACTCATGCGCCAACGTAGCCAATGATTTATTAAGACATCCAAAGCATCCCGCCAAGACTAGGCACGGTGGGTCTACTTGCAAGGACGATAAACAAGGTCCACAGAGCGAGAACAAACAAATCCTTTCCAACAACGGTCCAATCCCATGCAGCCACTACAAGGCGCCCCGCCGGTTATCCCAAGCCATAGCGGTCGCGGGCCACCCCGCCGCCCCACACTACTGGCCCCGCCGGTTATCCGTGAGCCATAGCCAAGTCTTGGTGACACGGTTGTCAACCGCGGCTGCAACTACAAGGCATCCGCCGTAAATCCAGAACCATTTGCCAAGTCGCGGCATGGTCACCTACCATGGCCGCACCAACGACCTACAATGGCCAACCGGCTGGCCAAGGTAGGCTGCACGCCGACCACACGAGGCTCGACTCACCGAACATTCATCAACCGCCAACGCAGCCACCACAAGGCATCCGCCGTAGCCATAGCCAAGTCGCGGGCTACCCCGCGCGCCGCCAATACTAGGTGTCGGCCGGTCATCCCAAGCCATAGCTGTCTTGGTGGCACGGTTGTCAACCCGTTTAGCGACTACAAGACATCCGCCGGTGATCCGCTGCAAGTAGTTGCCGCGACGGTGGCCAGCCATGGCCGACCAACGGCCTACAACGCCAGCCGGCTAGCCAAGGTAGGCTACGGGTCGCACCACGAAGGCCAGACTCACCGAATATACCCATGAACCGCCCATGCAGCCACCCAAGGCGCCCCGCCGTAGCCATAGCCAAGTCGCGGGCTACCCCGCGGCCGCCAATACTAGGTGTCTGGCCGGTCATGCCAAGCCATAGCCAAGTCTTGGTGGCACGGTTGTCAACCGCGGTTTGCGACTACAAGACATCCGCCGGTGTTCCGCTGCAAGTAGTTGCCGCCGACGGCGGGCTCGCCATGGCCGCCATCGGCCAACGGTGGCCAGCCGGCTGGCCACCGCCGACCGCCGCCGCTGCAAGGTAGGCCCGTAGGAGTCGAGATGCCCGTGGTGCAGTCCTTGTGAACTCTCGAAAATCTCATGTTTCAGCAGAAGTTTGCACCGAACTCAGCCAGCCGAACCCTCTCCCCCTACTATACCCGAGGGGCAACTCAGCACCCCAGGACTTCCAGCAGTTCCGTATTGTTCCCATACCCGTTTTTCAGAACGCTGCTTTTTTTTCATGTGTTTTTTCAGCAGTTTCCGAAGTTCGGCACCAGAGTCGTGTTTTTGGCTCAAGAAACGCAGTTTCGCGAAGTTCGGGCACCAGAGTCGTGAACTCCGCCAGAGTCGTGAAACACCAGTTTCCGCGGTGTTTTTGCCCAAGAAACGCAGTTTCGCGAAGTTCGGCACCAGAGTCGTGAACTCCGCCGAGTCGTGAAACACCAGTTTCCGCGGTGTTTTTGCCCAGGCAACGCAGTTTCGCGAAGTTCGGCACCGGAGTCGTGAACTCCGCCAGAGTCGTGAAACACCAGTTTCCGCGGTGTTTTTGCCCGTGCAACGCAGTTTCGCGAAGTTCGGCACCGGAGTCGAACTCCGCCGAGTCGTGAAGCCAGAGCGTGAAAACACCAGTTTTTCGCGGTGTTTTTGCCCAGGCAACGCAGTTTCGCGAAGTTCGGCACCGGAGTCGTGAACTCCGCCAGAGTCGTGAAACACCAGTTTCCGCGGTGTTTTTGCCCAGGCAACGCAGTTTCGCGCGGTTCGGCACCGGAGTCGTGAACTCCGCAGAGTCGTGAAAACACCAGTTTCCGCGGTGTTTTTGCCTGTGCAACGCTGTTTCGCTGAAGTTCGGCACCGGAGTCGTGAACTCGCCGAGTCGTGAAACACCCGTTTCGCGGTGTTTTTGCCCAGTGCAACGCTGTTTCGCAAGTTCGGCACCGGAGTCGGCACCGAGTCGCACGAGTCGAAAAACGCGGTGTTTTTGCCTGTGCAACGCCGCTTTCGCTGTTCGCACCGTGAGTCGTGAACTCCGCCGAGTCGTGAAAACCCGCCGCGGTGTTTTTGCCCGTAAATCGCGTTGTCCGCTAAGTTGGCGCACTGCAGTCGCTTTTTAATCCATGTGATATCTCGCTTCCGTGTTTTTGCTCGAAACACCGCCGCCCGCTAAGTCGGGCGCACTGCAGTCGCTTTTTCATGTGTTCAC
>JADLZK010006540.1:17500-22500 GCA_015847255.1 Hyparrhenia diplandra
TACTAGGCATTCCTCGCTGAAGACCAACAATTGCAATGATCTATCCCCATCACGATGAAATTTCCTAAGATTACCCGGCCCGCCGCCAAGGCTATATACTCGCTGAATACATCGCTGTAGCGCTGCGCGGCGCGCCAGTAACATCTAAGGGCATCACAGCACTGTTATTGCCTCAAACTTCCGCGGCCTAAACGCCATAGTCCTCTAAGAAGCTAGCCGCGGAGGGATGGCTCGCGCATAGCTAGTTAGCAGGCCGAGGTCTCGCTCGCTAACGGAATTAACTGCATAAATCGCTTCCACCAACTAAGAACGCCATGCACCACCACCCATAGAATCAAGAAAGAGCTCTCAGCCCCGCCAATCCTTGCTATGTCCGACCTCGTAAGTTTCCCCCCCGTTGAGTCAATTAAGCCGCAGTGCTCCACGCCCGTGGTGCCCTTCCGCCAATTCCTTTAAGTTTCAAATTTTTGCGCACCATACTCCCCGAACCCAAAGACTTTGATTTTCATAAGGTGCCGGGCGGAGTCCTATAAGTAACATCCGCCGCATCCCCGGTCGGCATCGCTTATGGTTGAGACTAGGACGGTATCCGATCGCCTTCGAGCCCCCAACTTTCGTTTTGATTAATGAAAACATCCTTGGCAAATGCTTTTCGCAGCTTGTTCGCCTTTCATAAATCCAAGAATTTCACCTCTGACTATGAAATAATTAATGCCCCCGACCGCCCCTATTAATCATTACTCCGATCCCAAGGCCAACACAATAGGACCGAATCCTATGATGTTATCCCATGCTAATGTATCCAGAGCGATGGCTTGCTTTGAGCACTCTAATTTCTTTTCAAAGTAACAGCGCCGAGGCACTAACCCGCCAATTAAGGCCAGGAGCGCATCGCCGCGTAAGGGTCAAGTAGGTCGGTTCTCGCCGCGGAGGCGGACCGCCGACCCGCCCAAGGTCCAACTACGCAGCTTTTTAACCGCAAACAACTTAAATATACGCTATTGAGCTGGAATTACCGCGCCGCCTGGCACCAGACTTGCCTCCAATGGATCCTCGTTAAGGGATTTAGATTGTACTATTCCACTACTGCACACTAACGCCGTATTGTTATTTATTGTCACTACCTCCCCGCGTCGATTGGGTAATTTGCGCTACCGCTGCCTTCCTTGATGTGGTAGCCGCTTTCTCGTGCCCTCTCCGAATCAACCCTAATTCTCCGCCACCCGCCACCACCATGGTAGGCCCCTATCCTACCATCGAAAAGTTGATAGGGCAGAAATTTGAATGATGCGCCGCCGCACGCAGGGCCGCGGCGATCCGCCAAGTTATCATGAATCATCGGATCAGCGAGCAGAGCCCGCGCCCGCCTTTTATCTAATAAATGCGCCCTCCCTGTAAGTCGGGGTTTGTTGCACGATAGCTCTAGAATTACTACGGTTATCCGAAAGTAGCACGCACTCATCAAAACAAACTATAATCGATTTAATGAGCCATTCGCAGCTTCACAGCTCAATTAGTTCATACTTGCACATGCATGGCTTAATCTTTTGAGACAAGCATATGACTACCGGCAGGATCAACTGTGTAGCACGCCCTCATCATCGACAGCCGCACACCGCCTCCACACTAGGTATCAGCCGAGCCGACCGCCGTTGTTTCCAAACGACCATTTTTAAGGCACGAGGGGCAACGCCACCGCCTTCAAGGTAGTTTACATCCACGCACCAAAAGTGCAAGCTTAGGTGTCCTTGGTGTTGCCAACCTTGGAGGACGGCAACACGCAGGCAACGCCACAAGCACTTGAGCCGATGAGCCACACCCCAAGGGTGCGCCAACGTAGGCAACATGTAAGAAATCCAACTTCCCGCTGAACGGGTAGCAGCACGCAAGCACTTGTCAACATTGGAGGCAATAAGGTGCCCACATGAATGATGCGACACCGGGCGCCAGAGTCACCGCGACAACGACGGGGTCCTCCAAGCAGTCATGTGTCCAAAACAACTCATGCGCCAACGTAGCCAATGACGATTAAGACATCCAAAGCATCCCGGCCAAGACTAGGCACGGTGGGTCTACTTGCAAGGACGACAAACCAAGGTCCACAGAGCGAGAACAAACAAATCCTTTCCAACAACGGTCCAATCCCATGCAGCCACTACAAGGCGCCCCGCCGGTTATCCCCAAGCCATAGCGGTCGTGGCCACCCCCCCGCCCCCACTACTTCGCTGGTCCCGCCGGTTATCCGTGAGCCATAGCAAGTCTTGGTGACACGGTTGTCAACCGCGGCCTGCAACTACAAGGCATCCGCCGTTAATCCAGAACCATTTGCCAAGTCGCGGCGGCATGGTCACCTACCATGGCCGACCAACGACCTACAATGGCCAACCGCTGGCCAAGGTAGGCTGCACGCCGCACCACAGAGGCTCGACTCACCGAACATTCATCAACCGCCAACGCAGCCACCACAAGGCATCCGCCGTAGCCATAGCCAAGTCGCGGGCCACCCCGCGCCGCCAATACTAGGTGTCTGGCCGGTCATCCCAAGCCATAGCCAAGTCTTGGTGGCACGGTTGTCAACCGCGGTTGCGACTACAAGACATCCGCCGGTGATCCGCTGCCAAGTAGTTGCCGCGACGACGGTAGCCAGCCATGGTCGACCAACGGCCTACAACAACGCCAGCCGGCTAGCCAAGGTAGGCTACGGGTCGACCACGGGCCAGACTCACCGAATATACCCATGAACCGCCCATGCAGCCACCCAAGGCGCGCCCGCCGTAGCCATAGCAAGTCGCGGGCTACCCCGCGCCGCCAATACTAGGTGTCTGGCCGGTCATGCCAAGCCATAGCCAAGTCTTGGTGGCACGGTTGTCAACCGCGGTTGCGACTACAAGACATCCGCCGGTGTTCCGCTGCCAAGTAGTTGCCGCGACGGCGCCGCCATGGCCGCCTAACGCCAACAACGGTGGCCAGCCGGCTGGCTGGCCGCCCACCGCCGCCGCCCAAGGTAGGCCCGTAGGAGTCGAGATGCCCGTGGTGCAGTCCTTGTGAACTCGAAAATCTCATGTTTCAGCAGAAGTTTGCACCCGAACTCAGCCAGCCGAACCCTCTCCCCCTACTATACCCGAGGGGCAACTCAGCACCCCAGGACTTCCAGCAGTTCCGTGTATTGTTCCCATACCCGTTTTTCAGAACGTTGCTTTTTCATGTATTTCAGCTTTCCGTGTGTTTTTGGCTCAGAAACGCAGTTTCGCGAAGTTCGGGCACCAGAGTCGTGAACTCCGCCAGAGTTGAAACACCAGTTTCCGCGGTGTTTTTGCCCAAGAAACGCAGTTTCGCGAAGTTCGGGCACCAGAGTCGTGAACTCCGCCAGAGTCGTGAAACACCAGTTGCGGTGTTTTTGCCCAGAGAAAACGCAGTTTCGCGAAGTTCAGGGCACCGTTCGGGCACCAGAGTCGTGAACTCCGCCAGAGTCGTGAAACACCAGCCGCGGTGTTTTTGCCCGTGCAACGCAGTTTCGAAGTTCGGGCACCGAGTCGTGAACTCCGCCAGAGTCGTGAAACACCAGTTTCCGCGGTGTTTTTGCCCGTGCAACGCAGTTTCGAGTCGTGAGTTTCGCGGAGTTTTTCGTGCAACGGCAGTTTCGAGGAAACACCAGAGTCGCGGTGTTTTTGCCCAGAGTCAACGAAACACCAGTTTCCGCGGTGTTTTTGCCCGTGCAACGCAGTTTCGAAGTTCGGCACCAGAGTCGTGAACTCCGCCGAGTCGTGAAACACCAGTTTCCGCGGTGTTTTTGCCCGTGCAACGCAGTCGCCAAGTTCGCACCAGAGCTGTTCGGCACCGTTTTTGAGTCGTGAACTCGCCGAGTCGTGAAACACCGTTTCCGCGGTGTTTTTGCCTGTGCAACGCCGTTTCGCTGTTCGCACCGGAGTCGTGAACTCCGCCGAGTCGAAAAACACCAGCTTCGCGGTGTTTTGCGGCCTGCAACGCCGTTTCGCTGTTCGCACCGTGAGTCGTGAACTCGCACCCGAGTCGTGAGTCGTGAAACACCCGCTCGCGGTGTTTTTGCCCGTAAATCGCGTTGTCCGCTAAGTTGGCGCACTGCAGTCGCTTAATCCATGTGATATCTCGCTTCTTCGCTGTTTTTGCTCGAAACACCGCCGCCCGCTAAGTCGGGCGCACTGCAGTCGCTTTTTTCATGTGTTCACTGCTTCGTGTTTTTCCTCGTAAAAAACACCGCCGCCCGCTAAGTTGGGCGACTAGAGTCGCTTTTTTTTCGTGGACGGACCAACCTTCACCCTTTCGGGGGAACACATATATCCTCGTTTTATGTCTTTTTTCTTCGCGGTCTCGTCGCCGGGCCGACTTGCTTGTCTACCCAAGTCTTGGAGGCCGTTCGAACCAAGTCTACGAGGACTCGTGGGCCCCGTTTGTCGCGACGCTTAGCCCGCTTTTCTTTTTCTTCCTCCGCCGGCTTTCCCTTCGACCGCCTTGCCAAGCCATTCGCCCAAGTTCGAAAGCATTTACTTGCCGCCCAGCCTTTGCCTGTAGTGTTAGTCTCGCGGCCTGGCTTTTGCACTTTTTCCGCCACGGGGCGCATGGGCGCACACTGCTGATTCCCGCGACGGGCGAGAGATGATTGGGCGCACCGGGCCGATTCACCCGCCCGACGGCGCATGGGCGCACCGCGGCCGATTCCCCATCTGGCGCATGGGCGCACCGCTTATTTCCGGCGCCACGGAGCGCGAGGGCGCACTGGCTTTTTTCGCCACGGGCGGGGCGCATGGGCGCCTCATTTCCGCCACGGGCGCATGGGCGCGCCATTTCCGCCACGGGCGCTTTGGGCGCACCGCCATTTCCGCCACGGGCCCTGGGCGCAACGCTATTTCCGCCGCCACGGGCCCTTGGGCGCACCGCTGATTTCCGCTGCGGGCGCTTGGGCGCTGGCCATTTCCGCGGGCGCTTTATCGGACTTAGCCAATTTCATGGTTTCAACGGTCGGC
>JADLZK010006540.1:25000-48668 GCA_015847255.1 Hyparrhenia diplandra
GGTTCGATTAGTCTTTCGCCCCTATACCCAAGTCGATTTAACGATTTGCACGCCAAGTATCGCCGAGCCTCCACCAGAGTTTCCTCTGGCTTCGCCCCGCCAGGCATAGTTCACCATCTTTCGGTCCCGACAGGCGCAGTTTCCAACTCGAACCCTTCACAGAAGATCAGGGTCGCCAGCGTGCAGCCGGGTGAGGGCCTCCCGCCGCCAGCTTCCTTTGCGCATCCCAGGTTTCAGAACCCGCCGACCGCACGCATGTCAGACTTTTGGTCCGTGTTTCAAGACGGGTCGGATGGGGAGCTCGCAGGCCGCTGCAGCGCAGCGCTTCGAGGGACGCGCTTTGCGCGGGCGCGCAGAGACCGCCGTGCCGACGACGGCTACCGGAGGCACCTAGGGCCCTCGGCTTTGCCGCCGGCGCGCGCCGACAACAGTCCACGCCCCGAGCCGATCGGGCGACCAGCAGAAGCCGCTCGCGATACGACCGGGCGCATCGCCAGCCCCCATCCGCTTCCCCTCCCGCAATTTCAAGCACTTTTGACTCTCTTTTCAAAGTCCTTTTCATCTTTCCTCGCGTACTTGTTCGCTATCGGTCTCGCCTGTATTTAGCCTTTGACGGAGTTTACCGCCCGATTTGGGCTGCATTCCCAAACAACCCGACTCGCTGACGGGCGCCCGTGGTGCGACAGGGTCCGGCCGGACGGGCTCACCTCCCAGGCGCCCCTTTCCAGGGAACTTGGGCTCGGTCCGCCGCTGAGGACGCCTCTCCAGACTACAATTCGAAAGTGACGGCCACCCGATTCTCGCTGGGCTGGTCCCGTTCGCCGCCGCTACTAGGGGAATCCTTGTAAGTTTCTTTCCTCCGCTTATTTATATGCTTAAACTCAGCGGTAGTCCCGACCGACCTGGGTCGCGGGTCCGAGCGCAATGCGCTTCGGTGCTCAATGGGTCCTTACGCCACTACGCCAGTTGCGCGTGACGGGCACCGCACCGAGAACAACTGATGTCGCCCACCACGCTGTGCCCGACACACGATTCGCCGGCAGCCACAATCTTTCGCCCACCGCGCCTCTACGGCACGGGAGCCAAACACCACGCCCGCCCCCAAGGCTGGGTTGGGAGTGTCTTTTGGCGTGACGCTTGTAGAGACGCGTTCTCACCAGAAGGCCTCGGGCGCAACTTGCGCTCAAAAACTCGATGGTTCGCGGGATTCTGCAATTCACACCAGGTATCGTGATTTTGCTACGCTTCTTCATCGGCGCAAGAGCCGAGATATCCGCTGCCGAGTCATGTGGATTAAGATATCATCGCTGCACGGGAGCGAAGGCAGGCCGACTACCCACCCAGCAAGGCAATATAGTGTTCCTTGACGCCTAAGGCGCCAGGGTTTTTGCGCCCCTCCGCCTGTGACGGGCTCGGGAGCCTTGGCCGAGCCGTAAAAGCCCGGGCGACATGAGAGACGCTGCTTCACGGCCTGTTTTGTTTAAGGGTCACGCATAATGATCCTTCCGCAGGTTCACCTACGGAAACCTTGTTACGACTTCTCCTTCCTCTAAATGATAAGGTTCAATGGACTTTCGCGACGCCGGGCGGCGAACCGCCGCCGCCGCCGCTGATCCAACACTTCACCGACCATTCAATCGGTAGGAGCGACGGGCGGTGTGTACAAAGGGCGTGGACGTAGTCAACGCGAAGCTGATGACTCGCGCTTTTACTAGGCATTCCTCGCTGAAGACCAACAATTGCAATGATCTATCCCCATCACGCATGAAATTTCCTAAGATTACCCGGCCCGCGCCGCCAAGGCTATATACTCGCTGAATACATCGCTGTAGTAGCGCTGCGGCGCCCGTAACATCTAAGGGCATCACAGCACTGTTATTGCCTCAAACTTCCGCGGGCCTAAACGCCATAGTCCTCTAAGAAGCTAGTCAGCGGAGGGATGGCTCCGCGCGATAGCTAGTTAGCGTGCCGAGGTCTCGCTCGCTAACGGAATTAACTGCATAAATCGCTTCCACCAACTAAGAACGCCATGCACCACCACCCATAGAATCAAGAAAGAGCTCTCACCGCCAATCCTTGCTATGTCCGACCTCGTAAGTTTCCCCCGTTGAGTCAAATTAAGCCGCAGTGCTCCACGCCCGTGGTGCCCTTCCGCCAATTCCTTTAAGTTTCAATTTTTGCGCACCATACTCCCCGAACCCAAAGACTTTGATTTTCATAAGGTGCCGGGCGGAGTCCTATAAGTAACATCCGCCGCATCCCCTCGGTCGGCATCGCTTATGGTTGAGACTAGGACGGTATCCGATCGCCTTCGAGCCCCCAACTTTTTCGTTTGATTAATGAAAACATCCTTGGCAAATGCTTTCGCAGCTTGTTCGCCTTTCATAAATCCAAGAATTTCACCTCTCGACTATGAAATTTAATGCCCCCGACCGCCCCTATTAATCATTACTCCGATCCCGGCAAGGCCAACACAATAGGACCGAATCCTATGATGTTATCCCATGCTAATGTATCCAGAGCGATGGCTTGCTTTGAGCACTCTAATTTCTTCAAAGTAACAGCGCCGAGGCACTAACCCGCCAATTAAGGCCAGGAGCGCATCGCCGCGTAAGGGTCAAGTAGGTAGGGTTCTCGCCGCGGAGGCGGACCGCCGACCCGCCCAAGGTCCAACTACGCAGCTTTTTAACCGCAAACAACTTAAATATACGCTTATTGAGCTGGAATTACCGCTGCCGCTGGCACCGTGACTTGCCTCCAATGGATCCTCGTTAAGGGATTTAGATTGTACTATTCCACTACTGCACACTAACGCCCGTATTGTTATTTATTGTCACTACCTCCCCGCGTCGATTGGGTAATTTGCGCTACCGCTGCCTTTCCTTGATGTGGTAGCCGCTTTCTCGTGTGCCCTCTCCGAATCAACCCTAATTCTCCGCCACCCGCCACCACCATGGTAGGCCCCTATCCTACCATCGAAAAGTTGATAGGGCAGAAATTTGAATGATGCGCCGCCGCACGCAGGGCCGCGGCGATCCGCCAAGTTATCATGAATCATCGGATCAGCGAAAGCGAGCCCGCCGCCTTTTATCTAATAAATGCGCCCTCCTGTAAGTCGGGGTTTGTTGCACGATAGCTCTAGAATTACTACGGTTATCCGAAAGTAGCACGCATCATCAAAACAAACTATAATCGATTTAATGAGCCATTCGCAGCTTTCACAGCTCAATTAGTTCATACTTGCACATGCATGGCTTAATCTTTTGAGACAAGCATATGACTACCGGCAGGATCAACTGTAGCACGCCCTCATCGACAAGCCGCACACCGCCTCCACACTAGGTATCACCGAGCCGACCGCCGTTGTTTCCAAACGACCATTTTTAAGGCACGAGGGGCAACGCCACCGCCTTCAAGGTAGTTACATCCACGCACCAAAAGTGCAAGCAAGGTGTCCTTGGTGTTGCCAACCTTGGAGGACGGCAACACGCAGGCAACGCCACAAGCACTTGAGCCGATGAGCCACACCCCAAGGGTGCGCCAACGTAGGCAACATGTAAGAAATCCAACTTCCCGCTGAACGGGTAGCAGCACGCAAGCACTTGTCAACATTGGAGGCAATAAGGTGCCCACATGAATGATGACACCGGGCGCCGTGAGTCACCGCGACAACGACGGGGTCCTCCAAGCAGTCACATGTGTCCAAAACAACTCATGCGCCAACGTAGCCAACGATTTATTAAGACATCCAAAGCATCCCGCCAAGACTAGGCACGGTGGGTCTACTTGCAAGGACGACAACCGGAAGGTCCACAGAGAGCGAGAACAAACAAATCCTTTCCAACAACGGTCCAATCCCATGCAGCCACTACAAGGCGCCCCGCCGGTTATCCCAAGCCATAGCGGTCGTCGGCCACCCCGCCCCCCACCACTACTACAAGGCCCCGCCGGTTATCCCGAGCCATAGCAAGTCTTGGTGACACGGTTGTCAACCGCGGCTGCAACTACAAGGCATCCGCCGTTAATCCAGAACCATTTGCCAAGTCGCTATGCATGGTCACCTACCATGGCCGACCAACGACCTACAATGGCCAACCGCTGGCCAAGGTAGGCTGCACGCCGCACCACGAGGCTCGACTCACCGAACATTCATCAACCGCCAACGCAGCCACCACAAGGCATCCGCCGTAGCCATAGCCAAGTCGCGGGCCACCCCGCGCCGCCAATACTAGGTGTCCGGCCGGTCATCCCAAGCCATAGCCAAGTCTTGGTGGCACGGTTGTCAACCGCGGTTGCGACTACAAGACATCCGCCGGGTGATCCGCTGCCAAGTAGTTGCCGCGACGGGCCAGCCATGGCCGACCAACGGCCTACAACGCCAGCCCGGCTAGCCAAGGTAGGCTACGGGTCGCACCACGGCGGCAGACTCACCGAATATACCCATGAACCGCCCATGCAGCCACCCAAGGCGCCCCGCCGTAGCCATAGCAAGTCGGGCTACCCCGCGCCGCCAATACTAGGTGTGTCTGGCCGGTCATGCCAAGCCATAGCCAAGTCTTGGTGGCACGGTTGTCAACCGCGGTTAAGCGACTACAAGACATCCGCCGGTGTTCCCTGCTGCCAAGTAGTTGCCGCGACGGGCGTTTCGCCATGGCCGCCCACGGCCAACGGTGGCCAGCCGGCTGGCCACCGCCGACCGCCGCCGCCGCCCAAGGTAGGCCCGTAGGAGTCGAGATGCCCGTGGTGCAGTCCTTGTGAAACTCGAAAAATCTCATGTTTCAGCAGAAGTTTGCACCGAACTCAGCCAGCCGAACCCTCTCCCCTACTATACCCGAGGGGCAACTCAGCACCCCAGGACTTCCAGCAGTTCCGTGTATTGTTCCCATACCCGTTTTTCAGAACGTTGCTTTTTCATGTGATTTCAGCTTTCCGTGTGTTTTTGGCTCAGAAACGCAGTTTCGCGAAGTTCGGCACCAGAGTCGTGAACTCCGCAGAGTCGTGAAACAACGGTGTTTTTGCCCAAGAAACGCAGTTTCGAAGTTCGGCACCAGAGTCGTGAACTCCGCCAGAGTCGTGAAAACACCAGTTTTCGCGGTGTTTTTGCCCAAGAAACGCAGTTTCGCAGTTTCGCGAAGTTCGGGCACCAGAGTCGTGAACTCCGCCAGAGTCGTGAAACACCAGTTTCCGCGGTGTTTTGCCCAGGCAACGCAGTTTCGCGAAGTTCGGCACCGGAGTCGTGAACTCCGCCAGAGTCGTGAAACACCAGTTTCGCGGTGTTTTTGCCTGTGCAACGCAGTTTCGCGAAGTTCGGCACCGGAGTCGTGAACTCCGCCAGAGTCGTGAAACACCAGTTTCCGCGGTGTTTTTGCCCGTGCAACGCAGTTTCGCTGAAGTTCGGCACCGGAGTCGAACTCCGCCGAGTCGTGAAACACCAGTTTCCGGTGTTTTTGCCCGTGCAACGCAGTTTGGCGGTTCGGGCACCAGAGTCGTGAACTCCGCCGAGTCGTGAAACACCACCCCGCGGTGTTTTTGCCTGTGCAACGCAGTTTCGCTGGTTCGGCACCAGAGTCGTGAACTCCGCCGAGTCGTGAAACACCAGTTTCGCGGTGTTTTTGCCCACGCAAATCGCGTTTCGCTAAGTTCAGAGTCGAACTCCCGAGTCGTGAAACACCGCTTCGCGGTGTTTTTGCCCACGAAACACCGCCGCCCGCTAAGTCGGGCGCACCGGAGTCGCGCAGTCGTCGCACCGGTCGAAAAAACACGAGTCGCACCGAAACAGAACGAAACACCGCTTCGCGGTGTTTTTGCCTGTGCAACGCCGCTTTTTGTTCGCACCGTGAGTCGTGAACTCCGCCGTGAGTCGTGAAACACCCGCCTCCGCGGTGTTTTTGCCCGTAAATCGCGTTGTCCGCTAAGTTGGCGCACTGCAGTCGCTTAATCCATGTGATATCTCGCTTCCGCTGTTTTTGCTCTAAACACCGCCGCCCGCTAAGTCGGGCGCACTGCAGTCGTTTTTTCATGTGTTCACTGCTTCGTGTTTTTCCTCGTAAAACACCGCCGCCCGCTAAGTTGGCGACTAGAGTCGTTTTTTTCGTGGACGGACCGAACCTTCGACCCTTCGCGGGGGAACACATATATCCTCGTTTTATGTCTTTTTTTTCTTCGCGTTCTCGGTCGCCGGGCCGAACTTTGCTTGTCTCACCCAAGTCTTGAGGCCGCTCGAACCAAGTCTACGAGGACTCGCGGGCCTCGTTTGTCGCGACGCTTAGCCCGCCGCTTTCTTTCCGCCGCCAGGCTTTCCCCTTCGACCGCCTTGCAAGCCATTCGCTTCCAAGCGGGCGGGCGCACCGCCATTTCCGCCACGGGCGCATGGGCGCACGGGCCATTTCCGCCACGGGCGCTTTGGGCGCACCGCCATTTCCGCCACGGGCCCTTGGGCGCAACGCTGATTTCCGCCACGGGCGCTTTGGGCGCACCGCTGATTTCCGCCGCGGGCGCTTTGGGCGCACCGCCATTTCCGCGGGCGCTTTATCGACTTAGCCAATTTCATGGTTTCAACGGTCGGCCACCAAACTCACACGGAGTTCAAGCCTGAATCCGCGGGCGGGAGTGGAGGGGAGGGACGAATCCGCGCGACGCAGGGCTGGATCTCGTGGATCGCGGGCAGCAAGGCCACTCTGCCACTTACAATGCCCCGCCGCGCTTTTAAGTCGCTCGCAGCGATTCAGCCCGCCGCCCCATGGGAAGGGAGTTGAGGCGTCCGCCACGCACGCCGGGCCGGACGGACTTAGCCAATGGCACGGGCCCTGGGGCGCAAACGCCCTAATGTGGGTCGGGCGAAGCGGGCGGCACAGCGCCGGTTGCTAGCTTGGATTCTGACTTAGAGGCGCTCAGCCATAATCCGCACACGGTAGCTTCAGGCCATCGCTTTTCAACCAAGCTGATGACCAATTGTGTGAATCAACGGTTCCTCTCGCATCAGGTTGAATTACTATCGCGCACGGTCATCAAGTAGGGTAAAACTAACCTCGCCTCACGACGTCTAAAACCCAGCTCACGCTCCCTATTGGTGGGTGAACAATCCAACACTTGGTGAATTTCGCTTCACAATGATAGGAAGAGCCGACATCGGCGATCAAAAGCAACGCCGCTATGAACGCTTTGGCTGCCACAAGCCGCTTATCCCTCGCGGGTAACTTTTCTCGACACCTCTAGCTTCAAACTCCAAGGTCTAAAGGATCGATAGGCCACGCTTTCACGGTTCAGATTCGCATCGGAAATCAGAATCAAACGAAGCTTTTACCCTTTTGTTCCACACGAGATTTCTGTTCTCGTTGAGCTCATCTTAGGACACGCAAGTATCTTTTTAATGTATGTGCCCCCAGCCCAAACTCCCCACTGACAATGTCTTTCTCGCTGATCGATCGCCCGCAAGCCGGGCCTTAGAGTTAAAAAGGAGGGGCTTATGCCCCCGCTCCCACCCACGGAATAAGTAAAATAACGCTAAAAGTAGTGGTATTTCACTTGCTCAAGGCTCCCACTTATCCTACACCTCTCAAGTCATTTCACAAAGTCGACTAGAGTCAAGCTCAACAGGTCTTTTTCCTCGCTGATTTCGCCAAGCCCGCTCCTTTGGCCGTGGTTTCGCTGGATAGTAGATGTGAAGTGGGAATCTCGTTAATCCATTCATGCGCGCTACTAATTAGATGACGCAGGCATTTGGCTACCTTAAGAGAGTCATAGTTACTTCCCGCCGCTTACCCGCTTTGGTTGAATTTCTTCACTTTGACATTCGTGAGCACCGGGCAGAAATCACATTGCGCCAAGATCCGCGGGGACCATCGCAATGCTTTGTTTTAATTAAACAGTCGGATTCCCTTGTCCGTATTCAGTTCTGAGTCGGTTGTTCGACGCCCGGGAAGGCCACCGGTTTACCGCTCTCGTCCGCCCCCGCTGGCACGCTGGCGCGCCTCGCCGCTGGAGCAGCTCGAGCAGTCCGCCGCAGCCGACGGGTTCGGGCCGGACCCCGAGCCCAACCCTCAGAGCCAATCCTTTTCCCCGGTTACGGATCCGCTTTTGCCGACTTCCCTTGCCTACATTGTTCCATTGGCCAGAGGCTGTTCACCTTGGAGACCTGATGCGTTATGAGTACGACCGGCGCGGACGGTACTCGGTCCTCCGGATTTTCAAGGGCCGCCGGGGCGCACTGACACCCGCGACGACGGCGGTGCTCTTTCCGACCGCTGGACCCTACCTCCGCTGAACCGATTCCAGGGTTGGCAGGCCGTTAAGCAGAAAAGATAACTCTTCCCGAGGCCCCCGCCGGGCGCTCTCCGACTTCCTAACGCCGCCGCCAACCGCCACGCCCCGCTCGGGAAATTTTAACCCGATTCCTTTCGGGATCGCGCGAGATCAAGGCTTATTCGCCGGGTTACCCCGCCCCTTAGGATCGGCTTACCCATGTGCAAGTGCCGCTCACATGGAACCTTTCTCCTCTTCGCCTTCAAAGTTCTCATTTGAATATTTGCTACTACCACCAAGATCTGCACCGACGGCGCGCCCGCTTGTGCTCGCGCTCGGTTCGGTTTTGCAGCGCCGCCGCGCCTCCTACTCATCGGGCATGTCGCCGCCCAGATGGCCGGTGTGGGTCGCGCGCTTAAGCGCCATCCATTTTCGGGCTAGTTGATTCGCAGGTGAGTTGTTACACACTCCTTAGCGGATTTCGACTTCCATGACCACCGCCCCGCTGTCTTAATCGACCAACACCCTTTGTGGGTTCTAGGTTAGCGCCAAGCAGTTCGCACCCGAACCCGCTTCCGGTTCATCCCGCGACGCCAGTTCGGCTTAAAAAATGGCCCACTTGGAGCTCCCGATTCCATGGCATGGCTCACCGGGCAGCCGCGGCCGCCCTACCTATTTAAAGTTTGAGAATAGGTCGAGGGCGCGGCGCCTCCATGCCTCTAATCATTGGCTTTACCGATAGAACTCGTAATGGGCTCCAGCTATCCCGAGGGAAACTTCGAGGGAACCAGCTACTAGATGGTTCGATTAGTCTTTCGCCCCTATACCCAAGTCGATTTAACGATTTGCACGCCAAGATCGCCGAGCCTCCACCAGAGAGTTTCTCTCGCTTCGCCCGCCAGGCATAGTTCACCATCTTTCGGTCCCGACAGCGCAGTTCCAACTCAACCCTTCACAGAAGATCAGGGTCGCCAGCGTGCAGCCGGTGAGGGCCTCCCCGCCGCCGCCTTCCTTTTGCGCATCCAGGTTTCAGAACCCGCCGACCGCACGCATGTCGACTTTTGGTCCGTGTTTCAAGACGGGTCGGATGGGGAGCTCGCAGGCCGCTGCAGCGCAGCGCTCGAGGGGACGCTTTTGCGGGCGCGCAGAGACCGCCGTGCCGACGACGGCTACCGGAGGCACCTAGGGGCCCCGGGTTTTGCCGCCGGGCGCTGCCGACAACAGTCCACGCCCCGAGCCGATCGGGCGACCAGCAGAAGCCGCTCGCGATACGACCGGGCGCATCGCCAGCCCCCATCCGCTTCCCCTCCCGCAATTTCAAGCACTCTTTTGACTCTCTTTTCAAAGTCCTTTTCATCTTTCCTCGCGTACTTGTTCGCCATCGGTCTCGCCTGTATTTAGCCTTTGACGGAGTTTACCGCCCCGACGGCTGCATTCCCAAACAACCCGACTCGCTGACGGGCGCCGTGGTGCGACAGGGTCCGGCCGGACGGGGCTCACCCTCCCAGGCGTCCCTTTCCAGGGAACTTGGGCTCGGTCCGCCGCTGAGGACGCCTCTCCAGACTACAATTCGAAAGTGACGGCCACCCGATTCTCGCTGGGCTGGTCCCGTTCGTTCGCCGCTACTAGGGGAATCCTTGTAAGTTTTTCTCCTCCGCTTATTTATATGCTTAAACTCAGCGGTAGTCCCGACCGACCTGGGTCGCGGGTCCGAGCGGCAATGCGCTTCGGTGCTCAATGGGTCCTTACGCCACTACGCCAGCCGCGCGGACGGGCACCGCACCGAGAACAACTGATGTCGCCCACCACGCTGTGCCCGACACGCATTCGCCGGCAGCCACAACTTTCGCCCACCGCGCCTCTACGGCACGGGAGCCAAACACCACGCCCCGCCCCCAAGGCTGGGTTGGGAGTGTCTTTTGGCGTGACGCCTAGGTAGACGCGCTCTCACCGTAAGGCCTCGGGCGCAACTTGCGCTCAAAAACTCGATGGTTCGCGGGATTCTGCAATTCACACCAGGTATCGTGATTTTGCTACGCTTCTTCATCGGCGCAAGAGCCGGTGATATCCGCTGCCGAGTCATGTGGATTAAGATATCAATCGCTGCACGGGAGCGAAGGCAGGCCGACTACCCACCCCAGCAAGGCAATATAGTGTTCCTTGACGCCTAAGGCGCCAGGTTTTTTATGCCCTCCGCCCCAAGACGGGCTCGGGAGCCTTGGCCGAGCCGAAAAGCCCGGGCGACATGAGAGACGCTGCTTCACGGCCCTGTTTTGTTTAAGGGTCACGCATAATGATCCTTCCGCAGGTTCACCTACGGAAACCTTGTTACGACTTCTCCTTCCTCTAAATGATAAGGTTCAATGGACTTCGCGACGCCGGGGCGGCGAACCGCCCGCCGCCGCGATCCAACACTTCACCGACCATTCAATCGGTAGGAGCGACGGGCGGTGTGTACAAAGGGCAGGGACGTAGTCAACGCGAGCTGATGACTCGCGCTTTTACTAGGCATTCCTCGCTGAAGACCAACAATTGCAATGATCTATCCCCATCACGCATGAAATTTCCTAAGATTACCCCGCCCTGCCGCCAAGGCTATATATACTCGCTGAATACATCGCTGTAGCGCGCTGCGGCGCCCGTAACATCTAAGGGCATCACTGCACTGTTATTGCCTCAAACTTCCGGGCCTAAACGCCATAGTCCTCTAAGAAGCTAGCCGCGGAGGGATGGCTCCGCATAGCTAGTTAGCAGGCCGAGGTCTCGCTCGCTAACGGAATTAACTGCATAAATCGCTTCCACCAACTAAGAACGCCATGCACCACCACCCATAGAATCAAGAAAGAGCTCTCACCGCCAATCCTTGCTATGTCCGACCTCGTAAGTTTCCCCCCGTTGAGTCAAATTAAGCCGTTGTGCTCCACGCCCGTGGTGCCCTTCCGCCAATTCCTTTAAGTTTCAGCCTTGCGCACCATACATACCCCCGAACCCAAAGACTTTGATTTTCATAAGGTGCCGGGCGGAGTCCTATAAGCAACATCCGCCATCCCTCGGGTCGGCATCGCTTATGGTTGAGACTAGGACGGTATCCGATCGCCTTCGAGCCCCCAACTCGTTTTGATTAATGAAAACATCCTTGGCAAATGCTTTTCGCAGCTTGTTCGCCTTTCATAAATCCAAGAATTTCACCTCTCGACTATGAAATACTTAATGCCCCCGACCGCCCCTATTAATCATTACTCCGATCCCAAGGCCAACACAATAGGACCGAATCCTATGATGTTATCCCATGCTAATGTATCCAGAGCGATGGCTTGCTTTGAGCACTCTAATTTCTTTTCAAAGTAACAGCGAGGAGGCACGCACCCGCCAATTAAGGCCAGGAGCGCATCGCCGCGTAAGGGTCAAGTAGGTCGGTTCTCGCCGCGGAGGCGGACCGCCGACCCGCCCAAGGTCCAACTACGCAGCTTTTTAACCGCAAACAACTTAAATATACGCTATTGAGCTGGAATTACCGCGCCGCCTGGCACCAGACTTGCCTCCAATGGATCCTCGTTAAGGGATTTAGATTGTACTATTCCACTACTGCACACTAACGCCTCGTATTGTTATTTATTGTCACTACCTCCCCCGCGTCGATTGGGTAATTTGCGCGCGCCGCTGCCTTCCTTGATGTGGTAGCCGCTTTCTCGTGCCCTCTCCGAATCAACCCTAATTCTCCGCCACCCGCCACCACCATGGTAGGCCCCTATCCTACCATCGAAAAGTTGATAGGGCAGAAATTTGAATGATGCGCCGCCGCACGCAGGGCCGCGGCGATCCGCCAAGTTATCATGAATCATCGGATCAGCGAAAGCAGAGCCCGCTGGGCCGCCTTTTATCTAATAAATGCGCCTCCCTGTAAGTCGGGGTTTGTTGCACGATAGCTCTAGAATTACTACGTTATCCGAAAGTAGCACGCACTCATCAAAACAAACTATAATCGATTTAATGAGCCATTCGCAGCTTCACAGCTCAATTAGTTCATACTTGCACATGCATGGCTTAATCTTTTGAGACAAGCATATGACTACCGGCAGGATCAACCAGGTAGCACGCCCTCATCGACAGCCGACACCGCCTCCACACTAGGTATCACCGAGCCGACCGCCGTTGTTTCCAAACGACCATTTTTAAGGCACGAGGGGCAACGCCACCGCCTTCAAGGTAGTTTACATCCACGCACCAAAAGTGCAAGCGAGGTGTCCTTGGTGTTGCCAACCTTGGAGGACGGCAACACGCAGGCAACGCCACAAGCATTTTTGAGCCGATGAGCCACACCCCAAGGGTGCGCCAACGTAGGCAACATGTAAGAAATCCAACTTCCCGCTGAACGGGTAGCAGCACGCAAGCACTTGTCAACATTGGAGGCAATAAGGTGCCCACATGAATGATGCGACACCGGGCGCCGTGAGTCACCGCGACAACGACGGGGTCCTCCAAGCAGTCACAGGTCCAAAACAACTCATGCGCCAACGTAGTAGCCAATTTATTATTACATCCAAAGCATCCCGCCAAGACTAGGCACGGTGGGTCTACTTGCAAGGACGACAACCCAAGGTCCACAGAGAGCGAGAACAAACAAATCCTTTCCAACAACGGTCCAATCCCATGCAGCCACTACAAGGCGCCCCGCCGGTTATCCCAAGCCATAGCGAAGTCGTACACCCCGCGCTTCACTACTAAGGCCCGCCGGTTATCCGTGAGCCATAGCCAAGTCTTGGTGACACGGTTGTCAACCGCGGCCGCAACTACAAGGCATCCGCCGTTAATCCAGAACCATTTGCCAAGTCGCGGCGGCATGGTCACCTACCATGGCCGCACCAACGACCTACAATGGCCAACCGGCTGGCCAAGGTAGGCTGCACGCCGCACCACAGAGGCTCACTCACCGAACATTCATCAACCGCCAACGCAGCCACCACAAGGCATCCGCCGTAGCCATAGCCAAGTCGCGGGCCACCCCGCCGCCAATACTAGGTGTGTCCGGCCGGTCATCCCAAGCCATAGCAAGTCTTGGTGGCACGGTTGTCAACCGCGGTTAAGCGACTACAAGACATCCGCCGGGTGATCCGCTGCTGCTAAGTAGTTGCCGCGACGGTGGCCAGCCATGGCCGACCAACGGCCTACAACGCCAGCCGGCTAGCCAAGGTAGGCTACGGGTCGCACCACCAAGGCCAGACTCACCGAATATACCCATGAACCGCCCATGCAGCCACCCAAGGCCCCCGCCGTAGCCATAGCCAAGTCGCGGGCTACCCCGCGGCCGCCAATACTAGGTGTCTGGCCGGTCATGCCAAGCCATAGCCAAGTCTTGGTGGCACGGTTGTCAACCGCGGTTAAGTACTACAAGACATCCGCCGGTGTTCCGCTGCCAAGTAGTTGCCGCGACGGCGGCCGCCATGCCATGGCCGCCCATCGGCCAACGGTGGCCAGCCGAAGCTGGCCACCGCCGACCGCCGCCGCCCAAGGTAGGCCCGTAGGAGTCGAGATGCCCGTGGTGCAGTCCTTGTGAACTCTCGAAAATCTCATGTTTCAGCAGAAGTTTGCACCCGAACTCAGCCAGCCGAACCCTCTCCCCTACTATACCCGAGGGGCAACTCAGCACCCCAGGACTTCCAGCAGTTCTGTATTGTTCCCATACCCGTTTTTCAGAACGTTGCTTTTTCATGTATTGTGTTTTTGGCTCAGAAATACCCGTTTTTCAGAACGCTGCTTTTTCATGTGATTTCAGCTTTTCCGTGTTTTTGGCTCAGAAACGCAGTTTCGCGAAGTTCGGGCACCAGAGTCGTGAACTCCGCCAGAGTCGTGAAACACCAGTTTCGCGGTGTTTTTGCCCAAGAAACGCAGTTTCGCGAAGTTCGGCACCAGAGTCGTGAACTCCGCCAGAGTCGTGAAACACCAGTTTCCGCGGTGTTTTTGCCCAGGCAACGCAGTTTCGCGAAGTTCGGCACCGGAGTCGAACCGAGTCGTGAACCCGCCCGCGGTGTTTTGCCCAGGCAACGCAGTTTCGCTGGAAGTTCGGCACCGGAGTCGTGAACTCCGCCGAGAGTCGTGAAAACACCAGTTTCCGCGGTGTTTTTGCCCAGGCAACGGCAGTTTCGCGGCGGTTCGGGCACCGGAGTCGTGAACTCCGCCAGAGTCGTGAAACACCAGTTTCCGCGGTGTTTTTGCCCAGGCAACGCAGTTTCGCGGCGGTTCGGCACCGGAGTCGTGAACTCCGCCGAGTCGTGAAACACCACCGGTGTTTTTGCCTGTGCAACGCCGCGGTGCACCAGAGTTTGAACCGCCGAGTCGTGAAACACCGCGGTGTTTTTGCCCTGCAACGCTGTTTCGCTAAGTTGGCGCAAGTTCGGCACCGGAGTCGTGAACTCCGCCGAGTCGAAAAACACCTGTTCCGCGGTGTTTTTGCCTGTGCAACTGTTTTTGCACCGGAGTCGTTCGTGCAACCGAGTCGAGTCGTGAGTCGAACTCGCCGAGTCGTTTTTGCCCGCCGCCGCGGTGTTTTTGCCTCGTGAAAATCGCGGTGTTTTTGTCCGCTAAGTTGGCGCACTGCAGTCGCTTAATCCATGTGATATCTCGCTTTCCGCGTGTTTTTGCTCTAAACACCGCCGCCCGCTAAGTCGGGCGCACTGCAGTCGTTTTTTTTCATGTGTTCACTGCTTCGCGTGTTTTTCCTCGTAAAACACCGCCGCCCGCTAAGTTGGCGACTAGAGTCGCTTTTTCTTCGTGGACGGACCAACCTTCACCCTTCGCGCGGGGAACACATATATCCTCGTTTTATGTCTTTTTTCTTCGCGGCTCGTCGCCGGGCCGACTTGCTTGTCTCACCCAAGTGTTGGAGGCCGTTCGAACCAAGTCTACGAGGACTCGTGGCCTCGCTTGTCGCACGCTTAGCCCGCTCGCTTTTCTTTCCGCTGCCGTCGCTTTCCCTTCGACCGCCTTGCCAAGCCATTCGCTTCCAAGTCTTCGAAAGCATTTACTTGCTCGCTTCCAGCCTCGCTTTGCCTCAGAGTGTTAGTCTCGTGGCCTGCCTTTTTGCACTTTTCATGGGCGCACCGCCCCGCCACGGCGCATGGGCGCACCGGGCCTTTTTCCCGCCACGGCGGCGCACCGGCTGATTTCCCGCCACGGGGCGCACCGCCGCCATTTCCGCCACGGCGCTGGGCGCACCGCCATTTCCGGCGCACCGCCATTTCCGCCACGGGCGATGGGCGCACCGCCATTTCGCGCACGGGCGCTGGGCGCACCGCCATTTCCGCCACGGCGCGCTGGGCGCACCGCTTATTTCGCCACGGCGCATGGGCGCACTTCATTTCGCCACGGGCGCATGGGCGCACCGCCATTTCCGCCACGGGCCCTTGGGCGCAACGCCATTTCCGCCACGGGCCTTGGGCGCACCGCTGATTTCCGCCGCTGGCGCGCTTTTGGGCGCACCGCCATTTCCGCTCGGGCGCTTTATCGACTTAGCCAATTTCATGGTTTCGAACGGTCGGCCACCAAACTCACACGGAGTTCAAGCCTGAATCCGCGGGCGGGAGTGGAGGGGAGGGACGAATCCGCGCGACGCAGGCTGGATCTCGTGGATCGCGGGCAGCAAGGCCACTCGCCACTTACAATGCCCCGCCGCGTTTTAAGTCGCTCGCAAAGGATTCAGCCCGCCGCCCGATGGGAAGGGAGTTGAGGCGGTCCGCCACGCACGCCGGGCCGGACGGACTTAGCCAATGGCATCGGCCCTGGGGCGCGAACGCCCTAATGTGGGTCGGGCGAGCGGCGGGCACAGGCGCCGGTTGCTAGCTTGATTCTGACTTAGAGGCGTTCAGTCATAATCCGCACACGGTAGCTTCGCGCCACTGGCTTTTTCAACCAAGCGCGATGACCAATTGTGTGAATCAACGGTTCCTCTCGCATTCAGGTTGAATTACTATCGCGCACGGTCATCAAGAGGGTAAAACTAACCCGCCTCACGACGGTCTAAAACCCAGCTCACGCTCCCTATTGGTGGGTGAACAATCCAACACTTGGTGAATTCTCGCTTCACAATGATAGGAAGAGCCGACATCGGCGATCAAAAGCAACGCCGCTATGAACGCTTACGCCACAAGCCGCTTATCCCTCGTGGTAACTTTTTCGACACCTCTAGCTTCAAACTCCGAAGGTCTAAAGGATCGATAGGCCACGCTTTCACGGTTCGTATTCGTGCATCGGAAATCAGAATCAAACGAAGCTTTTTACCCTTTTGTTCCACACGAGATTTCTGCTCTCGTTGAGCTCATCTTAGGACACCTGCGCAAGTATCTTTTTAATGTATGTGCCGCCCCAGCCCAAACTCCCCACCGACAATGTCTTTCCGCCGCTGATCGCCCGCAAGCCGGGCCTTAGAGCTAAAAAGGAGGGGCGATGCCCCCGCTCCACCCACGGAATAAGTAAAATAACGCTAAAAGTAGTGGTATTTCACTTGCGCCTCAAGGCTCCCACTTATCCTACACCTCTCAAGTCATTTCACAAAGTCGGACTAGAGTCAAGCTCAACAGGTCTTCTTTTCCTCGCTGATTTCGCCAAGCCCGCTCCCTTTGGCCGTGGTTTCGCTGGATAGTAGATGTGACAGTGGGAATCTCGTTAATCCATTCATGCGCGCTACTAATTAGATGACGCAGGCATTTGGCTACCTTAAGAGAGTCATAGTTACTCCCGCCGCTTACCCGCCGCTTTGGTTGAATTTCTTCACTTTGACATTCAGAGCACGGGCAGAAATCACATTGCGCCAAGATCCGTGGGGACCATCGCAATGCTTTGTTTTAATTAAACAGCCGGATTCCCTTGTCCGCATTCAGTTCTCGAAGTCGGTTGTTCGACGCCCGGGAAGGCCACCGGGCGACCGCTCCCGGTCCGGCCCCCCGCCGCACACGCTGGCGGCCCGCCTCGCCGCTGGAGCAGCTCGAGCAGTCCGCCGCAGCCGACGGGTTCGGGGCCGGACCCCCGAGCCCAACCCTCAGAGCCAATCCTTTTCCCCGGTTACGGATCCGCTTTTGCCGACTTCCCTTGCCTACATTGTTCCATTGGCCAGAGGCTGTTCACCTTGGAGACCTGATGCGTTATGAGTACGACCGGCGTGGACGGTACTCGGTCCTCCGGATTTTCAAGGGCCGCCGGGGCGCACCGACACCGCGCGACGCGGCGGTGCTCTTCCGACCGCTGGACCCTACCTCGCTGAACCGATTCCTGTGGTTGGCAGGCCGTTAAGCAGAAAAGATAACTCTTCCCGAGGCCCCCGCCGGCGCTCTCCGACTTCCTAACGCCGCCGCCAACCGCCACGCCCCGCTCGGGAAATCTTAACCCGATTCCTTTTCGGGATCGCGCGAGATCGCAAGGCTTATTCGCCGGGTTACCCCGCCCCTTAGGATCGGCTTACCCATGTGCAAGTGCCGCTCACATGGAACCTTTCTCCTCTTCGCCTTCAAAGTTCTCATTTGAATATTTGCTACTACCACCAAGATCTGCACCGACGGCCGCTTCCGCCTGTGCTCGCGCCCGGTTTTGCAGCCGCCGCCGCGCCCTCCTACTCATCGGGCATGTCGCCGCCTGCATGGCCGGGTGGGTGGGTCGCGCGCTTAAGCGCCATCCATTTTCGGGGCTAGTTGATTCGGCAGGTGAGTTGTTACACACTCCTTAGCGGATTTCGACTTCCATGACCACCGCCCCGCTGTCTTAATCGACCAACACCCTTTGTGGGTTCTAGGTTAGCGCGCAGTTCGCACCGAACCCCGCTTCCGGTTCATCCCGCGACGCCAGTTCGCTTACCAAAAATGGCCCACTTGAGCTCCCGATTCCATGGCATGGCTCACCGGCAGCCGCGTGCCGCCCTACCTATTTAAAGTTTGAGAATAGGTCGAGGGCGTTGCGCCCCCGATGCCTCTAATCATTGGCTTTACCCGATAGAACTCGTAATGGGCTCCAGCTATCCTGAGGGAAACTTCGGAGGGAACCAGCTACTAGATGGTTCGATTAGTCTTTCGCCCCTATACCCAAGTCGATTTAACGATTTGCACGCCAAGATCGCCGAGCCTCCACCAGAGTTTCCTCTCGGCTTCGCCCCGCCAGGCATAGTTCACCATCTTTCGGTCCCGACAGCGTGTTTCCAACTCGAACCCTTCACAGAAGATCAGGGTCGGCCAGCGGTGCAGCCGGTGAGGGCCTCCCGCCGCCAGCCTTCCTTTGCGCATCCCAGGTTTCAGAACCCGCCGACCGCACGCATGTCGACTCCTTGGTCCGTGTTTCAAGACGGGTCGGATGGGGAGCTCGCAGGCCGCTGCAGCGCGAAGCGCTCGAGGGACGCGCTTTTTGCGGGCGCGCAGAGACCGGCCGTGCCGACGACGGCTACCGGAGGCACCTAGGGCCCCGGCTTTTGCCGCCGGGCGCTGCCGACAACAGTCCACGCCCGAGCCGATCGGGCGGACCAGCAGAAGCCGCTCAAGATACGACCGGGCGCATCGCCAGCCCCCATCCGCTTCCCCTCCCGCAATTTCAAGCACTCTTTGACTCTCTTTTCAAAGTCCTTTTCATCTTTCCTCGCGGTACTTGTTCGCTATCGGTCTCTCGCCTGTATTTAGCCTTGACGGAGTTTACCGCCCGATTTGGGCTGCATTCCCAAACAACCCGACTCGCTGACGGCGCCCGTGGTGCGACAGGTCCGGGCCGGACGGGGCTCACCCTCCCAGGCGCCCCTTTCCAGGGAACTTGGGCTCGGTCCGCCGCCGAGGACGCCCTCCAGACTACAATTCGAGTGACGGCCACCCGATTCTCGCCGGGCTGGTCCCGGTTCGCTCGCCGCTACTAGGGGAATCCTTGTAAGTTTCTTCTCCTCCGCTTATTTATATGCTTAAACTCAGCGGTAGTCCCGACCGACCTGGGTCGCGGGTCCGAGCGGCAATGCGCTTCGGTGCTCAATGGGTCCTTACGGCCACTACGCCACCGCGTGACGGGCACCGCACCGAGAACAACTGATGTCGCCCACCACGTGCTGTGCCCGACACGATTCGCCGGCAGCCACAATCTCGCCCACCGCGCCCTACGGCACGGGAGCCAAACACCACGCCCGTCCCCAAGGCTGGGTTGGGAGTGTCTTTTGGCGTGACGCCCCAGCAGACGCGCCCTCGACCGTAAGGCCTCGGGCGCAACTTGCGCTCAAAAACTCGATGGTTCGCGGGATTCTGCAATTCACACCAGGTATCGTGATTTTGCTACGTTCTTCATCGATGCAAGAGCCGAGATATCCGCTGCCGAGAGTCATGTGGATTAAGATATCATCGCTGCACGGGAGCGGAAGGCAGGCCGACCACTCCACCGAGCAAGGCAATATAAGTGTTCCTTGACGCCTAAGGCGCCGGTTTTTATGCCCCTCCGCCCCAAGACGGGCTCGGGAGCCTTGGCCGAGCCGAAAGCCCGGGCGACATGAGAGACGCTGCTTCACGGCCCTGTTTTGTTTAAGGGTCACGATAATGATCCTTCCGCAGGTTCACCTACGGAAACCTTGTTACGACTTCTCCTTCCTCTAAATGATAAGGTTCAATGGACTTCTCGACGCCGGGGCGGCGAACCGCCTCCGCCGCCGCGATCCGAACACTTCACCGACCATTCAATCGGTAGGAGCGACGGGCGGTGTGTACAAAGGGCAGGGACGTAGTCAACGCGAGCTGATGACTCGCGCTTACTAGGCATTCCTCGCTGAAGACCAACAATTGCAATGATCTATCCCCATCACGATGAAATTTCCCAAGATTACCCGGCCTGCGGCCAAGGCTATATACTCGCTGAATACATCAGTGTAGCGCTGCGGCGCCCCAGAACATCTAAGGGCATCACTGCACTGTTATTGCCTCAAACTTCCGGGGCCTAAACGCCATAGTCCTCTAAGAAGCTAGCCGCGGAGGGATGGCTCCGCATAGCTAGTTAGCGTGCCGAGGTCTCGCTCGCTAACGGAATTAACTGCATAAATCGCTTCCACCAACTAAGAACGCCATGCACCACCACCCATAGAATCAAGAAAGAGCTCTCAGCCCGCCAATCCTTGCTATGTCCGACCTCGTAAGTTTCCCCGTGTTGAGTCAAATTAAGCCGCAGTGCTCCACGCCCGGTGGTGCCCTTCCGCCAATTCCTTTAAGTTTCAGCCTTTGCGCACCATACTCCCCCGAACCCAAAGACTTTGATTTTCATAAGGTGCCGGGCGGAGTCCTATAAGCAACATCCGCCCATCCCTCGGTCGGCATCGCTTATGGTTGAGACTAGGACGGTATCTCGATCGCCTTCGAGCCCCCAACTTTCGTTTTGATTAATGAAAACATCCTTGGCAAATGCTTTTCGCAGCTTGTTCGCCTTTCATAAATCCAAGAATTTCACCTCTCGACTATGAAATACCTAATGCCCCCGACCGCCCCTATTAATCATTACTCCGATCCCGAAGGCCAACACAATAGGACCGAATCCTATGATGTTATCCCATGCTAATGTATCCAGAGCGATGGCTTGCTTTGAGCACTCTAATTTCTTCAAAGTAACAGCGAGGCGGAGGCACCTAACCCGCCAATTAAGGCCAGGAGCGCATCGCCGCGTAAGGGTCAAGTAGGTCGGTTCTCGCCGGAGGCGGACCGCCGACCCGCCCAAGGTCCAACTACGAGCTTTTTAACCGCAACAACTTAAATATACGCTTATTGAGCTGGAATTACCGCTGCCGCTGGCACCGTGACTTGCCCTCCAATGGATCCTCGTTAAGGGATTTAGATTGTACTATTCCACTACTGCACACTAACGCGCCCGTATTGTTATTTATTGTCACTACCTCCCCCGCGTCGATTGGGTAATTTGCGCTACCGCTGCCTTCCTTGGATGTGGTAGCCGCCGCTCGTGCCCCTCTCCGAATCAACCCTAATTCTCCGCCACCCGCCACCACCATGGTAGGCCCCTATCCTACCATCGAAAAGTTGATAGGGCAGAAATTTGAATGATGCGCCGCCGCACGAGGGCCGCGGCGATCCGCCAAGTTATCATGAATCATCGGATCAGCGAGCAGAGCCCGCCCGCCAGCCTTTTATCTAATAAATGCGCCTCCTGTAAGTCGGGGTTTGTTGCACGATAGCTCTAGAATTACTACGGTTATCCGAGTAGCACGTACTCATCAAAACAAACTATAATCGATTTAATGAGCCATTCGCAGCTTCACAGCTCAATTAGTTCATACTTGCACATGCATGGCTTAATCTTTTGAGACAAGCATATGACTACGGGCAGGATCAACTGTAGCACGCCCTCATCGACAGCCGACACCGCCTCCACACTAGGTATCACCGAGCCGACCGCCGTTGTTTCCAAACGACCATTTTTAAGGCACGAGGGGCAACGCCACCGCCTTCAAGGTAGTTTACATCCACGACCAAAAGTGCAAGCTTAGGTGTCCTTGGTGTTGCCAACCTTGGAGGACGGCAACACGCAGGCAACGCCACAAGCATTTTTGAGCCGATGAGCCACACCCAAGGGTGCGCCAACGTAGGCAACATGTAAGAAATCCAACTTCCCGCTGAACGGGTAGCAGCACGCAAGCACTTGTCAACATTGGAGGCAATAAGGTGCCCACATGAATGATGCGACACCGGGCGCCAGGAGTCACCGCGACAACGACGGGGTCCTCCAAGCAGTCATGTGTCCAAAACAACTCATGCGCCAACGTAGCCACGATTTATTAAGACATCCAAAGCATCCCGCCAAGACTAGGCACGGTGGGTCTACTTGCAAGGACGACAACAAGGTCCACAGAGAGCGAGAACAAACAAATCCTTTCCAACAACGGTCCAATCCCATGCAGCCACTACAAGGCGTCCCGCCGTTATCCCAAGCCATAGCGGTCGGGCCACCCCCGCTTCCCCACTACTTCGGCCCCGCCGGTTATCCGTAGCCATAGCTGTCTTGGTGACACGGTTGTCAACCGCGGCTGCAACTACAAGGCATCCGCCGTTAACCAGAACCATTTGCCAAGTCGCGGCGGCATGGTCACCTACCATGGCCGACCAACGACCTACAATGGCCAACCGGCTGGCCAAGGTAGGCTGCACGCCGACCACGAGGCTCACTCACCGAACATTCATCAACCGCCAACGCAGCCACCACAAGGCATCCGCCGTAGCCATAGCCAAGTCGCGGGCTACCCCGCGCCGCCAATACTAGGTGTCCGCCGGTCATCCCAAGCCATAGCCAAGTCTTGGTGGCACGGTTGTCAACCGTGGTTATGACTACAAGACATCCGCCGGTGATCCGCTGCCAAGTAGTTGCCGCGACGGTGGAAGCCAGCCATGGCCGACCAACGGGCCTACAACGGCCAGCCGGCTAGCCAAGGTAGGCTACGGGTCACCACGAAGGCCAGACTCACCGAATATACCCATGAACCGGGCCCATGCAGCCACCCAAGGCGCCCGGCCGTAGCCATAGCCAAGTCGCGGGCCACCCCGCGGCCGCCAATACTAGGTGTCCGGCCGGTCATGCCAAGCCATAGCCAAGTCTTGGTGGCACGGTTGTCAACCGTGGTTGTGACTACAAGACATCCGCCGGTGTTCCGCTGCCAAGTAGTTGCCGCGACGGGCGCTTGGCCATGGCCGCCCAACGGCCAACGGTGGCCAGCCGAAGCTGGCCACCGCCGACCGCCGCCGCCCAAGGTAGGCCCGAGGGAGTCGAGATGCCCGTGGTGCAGTCCTTGTGAACTCTCGAAAATCTCATGTTTCAGCAGAAGTTTGCACCCGAACTCAGCCAGCCGAACCCTCTCCCCTACTATACCCGAGGGGCAACTCAGCACCCCAGGACTTCCAGCAGTTCCGCGTATTGTTCCCATACCCGTTTTTCAGTAACGCTGTTTTTCATGTGATTTCAGCTTTCCGTGTTTTTGGCCTCAGAAACGGCAGTTTCGCGGTTTGGGCAAGAGAGTCGTGAACTCCGGCACCGAGTCGTGAACACCAGTTTCGCGGTGTTTTTGCCCAAGAAACGCAGTTTCGCTGGGTTCGGCACCAGAGTCGAAACTCCGCCGAGTCGTGAAACACCAGTTTCGCGGTGTTTTTGCCCGTGCAACGGTTTCTGGGGGTTCGCACCAGAGTCGTGAACTCCGCCGTGAGTCGTGAACACCAGTTTTCGTGGTGTTGTTGCCCGTGCAACGCAGTTTCGCCGGTTCGCACCAGAGTCGAACTCGGCACCAGAGTCGTGAACTCGCCGAGTCGTGAAACACCAGCTTCCGGTGTTTTTTGCCCACGCAACGCCGCTTCGCTCGGTTTTCGTGCAACGGCACCGCACCGGAGTCGTGAACTCGGCCGAGTCGAAAAACACCCGCTTCCGCGGTGTTTTTGCCTGTGCAACG